>CP137682.1:3407882-3866435 GCA_037976565.1 Mesocentrotus franciscanus | reverse complement strand
ACAACATGAAGAAAGTTTTCAAACTTGTAAAAGAGATTACTTGAGATAGCAGCATGAAGACTGATGTTGTGAATGACAAATGGACAAACTCTGACAGAAGAAATTGACATAAAACAGAGATGGCAGAGTACTGCAGGGATTTGTACAGCAGTAGGAGTCATGTCAGAGAGACAACAGACCGGTCGGGGAAGACAGAGAAGCACCTCCACTGAGATCGGAAGTTGAATGGGCTCTGAACCATATAGATAATGGTAAATCTCCTGGAATGGATAATATACCTATTGAAGTATGGAAAGCAACAGGTGAAATAGGTATCGATCTCTTATGCCGGCTATGTATCAAGATATGGGAGAATGAAGAATGGCCCAAAGACTGGTGCAGAGCTATTTTCATACCTTTACCTAAGAAAGGCAATCAGAAAGAATGTTCTAATCATAGAACCATCAGTCTTCTTGTCCATGAGCAAAATACTATTAAAGGTCATCATTGGCAGGATGAAAAGGAGGTACATTGATGGAATGCCAGAGGAGCAAGCGGGCTTTGTGCCTGGCAAAGATACTAGGGATCAAATTGCAAATATCAGGATGATAATAGAAAAATATAGAGAACATAACATGCCTTTATACTTGTGTTTCATAGATTATGGGCTTTCGACTGTGTATATCACAAGATGTTGTGGGATGATATGTTCAGAATGGGATTCCCAGCACACCTGGTAAGATTAATAACCAAACTTTATGAAGATCAAGAATCAGCTGTTCGGACTATTGTTGGTGATACTGAGTGTTTTCCGATATAAAGAGGTGTCAGGCAAGGATGTATATTGTCTCCAGACCTATTTAATATTTACTCGGAAGATATAATGCGAACTGTGGCTGTAGGTTTTGAAGGCGGAGTGAAAATTGGAGGACAGAGAAGGCACAATTTCAGGTATGCAGATGATACAAATTTAATATGTACCAGCAGGGAAGAGCTGCTGGACATGCTGAATAGAACAAAACAGGCCCAGTTATGAAAAGAATCTCCTCTTAAACACACAGAAGACAAAGATATTAGTAGTAGACAGGAATCGAAGAGATTTTAATGATTTTATTTTGGATGGAGAAAAAATTGCTGAAGTCCAGGATTTCATATACCTGGGATCACTTGTTAGCGCTAAAGGATCAAGTGAGAAAGAAATCAAAAGGAGATTAGCAATAGCAAGGAATGCAACTCAGAAAATGGCGAATATCTGGAGAAGCCGGGGAATAAATAACAGTTTAATGTTAAAGATAGCACTGACATCTATATTTCCCATTGCTACATACGGAAGTGAGACATGGGCCATGACCAAAAGAGATGAAAAGAGTGTAGATGCATTTGAAACGTGGGTGTATCGGCGAATACTGAGGGTTCCATGGACAGACAAAGGAACAAACCGATGGGTACTGGACAAGCTGGATACAGAGATGTTGCTCAGAAAGAGTATTGCCAGAATGAAACTGCAGTTTTTACCATGTAGTATAGTAAGGAGAGATGGTCTTGGAAAGTCCCTTTTTACAGGAACAGTGGAAGCCAGGCGAAGAAAAAGGCAGACCTGCTATTTCCTGGTTCAAAGACATCCACATATGGACAGGGAAAAAGCTGGCAGAGGCAACGAGAGCAACAGCAGACAGAGAATTAGGGGGTAGAAATCACAAGATGAATGGCAACATGAGAAACCGTCTACAGCATGTTTTAGAGATCAATCCTCTCATGACTAGAAGATTTTTACATGCACATTATGTCAATAGGACACTCAGCACTTCACGTCCTTTGTGACACACACACCCTTTCATGTGCAAGAATCTTCATGAGTGAAGGAGGCAGATTACGACGAAGAAGAAGAAGAAGACTTTACAGTAGATGAAAGCTGATCTGGAGGCATCATTGCCCAACAAACCAGCCGTCAGCTTAAACACAATTGCCAGAGCTGTAGACGGCATGTTGATAATTATACAGTTAACTGAAGTCATGCCAGACGAGCGGAATTATTCTCCCCGCGTCTTGGACATATGCGCGTCGAATACGCGCAATGGTTTATGGAAAACGGAGTGGTGGCACACTGCGTCTTCATAGATGAGACGAGATATAATATTTTGACTCGTCGATCGTTTGGTAGAGCTCCTCGTGGCATACCAGCAAGGCGAGTTGTACATGGGCAGCGTGGGAGGAACTGCAATATGTCTTAGCCGTCAGCAGATTGAAGGTTAAAAGAACAGACAGTTTACATTAAGGTGTACTGCTTATGAACTATATATATATATATATTTGTTCCGGAGATTTTGAGTCATTAGAGCAAGGCATGTCTCTCAGAACTCTTCAAGGATTAAGTTTATATAATGTGTTACCGATCTCGAGAAGATGTTCACGTCTTTATAAAAATATTTTATCAGATCTACAGGGATTCAGTGTCGGAATTCAAGTCAGAATTGTTGTTTACTTGTATAAGTATACGCCAAAATATCCTTTAACTCTAAGCATTATGGTATATAGACCGGAATGTTGGATTTTCTCAATGTTACTACAAAAAGTTACACACATAACTTGCCATATTAGTCATGGCTCACACGTAACAAAAAGCTGTATACAGTGTATATGAAAACTGCAGAAACTGCCTAAGAACTGTGGTCGAATTTTGTGGAAAGTGTTCATATCACTGGATCCAAAATGACACTCGGTTAGTTTTTCCCTTTCAACTCATCAAAGATTGTACAAATATCACACTTTTCGTGGCATGTTCAAAATATATAAATGCACATACCAAGAAATTCCTTAGATAAGAAAATTTCAAACGTTTTGTTTATTTTTTGTCGGACTCGGGTGTACATAGGCCTATGTCTGAGTATTGTGAAATTGTGTATGCTGATCTTTGGATGGGTGAAGTTTACTTGTTCGTGTAAAGGGTGTTATCCGTGTTTAATGTTGTGTGAGTTCATCAGCAAATCGTATCTTTATAGAAAGTGTCTTCGTTCTTTGGATCCATAGGTGACTGGTAATCTGCTTATCATATCTGATTAGGCCTACACAAAAAGTGGTAACAAAAAATATATAAAGAAACATGGGGGGGGGCTGATAAAAGAGAAAAGGGGAGAAAATTTGAGGGAGAGAGATTGGAGAGAGCATGGAGAGAGAGAGAGAGAGAGAATGAGGAGAGTGTGACATGGGAGAGAGAGAACGAGAATGAGAGAGAAAGAGTGGGAGAGAGAGAGACAGAGAGCGAGAGAGAAAGAATGGGGAGAGGGTGACATGGGAGAGAGAGATAAAGAGCGAGAGAGAGATAGTAGGAGAGATAAAGGGCGTGATATGGAGTGAGAGAGAGAGGGGAACACGAACACATAACTGGGGTATAATATATACATCATACAAAAGAACAATTTCATTGAAAAGTCTTCTCATTCAAGTTTGTAGAAATGCATTTCAAAGTAATTGATTTTTTTAAAATGAGGGGAAATGCAATTTAGCAGTACTATAGCAGAAATCACCTCCAAATCGCTAGTTCTGATGTTCTAAAACTTTATCAATGTTTCCAATTATTTAGAATATGTGTGTATATATATATATTGATATAAAGGTGTATTTCGGGATATTCGTGTATATATATATATATATATATATATATAATTAGCGATATGATAATCAAATACATGATCAAAATCAAAATTGTCAGAAAAACAAAGAACATTAACTAAACTTTCATTGCGTAACAGTGACTAACAATTATTCCAAGTAATCAATTTAAAGTAATCAAAGTTTCCCTCTTATCTGGAATCCCCCTCAATATTACACTAAATTGAATGCACGTAGTAGGAAATTGATCACCAAAAAATGAAATTGAATGCCCCAAACAGGCTCATCGTGAGCGCCACGTTAATTTGAATTCACCGAACATAAATAAGTGCCGATATATGAAATTTATTGCTTGGATTTTGAATTTGATTTGATTTGATTTATTTATTTTTCCACTCAAATATCCACAAATTAAAATGACATATATAAACCATACAGACTACAGTATTACCATATATAATAAAACAAATGAATGATCATACAAGTAACGAATAGTGATAAGTATCTACGTAACAAAATAAGTTTACAGAGTACATCTAAGTTTGAGAATAAGACACAATATCTTATATTACTTGATTGAACTGAGAGGGAAAACAAAAAGAATCTCAGAAAAGCTAGGCTTGTTGAGCGAGATTCCCAGTATAACTTAAGTACTAGACCAACGTCAGCGTGCATCAAATCCTGCACATGCCTGCTTCCAGAGAGACCCAAGACGCGCGAATTAACCCGCCCTCGCCAGATCCCCGGGTCTCCCCCGCCGAGGCTCATTCCGCATACATCAGTCTGCCGTTGCCAGGTCGAACAAGCTCTAGGTTTGTCCGACCTAGCAACCAGCAATATAAACTATTGTACACCGAACAAGCCCCGACATAAGAAACACTAAGACCCGGCATAGGCGAATGAACCCGCGCGTGCGAAGACTCTCCGGGAACAAACACGCACAAACCAGAAAACACGCTGAAAATGGTCCATTGTAATTTTGTACAAGCGTATATTATTATGAGCGATAGAAAAACAAAACAGATGATAAGAAAAGAAAAGAAAATGCATGTGATGAAAACACAATAATGGATGAGAAAGCAGGAGTAGGGCCACGTAACAGGTAGTCTATTGTAATTCCTCAGAGAGGAAACAAAGAAATTCACTGGGATGAATCAGAAGGCATGATCTAGAAGATCAGACAGAATAAGAAAGCAAATCCGTGCTTCATGACACATTTGCATAATAAAGTTTGTTTGTGCATAATTAAGTTAATGCTAAATATATTACTCATTGCGGATGTATTATCAAAAATAATATCGCTAGTGATATTCGTTTGTCTCGCAATGTGGTCAATAAGGGATCTAAAAGACACGACGTTTCGTGTGCCGCTGCAACACTTCGTCAGGTGATAAAAACTAATGTAAGCAAACGTGTTTTATACTCTACGGGAGGACCGGCGCGGCGGTCAATAATTCGATCGATAATTGGAACAATAACGCACAAGGCCTATTGGCCGACGCACACGGTGCTCGACCAATCAGCAGGCCGCTGGTTCGGCCGCTGGTTCGGCTAATGCACAAGGTCTAAAACTATAATTAAAAACAGTGAAAAAAAGTAAATATGACGTGAAAAAATTGCGGTAAGAATAACAAAGAACGACAAAACTTGTTTATGTTAATTTAATTCAAACGTTCAAAGTGCAAAGGTGTGTGCCTATAAATATAATTGAAATTGGTATTATTCTACGTTTACACTATGTTCCCGGCTGCCACGGCAATCACGTTTCAGGCCACCGTGGAAAAAAAACGGGATGGACGTGAGACAACGCGGGGGGGACGGAATGGGCAAACGCGACAAGCCGTGATTGCCGTGGATGCCGGGCCAGATTTTTAAACTGTCAAAAAATTGCCACGGCAGTCACGGTGCGGATGAGAAACATAGTAGGCCGTAGTAAAACGGGATAAAGGCAACAAAACGTGACGGTACGTAATAGGCCGTAACAAAACTTGGAGGCGGTTCGTAGTGGGACGGTTTACGGGCCCGGCGCGCTAAGGCGCGTTGCGTTCTACTACGGTCTGACACGACGCGCCGGTCTCAGGATACAATGATTGCTATTGCTTGGGAGGCCTTTTTCAATACCGTGGTCATAAACGTGCTTCAAAGCTACCCGGCGTCCACGTTTCATCCGTAGAAAGCCTTGACAGAACGTGAAAAACGTGTCAGACCTTGATCAGAACGTACGAAACGTGAGGGACCCAATCAGAACGTGACGGCCCGGCAGGGAACGTACTGGCATCCGTGGTAGACCGCAGGCCGAACCATAGTGTGCCTTGGAGCCTCCGGGACAGCATCCCCTTTCCCTCCCACGGCCGGGTACAGAAACCGTGATAGACCGTGAGAAAACTTGGCAAGACCTAACAAAACTTGAATACAGAGGGGGGAAATGGCCAAAATCCCAGGGCGCACTACGTTTCGGGCAAACGGGGCTGTCGTGGCCGCCGGGAACATAGTGTAAACGTAGCATAAAGGACGAAATCGAATGTCTATCAAGCTGGCGCGAAATTGAATGACAACTTCGCGTCAATAAATTAAATGGATTTCTCTCTAAATTGAATGAAACTAAAATTTTAAGGAATTATATAAAAAAATTTAATGTTCAAAGAATGAAAATGAACCATGAGGGCAGAGAGTTGACGAGAATCGTTCGAACTTGAACGCCTATTCATGAATTCGAATGCAACTCTGATGAAATTGGGCGGGAAAACCTATATTATTATTATTATTATTATCATTATTATCATTATTATTATTATTATTATTATTATTGGTATTATTTTATTATTAATATTATTATTGCACGTCAAGGATTTAAGAAATATAATTTACAAACACACGCACGCACGCAAACACACACACACACACACATAATACATAAACATTAGCCTTCAAAGACAAATTAACTTCCAATCCTCTTCAATTGCATTTTACAATGACTACAACAATTTACACAAAGATACTTTCAGTAATTGAATAAGTAATTTCGAACACTTAAGAATGTAAAGGTTAAAAAACTCACAAAATTTATCTTGAAGAACAGACTGCATTCAGCTTCAAAGCATTTATATAGTTTATTTCATATAGAATAGCTTAATGATAGACGGCAAATAATGGCATAATGTTAATTATGTTCACATACGTATCAAATAAGAACATGTTTTATTATTATAAATATAATGTTTATCTTTCATTTAGTAATGACAAAAGTAAGTTATGAATCACGTTAAGACCAACATGAAAATATCAGACTTAAAACAGATGATGTAGCATACAAACTGTTACACATCTCTATCTTTTGATTTATATATTTTAAAACAAAATCATTATTCAACAATCCCTTGCCTTTTTCTTACGATAATTAAGGAACTTCCGTAATAATATACGTAATATCGACATAAATACATTTTCACATATTTGGTGGATTTTCCATACAATTATGATTTGCTCAAGACAAGGTAATGTTTAGAACAGGCCACAGAGCGTATATATATATATATATATACATTTAATAACGTAAGAGGCCGAAAAGACGCAAGTTATGTAGGCAGCCCGTAAGCTTGTTTGGATAACCAAATCTTCTACTTTGTCTTAATACTTTTACAGCCCCCTCCCCTACTTTGTTATTACCTCGGTACTTCGGTCACCCACTAGTGTATATAGCTACTGCTATTTTGACAGTGATCTATCGAATTCTCTCAGAAGGAGAAAGTCATTGCAGTCTTTTAAATCATATCAACATATGTATTAACCAATCTTGGTTGATAGCGTTTTCCACTATTTTGTCAGAAGTATTAATTTGTCGCTATTGCGTGAGCTCGTCGATCTGATGCTCATACGGGTTGTAGAAATGTCAGAAACCTTTTTTGACAGGACATATATTCTTCCTTGACAATGCTGTACCTCTAACTGAAATACAAATAATTAATAAGATGTATAATAATGCAATACTCTTCTCCTTAACACCTCCCCAGTCCTAAGTTATCGAATTTTGTTCTCGCATTGTATAACATGTGAAGATGGCGCGAAACTCTCTCAAACGCCACCAGTAAATAGAAGTATTTGCTATTGTGTTAAGGGTTACCATGAGACCCCATCCTACTTGTGCACATGTATAAAGAGATTGGTTTTTATTGTAATAAAATACGAAGCAGGTGACATCTGGAAATGTGGATAGGACCAAATTTGTTCCAAAAATGAAGGAGTACGTTTTCAAAACTCGCCTGTTTTCCTCCCTTCGTTTTCTCACCTGATTGTTGCCGTGCGGAGCTTTTTTAGCAATGGCTCTGTACACTAGGAAGTAGAATACTCCGGTGAAGATAGCAGACACATTAACAAAGTAACACCGGGCATTTGGTGATTCTGGAAGGAACATGACAACGCATGTAGCAACAATGAGCATGGTCATCCAAGATAGGAGAGAGATCAAGATTCGATGAGACTTGGTGAGGATTCTACGGACACCGAAAGGATCGAGCTTAAAGACAATGAACTGATCCAGAGCTACTAGAAAGACACTTCCAGAAGATACCATTTGCGAAGTTTGAAAGACTGTAAACGTGACATCAAGAAGCCAACTCTGACCCTACATTAAGCAAGGGAGAAAATGTCATTCAAGCCGCGTTAGCATTCTTTTTCACCCCAGAATCACGATTTTGAAACATGTTAAGTTTTAAACATTGTTAGAATTCTTTAATTATCGCCGGTCGAAATTCGAAATACTCGTATTTATGTTTGAGATCAGTGATCTCAAACATAAAATTACGAGTGTTTTAAAACACTATTTTTAAACCTCCTTGTTCTAGAATTCCTTAGACAACCTGTGTTGGGTTCACCTACAGCTTGTATGAAGTACATGCGATTAAAACACAATCGATATATATTATGTAGTTACATGATAGTTCACAGGGCTTTGTGCATATACTGCTATACTAATACAGTCCAAACTATAATTCGTCATGGAAATAGAATTCTTTATCTTATATGTCATGTCTTGGCGGTGGAGCAAAGGGCTTGTAACAATGGTAATCATATGCGTAGCATGGACCCGGGGACATGGAAATTGGGAGAGGGAGGGGGGAGCATTACTTTTCATATGGAAGCACAATTAGCACATAACAACAAGGTGAATGAAATGCAGGAAAGGTTCTCCTCTATTCTCCCTTCTCTCTCTCTCTCTCTCTCTCTCTCTCCTTCTTTCGTTTACTTTTGTTTGGTCATTAAAAGCGTGCCTCAAATCTTTGAAACTACTTTTAGTTACTAAAAATGATCCCTAAAAGTATTAATATCCAATTAACGTACCGGCATAATATTCAGAGTTACTATGCGTCCAAACATGACAGCAACATCTAACAGAAAGTCGGCGAGAACGATGTTGAATGGGAAAATGTTGTGTTCCTTTCGAAATCGACGATGACATGCAATACTGAGCAAAGTAGTGAGTGTGAAAACAATTCCAAATGCTGCTGTAGAAGCTGTAATATAATTAAGTGCGATGTATGTATTTTGTGGACAGTAATCCGTTAGTAGAGAATCTTGCCCAAAGTCAGTTAATGGCGTCGTGATGTCGTAAAAGGTATCGTTTAATTCGAAATCCATTTTCTTAGTTAAACGTTGCACGAACGAATCATGGATGTGGCAATTCATGAACTGCGGTAGAATGTTCATGATAGGTCAGTAAATATCGGGCCTTTCCCCCGATGGTAATCATCTTTGAATTATACGTGTAGAATACATTTTAAACATCGCTCTTTTTTCACCAACTAAGATGGCGCCATTGATTTTCTTAAATTATTCTGATTTCAAGACAAATTTTTTGTTTAAACGTTTTAGCCCTCCAAAGGAATTTTTTAATCAAAATCAAACAAAACATTTTACAATTCAATGAAATCAAGTCTTACTTTGACTCAAATAAAACAAAATACTTTCACATTTCTCTCCTTTTTTCATATAAACAAATGATAAAGTGCCTGCCACTTAGTAAAACATACCAGAGATAGAATGAATATATCACTCGTCTTCATAATATTGAATAATTTTCTTCTTCAAAGAACTAAAATATGGAATTTTGTTGTTTAGCTTTTGTACAAATAGTTAATGCTTAATCAAAGTCGCCATGCAATTTAAAGGATCATTTCTTTTGTTTTCAAAACCAAAAATTACATTTTCTAAATTAAACTCTAACTGTACTCGAGAACCTTCATTTATCCATTTCACCGTTTCATTCCAGATTGATTTACTGATTTCACAATTATTAAAGAAATGTACAATATCTTGAAGCTCTTTTTTCAAAATGAACATTTATCATTACTCACTATTTTCATCTTATACACTTGCTTGTTCAAATACAGAATCCTATTTACTATCTTATACTGAAAATATCTTAAACTGATATCTGGAGTAAAACGAAATATGATTCTATGATATTTCTGCATTCTTGGACATTCAGGGTATAATCTAAAGGTCGTTCCAATTTCAGACATATTGAGGGTACACAATTTGTTTTTCCAAGAAAAGTTTTGTAAATATATTGACAACCTTTTATGTCATGCAGTAGTATTTTGATATGTGACGGCATTAAAGGATCTACTACATTTTTAAATATTTTTTCAATATGCATTCGATATCGACACTTTATAGCTTGAGTTACAGAATAATAAAACAAATAATTTAGTTTCATGCAGAATTTTTGTTCACATTGCTCACGAGTCAGAAGTTTTCCCTTATCATCAATCAAGTCATTTATACATCTGATGCCTTTTTCATACCAAGATTGAAAAAATACAGATTTTTGTCCAATTTCTAATGAGCTATTTCTCCACAATGGATAAGTTAACCAATCATCTCCCTCTGCACGACTCAACATAGACAGAGCGTGAAATACATGTCTCCAAAAAGGATTAGCAACTTCATGAGACAATGCCGAAAAATATTCATCACCAGTGCAAGACAAATTGGCTCAGTAACCATAGTTTCAGCCTAGGCCCAACATGCCTAATTCCTGTTTTTGAATCTCGTAGTGGCTTTTCAAGCAGTTAAATGTTCAAAGAGAAATTTAACTTTGTACATTTTAGACAAAGCAAATTCTCACAATTTGTGTGTATCTGTGATTAATTTAGAATACATATTATGGGTGTCACGTCTGTAAATTTACAAGTTCTGCACTCTGGCATTCGCCTAGTTGTATACACTGATGTCGAAAAGAAAAAAAACTCAACCATGTCTACGTATTCATTCAAGGGAAGTACGTTCGCCAACCTGAGATACTAAAGCCGACAGAGGGCAGTAGTCCACGTTGATAAAGCAGCCTCATTCACGTTATTTATCTTACCACAATCAATAAATTGCTGGTCATGAGCAGGCAATTTGGATAGATTTTTGAAGTTGAAGGGGAGAGGCGGGTCTCAGAGTTACGCTGAACAATGATCACGACAGGCCCACTTACTGGTCATGATCCACTTCGTCATACAAATAGGGCTGCTCTATGCCCCTGACCCCCTTCTTCAGCGGACACCTTTAACGGGCAATCCAACCCTTCTAATAACTTCATTTGAATGAAAGCAGAAAAATCAGAGAAACAGAATGGCGAAAGTTTGAAATATATCGGACCAATATTAAGAAAGTTATGAGTGTTTGAAATATGAGTGCACTACGGCTGTGCGAATCTAAAATCGGCAATTTTGTCAGTGGATTGTGACGTAGTGACGGATCACTCCCGTTTGTCGCGTACTAAAATATCACTTATTTCTGTTTTTCTTCGAAGTGCCTTCACCCTCGGGGCACTACTCAAAATATATCATGGAGAGTACATTATTACAGGTCCTCTAAAAAGAACAGACCACCCCGAGTCATACATTTATGAAAAGTCGAAATTTTAGTCCTCTTGTGTATTGGAGCAAATTTGAAAGTTGTACGCCACTGCACCACATAGACATTATCAATTCAGCCCATTTGAAGAGCCCATGCCTATAGTAATTGCAACTTTCGTATGCATTTACTGTGACTCTTTTACCTTTTTGTAAACTTTCAAAAGTGCAATGGGCCTACTGCACTCTATTCCTTCTGTAATTATTTTAGTATTTCTATTTTTTTGGTTTTGTTTTTGTTTTAGGCTTGGTTTTGTTAGTTTAAAGGTTATGCAAAGTTTTGGGAAATTTTGGAAATTGGATGGATATTGATATATTTAGATGCCCTTGTGGATGTATTATAAGCACTTGAAAATTTAGCCCCTAAAACACTTCTGCTTTTGAGAAAATTGAATAATCAAAATTTACCGGTGCTCCCGGTAAATTTCAAATATTTCAAATAGTGCCTAAGGCCATTCCATGAAAGATGCGACCATGAAAATCTCAAAATATGCAGTTCTGATATATAATTGCCAAACGGGGAAGCAAATCGGTCGATTGTAGTCAAGAAACATTGTTTTAAAGCTAAAGTAATATCAGTCTTGAGAGGGAGCTATACAACATAAAGAGTTTATTATTTACAATTTCATCACTTTAGACCCGATTTCCACTGCGACAACGATCATCGAATATTGTAAAATCGCATACGCTATCAATATCTTTATTTGAACCAAATTCATGACCCCATACCAAAACTTTGTATTACCTTTAATAATTCAGTATTTTTTTATTTTTTTAAATTATAATTGATAATAAATATTGTATGATTCAAGTAGTGTTTTTGTTTAAAGATATATGTTTAAATTGATATTTCACATGTATGTACAATTTTTTATTATTGCATTATTATAATTGTGTTTTTATACTGTTATTCATATGCAGGGCTTTCGCGAAAAGCAGGTCCACTGGCTTCCAGTGGAATTGAATGAAACTACCCTGTTGAAAGAAACCATGAATATTTAAAATAAATAAATTTGGCAAGTGGACATGGCAAAGGTCGTTCCTTAACCCTAATAAGGCCGGGGGGCATCATGCCCACCCCCCCCCCCCTCCGCGATTTTTCTTATTGTTCGGGAACGCATACGGATGACGCCCCGCCGCTTCATGACTTTATTCTTTCGAGTCTTGCGCATCTTTTAAAACAATTTTTTTTTAAATCGGACCTACCGTTACAAAGTCACGTGACCTTTTGTTTTTACATGTCGGCCCAAAAATCGCTCATTTTCGTGATTTGTGTACAAAACATATGGAAATATCATTTTTCCAAAAAGAGATAAAACATTGGTTATTTGGTCTTGTTTAAAGTTTAGGTGTTTGTTTTGGGAGTCAAAATAGTTGAATTATAGTTAGAAATGAAATAAAACAACAAAAACAATGAAATACATAAGTTAAAAAAACAATGAAATACATAAGAAATTATCAAAACAAGAGATAACATAAGGAATAAACTAGCTTTCCAAATTTTTTGTTCGTATTATTTATTTTAAATGGTCTAACAAATATATGTAATGGAAAAGAAAGCTTAAATATGAAGAATATATGATTTATGGGTAAAAATATGAATTTTTGACCTTATTTGCATAATTTACCATAAATATGCAAATGAGTAATTTTTTCAAAAATTGAAATTGCTATAGTATTCTATACACTTTACTTGACATGCATGCAAATTTTCGCGGCGATCGGCCGTTTCACGGCCGAGATCTTAGGGGGCCATAATCCCCCCGGCCGTATTAAGAACTCAAATAGCCCGGCCTTATTAGGGTTAAATAAGAGCGTATGTCCCCAATATGCGCTTATTCTCGTTTCTTCGTTGTTGACACTGATGGTTGCCGTCGAGAGCTGCTCCAGCGATTACTTGTTGTTAGGTAGGACATTTGTAAAATGGCACTTTAAAGGGACTTGGTAACAATGTTCAGATGAGAGAAAATGGTGCTAAGGTAGTGGCTTTAATGCTAGATGTAAAATTAAAGATAATCTGAAAGTTTACTTTGAGTGAAAACAGACCATTATTAACAATAAAAAATGGGAACAACTGATCTGATCGATTCCTTAATTCTCCCAAGTATATTATTACAATTTAATTACATTTTAGGTGAATGTAAATCGTAACAAAGCTATGATATGAATTGGCTCTATATATTATTCCAGACATTTAAGTGTTGAAAGATTTTTTAAAATCCTGTCTTATGTCTTATTTTCATGGAAAAACGGTTGGGAAAATTCAAAAATGGTTGGGAGAATTTACTGTTAGAAGGTGTCAACCAGTGACGCCTTCAAAGAAAACCATAAATATCTTTGTGATTTGAGATTTTTTTCAGGATTTTTTGCATGCTAGAGGGTTAGTAGAGTAGAAGGAATAAAATAAGTAACATTTCATACAAGAATTACGCAGTTTTTTCAACAACCTTCAACAATGTTACCGAGTCACTTTGAGGTATTATGTCCCATTTGCAGGTCAAACAAATGAAGGTTAAATTCCAACGGCATTTGAAAGACAATACTTATTTAGAACTTCCCTCAAAACGAAAGGGTTTGAAAATGGCTTTGTGTGGGAAAATAACGACCATTAGTTGTCAAATCGACATAAGTGATTGCAATCACCTTAGTAATGGTCAGATTTTCAAACCCTTGTACCAAATGGTCGTACGTTTTGTGCTGCACAAAGATTCAATCAATTTAATTTTGCCATTACAAGTAGTGGGTTATTGATGTAGACAAATGCTCGTGTTACAGCTCATTTTATGTATTTTATTAATTACCAAAGCAAAAAGATGTCAGTCAGTTACTCAATAGTGTCTGACAGGGAAGTCTAACAGGTAAACGGGTTTCCTAAATTTACATGCATAATTTCAATACTAGGACACTGCTAACGTTTAAATTTCACAGATAAGACATACATGACATATTCATAATTCCTGCAAAGTTCTACAGAATTTGATGATGGCTGCAAAAGGGACATAGTATCTTTAACAAAGATTTATGCATTACATTTGATTACATTACGAAAATGGTCGTTTCTATGGAAACCGTTAAATCTTTTCTGAACGATGCTTGTGATAATAGAATCATAGACACAAAAATTATCGTTACCTACATTACCAATCCAGCATATAGAGTCCTTCTGAATAAATAGAGATGTCACTTAAATTATGTCTTAGAGAAAGCATAATTATGATTGCAAAAATTAATATTGAACAGAATAAAACTGACGCGGAGCGTGATATGTTTCATAAGTGTTTCACTGCGCGTGCGTTTAACAAAACAAGATATCTATTACCCAAGAAGAAATATATACTTATATTTGCTAAGTTCTATTGATACATGTGGATAGTTTAACGGATAATATATGCGTCCAAGATGAGATAGACTTGGCTGGGTAATGCGTGAAATGGTTAACATTACAAGCATTCTATAAGCCAAAAGTATGTCATATTGATATTAAGCTCTTTCATAGGCGAGGGTGGTACCCTATCTTTAGTAATTGAAGGTTAAAAAGAGGTGAACTCATATGCCATCACTTTTTTTTTAATGTGCAGTGCCATTTTATTTATTTATTTATTTCTGATATTTATATCGGATGGCACATATCACCAATTTGTAGTCTTCTCTCTTGCTTGTATTATTAATACATTTGAAATTAAATTATTACTTTAACAATGCATGTGGAAACTGGTTCGAATTACTTAATTTGCTCATTTCTGAAACCTATAGTTGAAGTTGTTTGGCTTTAGCGTGTATAGCGACAGAGGAAATGTCACGAATTGAATAACACATCGATGATATACAGATTTTTCACATTTAATATAAACGTTATTGATATTCTTTTTTTCTTTTTTTCAATCATGATTAATATTATTATTTTGTTGTTGTTATTATTATTGATAAGGTTAAGCAGCGAACATTTCATTTCATTTATTTCATTTTTATTTTTTCATTTCCAACAAAATACATAATATAATAACGAATACAATGTAAAATGTATACAAAACAGTTACATTTGTAAGAAATACATCTTAACAGTAATTTTTGCATTTGAGGAAGACAAAAATAGAATTATAAATTTAACTGCAATTATATTTTGAGGAAATGGAGAGGTCCACTGAAAAGCAGAGCTTGTAAATTTTGGACCTCTCAGATGATAATAAGTGTGAAAAGATTATAAAATACATAAACAATCAAAGAAGAATAACGGCCGGCAGAGACAACATTTATTAAAACACGTAATGACTGGAGACAAGAGGACGTAAACAAATTACATGACGAAGAAAGAAAAGAAAAAAGAAAAAAGAAAAGAAATTGTGGGCTGCGTTTGGAGGGAAGGAGAGGAGAGAAAAGAAAAATCGTAGAGATCGAGCACGAAATAGGGAGCGCACAAAATCCTTGAGATTGCTGAAACAAAAAGAGCAAAAACATGATGGCAAGTAGTATGGATTTTAAGAGAGGGGCAGAAGAAAAGAGAGAAGAAACAAAAATTGGGAAGGAGATGTTCTACCGCAATACATTTCTAAGTACCTGTATTATAAGATTGTAATAAGGAAAATTTTTACTTTTTTTTTAAAGCAATTAGTGAAGGGGAAGTTTTCAAATCGTTATGCAGAGTATTCAAAAATTTAGGGCCTTCAAAAATAAACGTGTTCTGTGCAGAACATGTTCTCAAAAGAGGTAAGTGAAACTCATCGGATTGTCGAGTGGGGTATCTATGAAAGGCATGGTTTTTAAGAAACATATCCATTATTATAATTAAACATAAATTGACCGAGCTGAAATAAGTACAAATCCTTAATTTTTAAGACGTTATTTTCCAAAAAAGAGGATCAGTATAGGAGCGTATAGGGGCATTACAGATAATACGAATAACTCTCTTTTGCAACAATATAACTCTTTCCAACAATGTATGATGTGTATTGCCCCAAACTAGAAGACCGTAATTCAAATATGGTAAGATAAATGAAGAATACAACATAAATAATGATGATTGTGGTAAGAACAATTTTAGTCTATTGATAACACCGATATTGCGTGAAATGATTTTACAAATATTATCAATGTGTGGTTTCCAAGAAAGTTTGTCATCGACTGTTATACCCAAGAATTTGGTAAGAGGGACATGGTTCAAAGGGGTATTGTCGAAAATAATGTCAAAGGGTAATGAATTCAAGGAGTTACTAAATAGCATGTAGTTCGTTTTCTGGAGATTAAGTGACAATTTATTTCCTCGTATCCATTTCAATATATTTAATAACTCGGCATTGATTTTATCAACCAGGACATTTGGATTTTTGTGTGAAAAAAATAAATTGGTATCATCTGCAAATAAAATAAACGACAGGGAGTCAGATGATTTACAAAAATCATTTATATAAAGAATAAAGAGTAGCGGGCCTAGCAGACTACCTTGTGGAACACCACAACTAATATTGCATAATTCAGATGCATGCTCGTTTAAGTGTACATATTGCTGTCTGTTAGAGAGGTAACTCCTGAACCACTCCAAAGCCTTTCCACGTACACCATAGTGAGATAGTTTGTAAAGTAAAATTTCGTGATTTATCGTGTCAAAGGCCTTGGAGAAGTCCAGGAATATACCTACAGTGTGGGCAACCTTCTCAACAAAAGACATTACAGCATGAACGGTGCTGTGCTTTTCTCTAAAACCAAATTGGAAGTTTGAAAATACATCATATTTCTTCAAAAAGGAGATCATCCGGATATAGATTATTCTTTCCAAAACTTTAGAAAATGAAGATAATAAAGAAATCGGGCGGTAGTTACCAATATCCAGTTTATCACCCTTTTTATATAACGGAATAATTTTTGCTATTTTCATAGAATTTGGAAACTGACCATGTAGAAGTGATATATTAAAGATGTGAACCAATGGATCTACAATAAAGGGAATAATGGATTTTAGAATGACATTATTAATTCCATCATATCCCGAACTTTTCTTATCTTTCAGATTAGAAACAACTTTCATAATTTCTTGCCTATTAGTTGGTACAAGGAAAATAGAATTTGGATTGTGAGGGCGTAACACCTCTACAAAATTTTTGTTTGAAGGCGGAATGTTTTTAGTAAGATTATCACCTATTGAAGTAAAATAAGTATTAAAAATATTAGCTATATCTTTAGGGTCTTCAACAATCTCATTATCAAATTTTATTTTATTTACCTCAGATTTATTTTTAACTAAGTTCATTGCTTGTTTGATTACCTTTCAAGTGTTTTGCACATCATTTTTGAAAAGTTTCAAACGGTTTACAAAGTAATTTCTCTTTTCTAATCGAATAATCCGAGTCAAAATGTTTTTATAGGATGTATATTTTCTCCTCGATTGCTCAGTGCCTTTTATTTTATATTTATAATAGAGGTTATTCTTCCGATTTATTGATCGCAATATAGACTTAGAAATCCAAGGGAGTTTGGGCGTTTTCTTATAACCATGTTTGACCTTTTGCTTCGGCATGTTAGTATCCAATTGGTTGTTTAATATACTAAAGAATATTTCATATGAACAATTTATTTCATTTTCGGAATAAACACTAGACCAATCAGTATTTTCGAGATTAGCGCCAAGGCGAGCTAAATTCTCTTCAGTTATTTTACGTCTACTTGGGTAAGGACCATTGTTGTTAAATGGCTGTGAAACCGTGTAGTGAATCACAATGGGGTAATGGTCAGATATGTCCGAAATAATAATGTAAGAATCAAAATGTGGAATAACATTAGAAAAAAATATTATCTATTAGAGTAGCAGATTTATTTGCAACACGAGTCGGCTTTGATATAAGTGGCAAGAAAGAAGCAGACAAAATTGTTTCGAGAAACCCTTGAGAAACATTGCTATGTAAGTGCTTCGACAAGTCTATATTAAAGTCTCCTATCAAAAAAAACAATCTTTATTGTTGAAATTGGCGTTTTGTAATATGTCAGATAAATGCAATAAAAATTCGTGTGCATTCGAACTCGGGGGTCGATATATCACGCCGACTATTATATTCTTATTACTGGAAATCACGATTTCAATAAAAAGGGATTCAATAATATTATTGCATGTTGAGAGATTATCTAGAACGGTATAATTAAGTGTTTTAAGTATATATATAAAGCAACGCCGCCACCCAGTCTTTCTTGCCTATTTTTATGAATAAAATCGTAGTTATCAATAGAGTATGGGTGGTTGGAATCACAAGTTAACCAGGTTTCTATGAGACCAATTAGGGATAATGGGTTTTTTGAGGGATTATCAAGAAGCGAAAGTAGATCATCGAAGTGCCTATTCAGAATTCTAATATTCAAATGAAGCAAAGAGAAAGTATCATTATTAAATTCTTTCACAACATTACGAAACTGATTAACATTTACATATTTGGAAACGTTGCGTTGAGCAGGATCATCAAAATCAAAGTCAAATTCTAGTTGAACATGAACGCACGCGGCTAATTCGGTCTCCGCTTATTAACCAAATGCCATCGAAAAGCACTGAATTTTGCACATTTCTTGCCAACACACTATCACCAGTTGATTTATTCACATCTACATTGTATTTTTTTGTTACCTTCGTGATATTACACAACTTCGCGGAAAGGGTAGCTGAATCCCTACGGTTTGTGGCCGACAACTACACCGACAAGATCACATCATTGGAGCAAGAGATGGAAACCCTACATGCTGACATGGATGATGCAGAGCAGTACTCGCGCAGGAATTGCTTGATCTTCTGCGGTGTCGATGAGACCGCCAACAAAATCACGGATGAGGTTATCGCTCGAATATGTGAGGATAAGCTTGGGGTGAAGATCGACACCAAATCAGACATCGATCGCTTGCATCGCCTTGCAAGCACACGTACTACGCGAGAACCGCCCCGTCCGACAACCAGATCCAGTACTATTGCAACTCATAAAAAACGCGAGACACCACGAAGCATCATCGTTAAATGTGCAAAGTACCACAGTAGAGACGAGGTCTCTCGTGCCAGAAGTAAACTAAGGAACATCAATTCTGACAACGATGAATAATTCAAAATCTTCATCAGTGAGAATCTCACCGAGAGAAGAGCTGAGTTTTTCTGGACAATTAAGAAAGGTCAACACAGTTTCATTGACATAATTTGGACTCAGGACGAAAAAAAATCATTGTAAAAAACAAAAATGGCGACCGTGTCAGCGTTACACGGAAAAGATGATCTCTCCAATATTCATAATCTAAATGTTTTATAAAAAACCTAGTACACTGTACATTCTAGTTGCATGGGGCCCGGTCCTGCACTGTAGTTGGCACTGGATTAACATTGACACTGGTTGTAATTGATAATCTACAGCCTTTAGTGCGGTACCGGATCCCATGTAGCTGCACCATTATGGCAGTCACAGTTGGTAACACTAGTGTAATTTCTTCTACAGTTTTTGATGGCATTTGGAATACTTATCACATCTCTACTGTCTTTTTATTGACATTTACTTTAAGTATTTAACTCTCTATATAATTTGTTTATACTTACTGTATTTATTTGTATCTTTCATTTGCAATTGTATTTATGTGTGACTCGATTTTAAGCCGACTCAATTTGTTTACATTTAACGGCCTTGATTCTTTAAATGGAGTGTACAGTGAGCTACATCCCCAATCAAAGTACTATTCATGTGATGAGTTCAATGGATTTATAGATACAAAAGATAACCTTTCTCAGAATCTTTTTTGTATACATTTCAATTGCCGCAGTCTTGTCAAGAACATTGAAAATCTTACCATGTTCTTAAATGATATACATCACAATTTCACTATAATAGGACTAACAGAAACATGGTTTAAGTCTGAAGATTTATTGAGCTGGTACGACATTGATAACTATGATTTGATTGTGAATAGTAGATCTCATAGAGTAGGAGGCGGTGTGGGAAAAAAATACTGGGAATTTTCGTTCAAACAGATCTGAAATATAATCAAAGAAATTACTTCACTTTCAGGTCTAACATTTTTTAATCTTTATTTCTTGAATTTCCTGAATTTGACAATGTTTTTATTTGTACATGTAAATCAAGTTGTTGTGTAGTGTAAACCCTTTTGCGCAATATTTAACGTTTCTATTAACAACGGTATATTTCCTAAAAAGTTTAAAGTTTAAAGGTTATTCCAATATTTGAGAAGGGTCAATCTAACCTGTATTCAAATTATCGGCCCATTTCTCTCCTTCCTATATTTTCAAAGATTCTTGAGAAATGCATGTACAATCGACTTGTCTCATTCATTGAAATATTTCCGTTACTTTTTAGTAACTAATCTGGTTTCAAGTCTAAACACTCAACCTTTTCTGCTCTTATTGAATTTATTCATACCATCACAAGAACTATGGATGCTAAATATATATCTATCGGTGTGTTTTGGGGCCTTTCAAATGACTTTGATTGTTTAAATCATGACATATTATCAGTAAAACTACTTTGTTTGGGCATCAGTGGTATCTCTTTAAAATGGTTTCAGAGCTATTTAGATGACCGAAAACAATTCACTGTTTACAATAAAAACATATCTGATATGCAAAATATTTCATGCGGAGTTCCGCAAGGGTCAATTTAGGCCCCCTACTTTTTCTAATATATATAAATGATATCCATGAATCTTCTTCCAAACTCAGTTATGTCCTCTTTGCAGATGACACTATTTCTTTATCAAACAAAGATGAAGTAACCCTTATTCAAACTCTAAACAACGAACTAGAACATGTCGCCCATTGGCTCAAAGTTACCAAGCTACTACAAAATGCAAACAAAACTCATATGATGATTTCACCAAAAGAATTATTATTAGGTATATCTAAATGGCTTTAAAATCACAATAATATCTAATACCACATTTCTAGAAATTTAAATTGACGACAAATTGCCTTGGCATGACCATGTAAATTACATATGTACAACAATTTCACGAAATTTTGGTGTTACGAACAAACTAAACCACCTGCCTAAAAATATTTTGTTATCTCTATATTATACACTAATTTATCCTTTTCTTATATATTGCAATATGGTCTGGGCCGCAGCTTCTCAAGAAAAAATGTTGAGACGATATAGGTTGCAAAAAAGAGCAGTTAGGATAATTTGTAAAATGCCTTTCCTTGCCTCCACTTAACCTTTATTTACTCAATTAAAACTTTTGAATGTATTCGATTTGTATAAATTAAGACGTTTTCTTGTCAGAGACAGATCTTGCTATTATCCCTAACACGCTATTTTTCCATTAACTCTGCAATCCACTCCCATTGTACTTGATCAAATGCAGATTTTCACACCCCATACGCAAGAACGTCAGTTTCTCAAAAAATCATTTACTATGCAGGTCTCAAACTATGGAATGCATTGCCTGCTAATCTAAAAATCTGCATGCTCTCGGAACGTATTCAAGGGACAATACAAAGAAAGGCTTTTACAATCTTATTCACATTGAGTCATCTGTTGTTTGTTGTTTATTTCAATGTTATTGTTATATCGCTGGTTTGTATGGGTTTTATTCTGCTTGGGTCTAACTTCATTCTAAGTATTAACTTTATTTCTCATCTTGCCTTTCTCTCCCTCAATTTTCCTTCTTTTCACTCTCTGTCTGTCTCTTTCTGTCTCTCTGTCTCTCTGTCTCTCCTTTCTCCATGACCAAGCTGTTTATGTATTCTCTCCCTCTTGTTGTTGTACATGCAACAATATTCAATGCAATTTATACATCACAATGGGATCGAATTCACAAGATCTTTAAATAGACCGTTAATATGATCCCCACTCAATTTATGTTACTTGTGCTTTCAGCTTCCAATTTTACTATGTCCATCTTTTTTTATATTTGTCATATGCGTCCATACGCAATTTTATGTATCTGTTTTTTATATATCCAGTGAATAAATGAATTAAAATGAAAAAAAATAATATTATTACAAGTCAAAGATAATTTTAAAAATATAATAAACAAACACACAGACACACAGACGCAAACACACAGTTAAAGTACATACAATTAGCATTCAAAGACATGTTCCTTTTTGGTTGTAATGAACATTTACTTCTTATCATCTTCAATAGCATTTCCCAATGACTAAAACAATCCACACAAAGTTACTTGAAGTAATTAAACAAGTCAGTTTAAACATATAAGAAAATAAACGTATCGCAAACTCACAAAATTTAAAAAATCATGAAGAACAAACAACATGCAGCTTCACAACATTGAAATAGCTTATTTCATATACAATTGCTTAATGATAAACGGCAAATGGCATAATGTTAATCATGCTCACATACATTTCGACTTATCGAAGGCATTCGATACCATGGACCATCATATATTAATCCGTAAATTAAAAGCGTTTGAAGCTAGAGGGACTGTACTCTCTAGGTTTGAAGACTATTTGCGTAATAGACATTAATGTGTATTTTTTAAATCTAAAACATCTAATATTTCCAACATTAAGTACGGAATACTACAACGCTCTATCTTATGTCCCTTACTGTTTTTGATATATATGAATGATATTGTTAACGCATCACCACTCCTAACATACGTTTTGTTCGCAGACGATAACAAATTCTTATAAAAGCCCTCAATTTATTATTAAATAAATTATCATCTTGGTTCACACACGCTTAAAGTACATACAATTAGCATTCAAAGACATGTTCCTTTTGGGTTGTAATGAACATTTTACTTCTTATCATCTTCAATACCATTTCGCAATGACTATAATAATCCACACAAAGTTACTTTAAGTAATTAAACAAGTCATTTTAAACACTTAAGAATGTAAATCACAACATTGATATAGCTTATTTCATATAGAATCGCTTAATGATAGACGGCCAAAGAAATAATGTTAATCATGCTCACATACGTATCGACTAATCGAAGGCATTTGATACCATCGACCATCGTATATTAATTCGTAAATTAAAATCATATGGAGTTAGAGAGACTGTACTTTCTTGGTTTCAAGACTATTTTGATAATAGACACCAATGTGTTAGTTTTTAATCTAAAATATTTAATATTTCCACCGTTAAGGGCGGAGTACCACAAGGCTCTTTTTTTAGATCCCTTACTGTTTTTTTTTAATATATGAACGATATTGTAGAAATATCGTAATGACTGGACATATATTCTTGCTTTGCAATGCTATATCTCTAACGCAAATTCTAATAAATGATAGAATGTAGAATAATGCAATATTCTTCTCTTTAATACTTCCCCAGTCCTAAGTTATTACATTTTGTTCTCGCATTGTATAACATGTGAAGATGGCGCGAAACGCTCTCAAACGCCACCAGTAAATAAACGTGTTTGCTGTTGTGTTAAGGGTTATCATGAGGACCCATCCTACTTGTGCACATTTAAAAAGAGATTGGTTTTCATTGTAAAAGAATATGAAGCAGGTGACTTCTGGAAATGTGGATAGGGCCAAATTTGTTCCAAAAATGATGGAGTACGTTTTCAAAACTCGCCTGTTCTCCTCCCTTCGTTTTCTCACCTGATTGTTGCCGTGCGGAGCTTTTTTAGCAATGGCTCTGTACACTAGAAAGTAGAATACTCCGGTGAAGATAACCGAAAAATTAATAAAGTAAAACCGGGCATTTGGTGAATCTGGGAGAAACATGACAACGCATGTAGCAACCACGAGCATGGTCATCCAGGATAGGAGAGATATCAAAATTCGATGAGACTTCGTGAGGATTCTACGGACACCGAAAGGATCGAGCTTAAAGACAATGAACTGATCCAGAGCTACTAGAAGGACACTTCCAGAAGATACCATTTGTGAAGTTTGAAAGGGTATAGACATGACATAAAGATGCCATTTCTGGTCCTACAATAAACAAGAGAGAAAATGTAATTAAAGCTGCGGCACAATTTTTTTCACCCCAGAATCACGGTTTTGAAACATATGTAGTTCAATCATTATTCAATTCATACAATTTTGCTGGTCAATTTTTTTGGAAAATTCCAGCGTTTGGAAACACGATTTTGATTTTTTTTAAATCTCTTTTTTCTTAAATTGCTTGAGCATAACCTGGGATTAAACTTTAACTCGGTTCGAGATAGGTTTACTTGATGCTTGTATGAAGAGCATGCAATTAAAACAAAATCAAAATACACTACGGAGTTACATAATAGTCGTCAGGGCTTTGTAGATAATACTTCTATACCAATACAGTCCAAAATATTATTCGACATGAAAACAACGTTCATCATCGAACAGATCATGCCTTGGCGGTGGAGCAAAGGGCTTGTAACCATGGTTAGCATAGGCGTAGCATGGACCCGGGGCCCAGGAATGAGGAGAAGGAGATGGGGGGGCATTAACTTTCATGTGGAAGCACATAACAACAAGGTAAACAAAATGGAGGGAATGTTCTTCTCTATTCAATCTTTCTCCCCCTCTCTCTCTCTCTCTCCCTCTCTGGCCTTCAATCTTTGAAACTACTTTTAACTACGAAAACGATCCTTAAAAGTATTAATTCGAATATCCAATTAACTTACCGGCAGATTATTCAGAAATACTATGCATTCAAACATGATAGCAACATCTAACAGGAAGTCGGCGAGAACGATGTTGAACGGGAAAATGTTGTGTTTCTTTCGAAGTCGACGATGACATGCAAAACTGAGCAAAGTAGCTGTTGTGAAAACAATTCCAAATGCTGCTGCAGAAGTTATGATATAATTAAGTGCGATGTATGTATTTTGTGGACAGTAATTCGTTAACAGAGCATATTCCTCAAGGATAGTTAATGGTGTCGTGATGTCGTAAAAGGTCTCGTTGAATTTGAAGTCCATTTTGTTAGTTAAATATTGCACGAATGAATCCTGGATGTAGCAATTCATGAACTGCAGTAAAATGTGTATGTTAGTTATTTTTTCCGATGGTAAGCATAGTTGAATTCTACGTGTAGAATACATTTTATGAAACAATCTTTTTAATTCACCAACCAAGATGGCGCTATTGATTTTCGTTAATTATTCTGTTTCACGACAACTTGGCTCAGTCGACATAGCTTCAGCCAAGGCCCAACATGCCTAATTCTTGTTTTGGAATTGCGTAGTGGCTTTACAAATAGTTAAATGTTGCAAGGGACATTTTTTATTTTGTACATTTTAGAAAAATCAAATTCCTAAACTTTGAGTGTATCGGTGATTAAGTTAGAATACATTTCATGGGTGTGTAATTATACAAGTTCTGCACTTTAGCATTTGCCTAGTTGTATACACTGATGTCTACGAAAGGGAAAAAACCTCAAGCAGGTTACTTATGCACTCAAGGGAGGTACATTCGCTAATCTATTATACTAAAGCCGACGGAGGGCAATAGTCCAAGTTGATAAAGCAGCCTCATTCACTTCATTTATCTTACCACAATCAATAACTTGCTGGCCATGAGCAAGCAATTTGGAAAGATTCTAGAAGTTGAAGGGGAGGGGGTCTCAGAGTTACAATGTACACGACTGGGCGTGGTCCACTTACTGGTGATAATCCACTTTGTCATAAGAATAGGGCTGCTCTATATGCCCCTGATCCCCTTCTTCAGAGGACACATTTAATAATTAAAAAGGAAAAAAGGAGAATCAAAACACGGAAAGAAACAAAGAAACGATAAATAAAGGAAACAGGGGATTGAATAATAAAATGTTGTTTTTTCGCAGAATATAGGCTGAGATATTTTTTTAATATAAGATCACACGCTTAAAAATATAGTAAATTGTTTGTATTCACAAAAATCTTTCGAAATTAAAAAAATAATACTATTGAGTAAGTCGTACTGTTCTTTCGTGTTATTTTGCATAATTTTTACGAAAATTATAGACTCACACTAAAAATATATTCTTTGGAAAAAAACGATAACTATGCTAAGTATACATGACAATATCAGAGATCCGGAAAGTATTTCTCATGAATATCTTCATTTTCCTGATGCTTTTGGAAATAGATGCGGAACTAGAAGAGCGTTCAGATTCTCGTCCTTTATTCATTTTGTTTAATTGAAAAGTTTATCAGTGTCATGTTTATGGACGTAGCTTTGTTTCATTTTCATTTTCTAGCAAGTTATACGAAGGAAGTATTTTCAAGTTAATGATGGAAATATAGTTTGGAAGGCCCCCTATTCAAGGTAAGGACGGGTTTCACGTTTTGACTTCTTCAATGCAGATGTCAGTAGGTATTACGAACAAAATAAATCTTTAAATGCCTAAGAATCTCTAAAAGAAAGTAGTGCTATAGTGTTAGATTAAAATTATTGTTCCTTTTTAGAAAAATACCCTTCAATGCAGGCTTACCAATCAGTCACTTCAAGGGGAAATCCACACTGAAATTTAAATGTTTTTTTAGTGAAGCATACAAATGAGAGGAACAGGTCAGGAAAGTTTTAGCACAGTCCGATTTATACAAAAAAGTTATGCATTCTAGAAGTTATTATCAATCAAATACATATTGGCAAACTCTGTGACGTATCTTGCGAGTTCGTCTCCATTTTCCTCTTTCATTTTCGTATTTACTGAAAATGGAATATATTTGTTTCATGCAGAGTTGTATAAAAACATATTTGCAACATTTATATTTAGGGTGCATGTTCGATTGGAAATTTTCTTGAGGGCAAAAATATAATTTTTTAAATTTTTTAGTACAGAGCAATTGGGAGGGGAGCTCGGAAGTTATGTCACAGAGTTGCTTATTTGTTATTTGATTGGTTTAATAACAAGACTATAATAATTCAGCATAAATTATAAATTATTATGTTATATGATCATAAGACTTTAACCCACCCCTCTCTCATCTATCAAATCCCCTGTTTTGGGTGGAGTAGAAACCTTCCCTATTCTTTTGTAAGTTGTAAACATTTCATGACTTTTGCCAGTTGTTTTTAGGGAGCCATTAATGTTAATGATATTATTTTATTTAAGATTTTCAATCAATTTTATTTTTGTTTTAAGTCGGAATGACTGTCTATCTAACTTCTTCGTTTTCTTCCACCTTTTTCATGTAACAGCTTGCATTACGAAGTATCCCGAAGACAGCGGCTCATGTTACTATTTCTCCAAAGCAAGTCAAACTTCCCCACCACAAAATCATCCTGTGAGGACCTTGGAATGCATCTAGTCGACATCAGATCTGAAAATGAACGAGACTTCCTCGTCAGCCACCGACCAAACTACGATGATTACTGGATAGGACTGCCCAAAGTGACCTGGTTGGACGGCTCAAGCTTGACCTATCACAGCTTTTCCGACAACCAATGGACTTTTGATTAAGGAGGAAGGTGTTTCTGATTCCCTTGCCATGGTCGCGATACGAATAGATGGACAATCATTGTTTTACCGAGCACAATTATATCTGTGACTGTGAAACAGAAAACGTACGGTGAGTGCTGAGAAAGTTGTGTTTAATGATTCGGTGTAGTTGTACTTTGATTTAACTTTCTATGCGAAAACCTCATGTTAAATATATATACACAAAGTACATAGACAAATAGATAGGTGCACTCATACCCATCTATGTATCCTTTCACACGCACACACTCAAATACACACCCTCACACACACACACATAATGTATACGTCTAACCTTTCTTTACATAGCTCTCTCTAAATACTCCATCAACCATGAATTGGAAAACATGAGTGACTCTGATGATGATGATAAACATATTTATGCATGAACAACAAGTAAAACTTAGAAACTTGCTCATAAATAAACATTCGAGAGCCACCAACCAAACATTGATTGAGAAGGGAGGGGTCTGAAAGAAAATTTATCTTTTTAATTAGCACAGAGTTCTCCGGCTTTCACAGAGCTGTCAAATCTGTTGAAAGAATAATTTATGTATGAGCCTTAAAACTTTACTCATACAGGCATATCCGGTGGCACAAGCCAAGAAGGCAGTGTCACTGTTACCGCGGTTACAGAAGCTCCCACTAATAGTTCCTCTGGACCATCAATGACAACAAACAAACAACGAGTCAACAAGTATCACATCGTTATTATCAACAGCATCAGCGCAGGTAACAGCAACATCTACCACTGCAACAGGGCAAGCCAGGGGCTTTGGTAGAGTTTAAAAAGACCACATCTGCAACACCAGACCCGTCACCCGTAACCATTTGATGGCAAAATTTCACTTAAATTGTATCATAATGTGAAAGAGGATGTCATTTAAGACGCATATCGGCAAGCATTTTGAAAACAAATGTGTTTGAAGTCGAATATTGATGAAAGAATACAAAATTTAGGTTTTCTAGGTACTACAACAGAAAACCCAAATTATGTATTTTTTTATCAATATTTGTCTTCAAAGAATTTTTTTGGGGGAAAATCTTTGCAGAAGTGTGTCTGAAATGACATCCTCTTTCACATTATGATACAATTTAAGTGAAATTTTACCATCAAATGGTTACGGGTGACGGGTCCGGTGTTGCAGATGTGGTCTTTTTTAAAACTCTACCAAAGCCCCTGGCTTATTATGATACAATTTAAGTTAAATTTTACCATTAAATTTTTGGCGAATTCGGGGCTCCCAACACTTTAGAGTGGCTTTAAGTTCAAAAGACACAATTGATTCGGAAATTCCAGGTCAGTTGTTGTGTAATGTATTGACATATTTCATGTAAGTTGTTATATTGTCATTGCAGCTCTGATGCGATCCGTAATCTTTTAACTCCGCCGACCATGCTAGACTCCTCAATGCCTACGTGCATGCATCATTACGAGACTCATCTTCGATCAGATGCGCACAACACTGCACAACACTGCCCTGCTGACGTCACTTGCTTGCTCTTGCTTCACCTACATTGCCAGTGAGAGGGCGTGCTTTGTTGGCGAGGAATGCTAGGCTGCATCTGTAGTCAGGTATGATGTACATCCTGGCGCTAAAACATATTAGGGTTTAACTTTATCAACTGAGAATTTAGGATTAAGTGGTCGACATGGTCAATAACAGAAAATTATGAATTGCAAGCTGTAATTCAGTATAGGATAATTCTGCTCTATCTGGCTCAAGTTTTGGCATTTTGTAAATAAAATCATATTGGTGCATCCAACTATTCCACATTTTACTTATCTCCTTCTTTGTCATCATTTTATTCAAATTTTTAATATCATATATACACATTTGTATTTATCTACTCGTCTTGGGTAGGAGGGGATGAGATGGGATGTGGCTACAAGTTTAACCTGAATAGTTAGCTACCTTTTGCGCACAATACACGAAATTCGACAACATCTTTAGATATCTATGTATATTATTGATAGGGGGACGTAATGAGACTCTCCTTGATTACAAAAGGACTGTAAGTTGCCCTACCTCTTCAAAAAGTCTGTCTATATAAAATTATGTATTATTCCCTATCTTTATGTGTTTACCATCCGCTTCACTATCGGCTACGTTGGCTCTTTAAAAATAATTTGTGACTGTACCAGCGGGGTTTTCCTTCCCGTCACGATTATCCTTTATGCTCTATGTTATGTTATTACCTCGAAGGTTTCTGATATATGCGCATTATAAATTCATGTTAATAACGTCTATTTGAAGGTAAGTCTGACGTTTCAAATCGGCGCATTCCCATCAAGCAGGTAAATAAATGCAGACCCTACTCGCCATTCACTAATTTTGATTATGAAATTAAGCTCAGTGGTGGAGGGGGTACACTCTTTAAGCGTATACACACTATATTTGAGTGTTTTCCCCATTGGACTATTTTCGTAATGTGATCTTTCTTGAAATTTCATGCAAAAACTTTAAGTGTCTCGTTGCAAATTATTTCATTCACCTGTTATGAATTATTCTATTTCAATATTCAGAATTCGAATTGCATACATTACGTGTTGTTAGATAGGATAAGCCTTAATGTTTGTCCTACCTAGCAACAATTAATGTATGCAATTCGCATTCTGAATATTGAAATACAATTATTCATAACAGGTGAATGACATAATCTGTAACGTGGCACTTAACAAAGATTAATAGCATTACATTTTATTACATTACGAAAATGGTCTATTGTCAAAAATACAATAGTATAGTGTATATACGCCTAAAGAGCGTGTCTACGGAAACCGTTAAATGTTTTCTGAGTGATGAAAGAATCATGGACAAATAATTATAGTTACCTACATGACCAGTGCAGCATATAAAGTCCTTTGAATATATAGAGATATCACTTAAATTATGGCTGAGATAATGCATAGTTATGATTGCTAAAATCAACTGACGCGGAACGTGATGTGTCTCATAAGTGTTACACTGCGCGTGCGTTTAACAAAACAAGATATCTATTTCCCAAGAAGAAATGTATACTTATATTTGCTAAGTTCTATTGATACATGTCGATAATTTAACGGATAATATATGCGTCCAAGATGAGATAGACCTCGCTGGGTAATGCATGAAATGATAAACATTACAAGCAATCTATAAGCAAATATGACGAAAATATGTCATATTGATATTAAGCTCTTTCATAAGTTTAATGCGAGGGTGGTACCCTATTTATAGTTTCTGTATTAAAGTTTAATCGTGAAGGTTAAACAGAAAAATCTTACGAACTCATGTGCCATCAATTTGTTTTTATGTGCAATGCTTTTTTATAACATTTTATCATGCTTTTATTATTGATACATTTTATATTAAATTATTTAATTTAGCAATGCACGTAGAAACCGGTTTGAATTAAATCATTTGCTTATTTCTGAAAGCTATAGTTGAAGTTGTGTGGCTATAGCGTGTATAGCAACAGAGGAAATGTCATGAATTTAATAACACATCTGTAAATCAGTAGATCATTTCAAGGCCAGTCTGAAAAATTATCTAATGGCCAACTTTAACTAATAACATCTTTTTCACCATGTAAAATGTAATGTAAGCATAATTGTATCTAAGTATAGTTTATATGTAGCTCATTGTAAGCGCCTTGAGCACCCTCTGGGTGGATAATTATGTTGCGCAGTATAACAAAAAAAACATTTTAAAATAAAAATGTTATTGATATTCATTTCTATCATTTTTGTTTTAAATCGTGGTTATTATTAGGAGATACGTATGTAGTTATACGTATTACCTATTGATTTCGCCAAGATTTGTTCTTTCTTTATTATTATTATTCTTCCATGAATTTGTTAGCAGGATATCTAAAGACTGGCTAAAGCCATTGTAATGAAACGTGCCATGTCAAGATGGATCCTAGTCCAACTTCAAACTACGTGACTTTTCAGTGACTTAAGGTCATCGTGACGTCATCCATGCGCCATTTCGTGAAAATCAACTCATGATCATACTTTAATAACGAATTGTCATTTCTGATTCCATAATTATCATGATCAAGGTCAATATCCGTTTCAGGTCAATAAAAGCGCGCGTATGCGTCGTCCGCGCGTCAGTACGCGCGCAAAATGTTTAAATGCTCAGAATCGTCTCAAATTCATTTTCCATACGTTTCAGGCCCTTCCGAGCACTTTACAAAAAATCGCGTGCCCGCGTCTTCGTTAGTCATGGCCGTACGCAGCATAGAATTGCCATTATTTCTTTTCATGATAATACGTGCCTTCACGGTTGTTTCATCGCAAAGCATGCCGGGACAGATACCTAGTACGCAGTAGATTTTCACCTTCGCCGCGATCAGCTGTTCCATTGCCAACAACGGGATTTTTATCCTGTCGAATCAACATGACTTCATAATCTTGTACAGGATCCGTCATTCTGCAGTGATTTTTTTCATTCCAGTATCATTTGTACGGTAAGAAACCAAAGTCTGTGATTATGTATTATTTATGACGATCCTTCAACCTAAAACACGAATGTTTAGCAGTTTAATAAGGCAACCCATCGACGCAAACTGCACACACACACATTTGAACATATGGGACTATAAATTCATACAGCGGAACCCACTCTCATTAGCCCACTTTACTTCGTATTATCAGCTTTATTTTTGAAGGATCGTCATAAAAATACATAATCACAAACTTTGGTTTCTAACCGTACAAGTTATACTGGAATGAAAGAAATTCACTGCAGAATAACGGATCCTGTACAAGATTATGATGTTGATTCGACAGGATAAAAATCCCGTTGTTGGCAATGGAACAGCTGATCGCGACGAAGGTGAAAATCTACTGCCGGACTAGAAATCTGTCCCGGCATGCTTTGCGATGAAACAACCGTGAAGGCACGTATTCCCATACTCTTCCGAACAATTTCATACCATGTTTTTCTATTTATGATTATTAAAAACGGAATGAGCGTCCGTTCAAGATAAATTTCCGTGCGGGCGAGCTCTTGTAATACATAGTATATATGGGCAAAAACAGGCCTATACAAAATCCATTATATGAGTCAGAGATATGATTTCATGTCTCATTTCGCCATTAAGTACATCGTGACGTCATCATAATGGCCTTGCAGCTCAGAATACGAATATGCATATTATGACCTCAGCATATTTATGGAAAATCTTACAAATTTTAATATGTTGTAGCTAAGATAATTTTTTACAAGATCAATGGACACTATTTTTCATTTTGATGACGGCATCATTTCTATTAAAGGCGACATGTTAGAATTTTCTTAATTTGCGTGTTATGCCTATGGAAGGCGAATTTCGTTCATATCATGAATCATGAATCTACATGACATTGTTCTTTGAGCGGTATCTCGCTTACTGTTGCTCTATTTTCTCACAAATTTTGGTATGTTATGACTGGGACTATGCGCTTTAGAAACGTGCTATTTTTGTGATCAGATTTTGTGATCATGTCGGAATTTTTAATTGAAAGTTAAAAGTTAAAAATATAAAATCTAATAAACAAACACACACACGCGCGCGCGCGCACACACACCCAAACACACAGGTAAAGTACATAAAGACACGTTCATTTTTGGTTGTACTGAACATTTTACTTTTTATCGCCTTCAATAGCATTTCGCAATGACTATACAAATTCACACAAACTTACTTTCCATGCTTTCAGTGATTGAATAAGTAATTTCAAACTCTTCCTCATATTTATTGAATAAGTAATTTCAAACACTTAAGAATGTAAAGGTATCGCAAACTCACAAAATGTATCGTGAAGAACAGAGTGCATTCAGCTTCAAAACATTGATACAGCTTATTTCATATAGAATTACTTAATGATGGACAACAAATAATGGCATAATGTTAATTATGCTCAAATACGTATCAAATAAGAACATGTTTTATTATTATAAATAGAATGTGTATCTTTCATTTAGTAATGAAAAATGTAAGTCATGAATCATGGTAAGACCAATATGAATATTTCAGACTTAAAACAGATGATGCAGCGTACAAACTGTTGCATATTTTTATCTTCTAATAGATATATTTTAAAAGAAAATCATTATTAAACAATCCCTTGCCTTTTTCTCGCGATAATTGCAGAACTTTCATAATTATGTATGTAATATTGACATAAACACATTTTCACATATTTGGCGGATTTTCTATACAGTTGTGATTTTGCTCAATATAAGGTCATATTTAGAACAGGCCACATGACGTATATATACACATTTATTAATTTAATTCGAAATAAAAGTATTGCAAGAGGCAGGAAAAGAGGCAAGTTACGTAGGGAGCCAGTAAGCTTGTTTGGATAACTAAATCTTCTACTTTGTTTTCTCTTTACAGCCCCCCTACCTTCACAGCCCCCTACCTTTTTTCTTGCCTCGGCACTTCGGTCACCCACTAGAATATATAGGTACTGCTATTTGGAAAGTGATCTATCATATATTCTCAGAAGGAGAAATTCATTGCAGTGTTTTAAATCATATCAAAATATGTTTGAACTATAATCTTGGCCGATAGCATTTTTCCACTATTTTGTCTGAAGTATTAATTTGTCGCTATTGCATGAGCTCGTCGATTTGATGCTCATACGGCTTGTAGAATTGTCAGAAACCCTTTTTGACTGGACATATGTTCTTCTTTGACAATGCTGTATCTCTAACTGAAATTCTAAAAATGATAGAATGTAGAACAATGCAATATTCTTCTCTGTAACACCTCCCCAGTCCTAAATTATCACATTTTGTTGTCGCATTGTATAACATGTGAAGATGGCGCGAAACCCTCTCAAACGCCACCAGTAAATAGAAGTGTTTGCTATTGTGTTAAGAGTTGCCATGAGAAGCCAACCTAAGCTTGCACATATATACAGAGATTGATTTGTTTGGTAATATAATATGAAGCAGGTGACATCTGGAAATGTGGATAGGAAAAAATTTGTTCCAAAAATGAAGGAGTACGTCTTCAAAACTCGCTTGTTCTCCTCCCTTCGTTTTCTCGCCTGACTGTTGCCGTGCGGAGATTTTCCAGCAATGGCTCTGTACACTAGGATGTAGAATACTCCGGTGAAGATAATCGAAAAATTAACGAAGTAAAACCGGGTATTTGGTGAGTCTAGAATGAAAAATACAACGCTTGTAGCCACGAGCATGGTCATCCAAGATAGGAGAGAGATCAAGATTCGACGAGACTTGGTGAGGATTCTACGGACACCGAAAGGATCGAGCTTAAAGACAATTAACTGATCCAGAGCTACTAGAAGGACACTTCCTGAAGATACCATTTGCGAAGTATGAAAGACTATATTAGCCGTGACATCAAGAAGCCTTTCCTGATCCTACATTAATAAATAAGGGATAAATTATCGTTAAAGCTGCGTTAGAATTTTGTCACCCTAGAATCACGGTTTTGAAAAATGTTTAGTTCAATCATTATTGAATTCTTACATTTTGCGGGTCAAATTTTTGGAAAATACCAGCGTTTTGAAACACGATTTTGCTAAAAATCTCTTTCTTTCTTGAATTGCTTGAACGTAACAGGGATTAAACTTCAACTGGGTTCGAGATGGGTTTACTTAAGGATTGTATGACGTGCATGCAATTTTAAACAAAATCAAAATACATTATGGAGTTACATAATATTCTACAGGGCTTTTGTACATAATCCTTCTATACCAATACAGCCCAAACTATTATTCGTCATGGAAATAACGTTCACCATAGAACAGATCATGTCTTGGCCGTGGAGCAAAGGGCTTGTAACCATGGTTACCATTGGCGTTGCATGGACCCGGGTGCCCGGAAATGAGAAGGAGGAGGAGGCATTTATTTTGATGTGGAAGCACATAAAAACCAGGTGAAAGAAATACAGGGAAGGGCCTCCTCTATTCTCCTTTCATCTATTTTCTCCCCTCTCCCACTCCCCTCTCTATCTCTCTCTCTCTCTGTCACCTTCTCCAATTTTTTTTTTTTTTTTTTTTTTTTTGGGGGTCATTTATCGTTCCCCAAATCTTTGAAACTACTTTTAAATACTAAAAATGATCCTTAAAAAGTATTAATTCGAATATCCAATTAACGTACCGACAAATTGTTCAGGATTACTATGCACCAAACCATGACAGCAACATCTAACAAGTTGTCGGCGAGAACGATGTTGAACGGGAAAATGTTCTGTTTCTCTCGAAATCGACGATGACATGCAATACTGAACAAAGTAGTTATTGTGAAAACAATTCCACATGCTGCTGCAGTAGCTGTGGTATAAATAAGTGCGATATATGTATTTTGTGGACAGTAATCCGTTAAGAGAGAATCTTGCCCAAAGATAGTAAAAGGCGTCGTGATGTCGTAAAAGGTCTCATTTAATTCGAGATCCATTTCCTTAGTTGAATTTTGCTCAAACGAATCCTGGGTCTAGCAATTCGTGAACTACGGTAGAATGTTCATGACAGGTCAGCTAATATTTTCCCGATGGTAATCATACTTGAATTCTACGTGTAGAATACATTTTATAAAGCGCTCTTTTTAATTCACCAACCAAGATGGCGCCATTGATTTTCGTTCATTTTTCTGATTTCATGACAACTTGGCTCAGTCGACATAGCTTCAGCCAAGGCCCAACATGCCTAATTCCTGTTTTGGAATCATGTAGTGACTTTTCAAACAATTAAATGTTGCAAGGGACATTTTTAATTTTGTACATTTAAAAAAAGGCAAATTCCTAAACTGTGTTTGTATCTGTGATTAAGTTAGAATATATCTCATGAGTGTCACGATTGTAAGTTTACAAGTTCTGCACTCTAGCATTTGTCTCGTTGTATGCACTGATGTCCACGTTAAGAAAACAAAACCTCAACCATGTCTACGTATTTATTCAAGGGAGGTACGTTTGCCAACCTGAGATACTAGAGCCGGCAGAGGACAGTAGTCCAAGTTGATAATGCAGCCTCATTTACTTTATTCATCCTACCTCAATCAATAAATTGCTGGTCTCGAGCAGGCAATTTGGAATGATTTTAGAAATTGGAGGGGAGGGGGGGGTCTCAGAGTTACGATGAACAATGTTCACGACTGGGCGTGGTCCACTTACTGGTGATAATCCACTTTGTCATAAGATTAGGGTGTTCTATGCCCCTGAACCCCTCTTCAGCGGACACCTTTAATAATAATAAAAAGACAGAGAGAATAAAATGTATACAGATAAATAGAGGAAAGAGGGGAATGAATACTATAAAAAAATTCCCACTATTTATACTGAGAGATTTTTTTTCTTCACCACACCATTAAAAAGATGGCAAATTGTTTGTTTTCACAAACTTCTTTCGAAACGAAAACAATAATAGTTGTTAAGTAAATCGTAATATACTAACGTGTTATTTTGCATACATTGTTATGAACAATTATAGACTCACACAAGAAACAACACCAATAACTATACTAAGTATACATTATAATATTATTGATCCGGAAAGTATTTCACATGAATTTCTTCATTTTCACCGAAACTTTAGGAAATAGATGCGGAACTCGAAGAGCGTTCAGATTCTCGACCTTATTCATATTTTGTACAGAAAAGTTTATCAGTGTCATGTTTATGGACGTAGCTTTATTTCATTTTCGTTTTTGTAGCAAGTTATACGAAATAAATATTAACAATTTAATGATGGAAATAAAGTTTGGAAGGCCCCCTATTCAGATAAAGGACAGGTTTCACGTTTTGACTGCTTCCATGGAGATGTCAGTAGGTATTACGAACAAAATATTTTTATTTTAACACGCAAATTGCATAGGCAAATTGAGCTGCAATTAAGTCGCTCGACTCGACCAACTTGACTTTCCAACATGACGTCATCGGGTCTAAGAATTTGTCTTATCTGTCGTCTAAGCAAAGACAAACTGCTTTACGTGTTTATAATACGGCTAAGGCAACTTTCTTAACCTATACAAATTCTTAAACATTTTCACTACGGGCCCTGGGACTTAAGACCACATCTGCAACACCAGACCCGTCACCCGTAACCACTACCCATATAGTACCCACGACCGCTAACCCTTGTCATGTAGAGATCAAGTTAACATTATTATTTTGTCTTAATCGAGCGGACTTTATGGAAAAAAAAAGATAAATCAGTTTCAGTTAATCACTTTTAAACACAATTGTCGTAAACTTCTCTAAATATCATTAAATTCAAAAGATACAATTGATTTGAAAATTCCAGGTCATTTCTTGTATAATGTATTTACCTAATCAAGTAAGTTGTTATATTGTCATTGCAGCTCTGATGCGATCCGAAATCTTTAAACTCCGCCGACCATGCTAGACTCCTCAATGCCTACGTGCATGCATCATTCCAAGTCTCCTCTTCTATCAGATGCGCACAACACTGCACAACACTGCCCTGCTGACGTCACTTGCTCTTGCTTCACCTATATTGCCAGCTTGAGGGCGTGCTTGGTTGGCGAGGAATGCCAGGCGGCATCTGGAGTCAAGTATGGGGTAGGGTATGAATGTGCCAGGCTGTGCTGCAGTCATTAATAAACATGATCTATGACGTCATGATACGTCATCCGCATCGCTAAACTTACGCTGTGAAATACATACTTTTAGACGATTCTACACAAAATGAAAACTAAAAAAGAAAAGAAATAATCACCACTTTGACAATTTACAACAAACATAACAAAGGGCGATTACAATGATTAGATATAAAGCTTCTACGCATTGGGTGAAGTTTCAGGTTATGCTTAAAACTGTCTAATTTTTGGGCGGGTAGTCTGTTCTAAATAAATATTGAATCCTTTGGGGCTTTATTTTGTAATGACCGAGTTCAAGGTAGATGAAGTGTATAGTTCAATGTAGATGAAGATTCATTTAGATCATAGATTATCAAAATTATGATGGATACAAGTATGACCTCGACAAAATAATGGACATGTTTTTTTAAAGGTTTTCCTTTACCGCGGCGCCACCAATCCATCAACAAACTACCCGCATACGATCTTTCCTCCGAAATGGCCTGACAAAATGAGCAATGTCGAAACGTGCGACTTTGAGAATATATCCGGCTTCACAAACGGGTAGACCCGGGTGGGATTTCATGCTTTTCCGCGCTCGGATTTCATTAAAGCAATCCATTATTAGAATACTAAAACGTGTCCCATTGATTTGTTCTTAGTATAATAATCTATGTTTGTTATAGCCTAGCTTTATATTGTTCATTTTAAGCTTCATAAGAAAAAGACAACTTTAATTTGTAGGTCATAAAAATTATTTTGTTTTTAATATTTTATTTCATTTCATATTTTTAGTTCTGAATATATAATAAAAAATTAATATACATTTGTTTGTTTGTTTGTGCAGATTGAGGACATCCATGAACATGGCACCTGCAGCACAGTGGCCCATTTAAATCAGGGGCAAAATTTGACCATTATACAGGTGTATTTTTTGTGGTCATGCGGTAGTAGTAATTGGGATGATAACTATATTTATTGAGTTTTTATTTTAATAATGTGTTTATACAAATTTGGTGACTCCTATTGTCGTTTTTGTACTCAAAAGACAAATATTTGAGAAACTCATTTGTATATTAGGAAGCTTTTTTTAATGCATTTCATTTATGATATTCAATATACAACACTAGATGTATGGCTTCTCGCCCTCCACTCCCTTTCGGTCACATGTAGAGGTAGACGGGCACACCTAAAGGGAGGTGATGTTTGGACCACGTTAAACACGTATAATCCAAAGAAAATCAATGAAAAGAAGTTGAATTGATATTTTCGAAACTCATTTGTATCGTAGGAAGCTTTATTTTTTATCCTTTACCTCTCGAATATTCGATATACAACACTAGCTATATGCCCTATTACACTTCCCTCTCCTCGGGCACATGTATAGGTAGGCAGACAGTCACACCTCCTGGGAGGTGGTTTAAACAGCAACCGGGTTGACCACGTGCTCTTTTGAGTATAAAAAACGACAATAAGAATCGCCAAATTTGTATAAACACGTTATTAAAATAAAAACTCAATAAATATACTTAACACTCAAAAACTTCTACCGCACAACCAATGATAATTCCCTCTTATGCCCCGGTCACAACGGATCGTACGATATTTTATCGTGGTAGACCCATAATACATCTGTCGTGGTCAGATCTTGAAACATGCCAAAAATCTATTTCGGGTGGTCACAAGGGCTACGACACATTAAAGATGGTCTGAAATAAAGACATGTCGTGGTTATGTCGTAAGTGTGTCGCAAGTCAGTCGTGCAACAGTCGTGGGATGCGCGTTAGACGCTCGCCCGTCCGTCTCTCGACTATATAATGAGGCCTGGTCTGTTACCTGCCATTTGCTCCCGAGATTTTGCTGTAAAAACACTATGAAAACACCAAATTTAATCCAAGTTTGTATCCAGGATGCCTCCCAAGAAGAAAAAAAAACGAAAATATCTTACAAGACTAACGCAGGACTAGCGCACGACAGACTTGCAATGTTGTTCGAGACTCTTACGAAATATCATATTCATATGCGCCAAACATATTCACGGGTTCATCTTAATGATTATCCACTGATAATTCAGGATAGGATGGTCGTCCTTGTGAAAACAAGAAAATTATGAATTGCAGGCTGTAATTTAGTAAAGGATAGTAGATATGTAGATAAAAACACGTTGGTGTATCCAACCATTCCACTATTTACGTATCTCTTTCTTTATCCTCATTTTTTCCATATCTTTTATTTACATTTGTATTTATCTACTCATCTTGGGTAGGAGGGGGTGACATGGGATGGGACCCCTAAGGCAATGTGGCTACAAGTTTAACCTGAATAGCTAACTTTGCCCACAATATATGAAATTCGACAACATCTTTAGAATGATATTTATCGTTGTTAGGGGACGGAACGAGATTCTTCTTGATTACAAAAGGACTAGAACTTGGCCTACCTCTAACAAAATATCTCCTTATCTATGTATTATTTCCCTTCGTTCTGTGTTCACCATCCGAATCACACTCTACGTTGGCTCTTTAAAAATAAGTTGTTTTGTACTAGCGAGGTTTTCCTTCCCGTCACGATAATCCTTTTTTAAAATTGTATTTGTTAACCTCGAAGGTTTCTGATATATATACGCATTATAAATTCACATAATAACATCTATTTGAAGGTAAGTCTGACGATTCAATTCGGCGCATTCTGCTCAAGCAGGTAAATAAATGCAGACCCTACTCGCCATTCACTAACGTTCATTATGAAATTAAGCTCAGTGAGGGGAGGAAGAATACACTCTCTGGGCGTATAAACACTTTATTATTGTGTTTTCCCCCAACAGACCATTTTCGTAATGTGATCACATTTAATGCAACCATCTTTGTCTCGTTACAAATTATTTCATTCTCCTGTTATGAATAATTTTATTTTAATATTCATAATGCGAATTGCATACATTATGTGTTGTTGGATAGGATATATCATTATATTTGTTCTGCCCAGAAAAAATAAATGTATGTAATTCGCATTCTGACTTTTGAAAAACTATTATTCATAACTGGTAAATAAATGAATCTTTAACGTGGTCCTTAACAAAGATTTAAAGCATTAAATTTGATAAAATTACGAACATAGTCTTTTGGCAAAAATACAGTAGTATAGTGTGTATACGGCTAAAGAGAGTGTCCATGGAAACCGTTAATCTTTTCTGAACGATGCTCGTGATGAAAGAATCAAAGACAAATATTTGTATTGTTGTTGTTGTTATAATAATTATTACAAGTCAAAGTTAATTTAAAAGATCTAATAAACAAATACACACACACGCTGACACCAAAACACACAATTAGTAGTACACAAAATTAGCATTCAAAGACATGTTCCTTTATGGTTGTTATGAAAATTTTACTTCTTATCTTCTCCAATAGCATTTCGCAATGACTATAACAATCCACACAAGGTTACTTTAAGTAAATTAAACAAGTCATTTGAGAATGTGAACGTATCGCAAACATTGATATAGCTTATTTCATATAGAATTGCTTAAAGAGAAGGTTGAGTGCTGGGAACAGGTAAAAAATAATTTGTGAGCGTTATCATTGTATTATGGAAGTGTGGAAGAACATCACATACAAATGTTCCCTGACAAGCATGGCTTTTCAAATGCCTAAATATTCTAAATATGGCATGTAACATCATAAAAAATCGGGACGAATTTTTATGCCATGCCACATGTTCGTGTATTCCCATAAACATCTTTCTATGTACAGTGCTTGTAAATTTACCAAGACTGGGCCAAATTTCTTATCATTTTGATGATTCCAGCACCTTGCAGTACACACCAATACTTATATGCTACATGATTAACCTTTTCTAATCGATTCCACAACGTTTCTTTCACAATGCAATTGCACGACCAGAACCCAACTTTATCTTTAATGATAGACGGAAAATGGCATGTTAATCATGCTTACATACATATAAACTTATCGAAGGCATTCGATACCATGGACCATCATATACTAATTCGTAAATTAAAAGCATATGGAGTTAGAGGGACTGTACTTTCTTGGTTTGAAGACTATTTGCGTAATAGACATCAATAAGTTATTTTTTATTTCGTAAAGATCTAATTTTCCACCGTTAAGTGCAGAGTACTACAACGCTCTATCTTAGGTCCCTTAATGTTTTTAATATATATAGATGAAATTGTTAATGCATCATCACTCCTAACATACGTTTTGTTCGCAGATGATACTAACGTATTTTATCCACATAAAGACTTAAACATTCTTATTACAACCCTCAATTTAGAATTAAATACATTATCATCTTGGTTCAAATCCAATAAAGTCTCTCTAAATATTAATAAAACTAATTATATTTATTTCAAATTTATTTGTATAGATGACATGCCCATAATTGAAAAAGAAGTTACACAATTCTTACGTGTAATGATTGATTCAAATCTAACTTGGAATAGTCATATAGTGATCCAAACATGTGGAATAGTCTTGGGTCCGAAATAAAGAATCACCCTTCCTTATCTTGTTTTTAAAATATGTATAAATTTAATCTTATTAAATCATACACCCTCTGAGTCTTTAAAGCGGTACGTTTGCCTTGTTTCTCTTGTTTCTCTCTTTCCTGTGCTACCACTAAATTTATATTTAATTACTTAGGGACAAGCCTTTGATAGGCCTTTGGCCTTTGTTTAACCCCCACATTTTGATATTTCTGTTATGCTCTATTATTTGTTGGAATTGACTTTGTATTGTGTATGTTTGTCATTGTGATTTTTATCAAATGTGTAAATAAAATGAATTGAATTGAATATTAATAACAGTTACATGTTAGTCTCAAGGGGCATAGACATTCTACATAAATTAAAATATTATCTGTTACAATAGTCACTATGTATGCTTTACAATTCTTTCATTTTGTCATACATATCTTAGTGTAACATAGTATGGGGTAATAGTAGTAAGATGAAAATTATGAATAATCTAACTTTACCGGTGCTCCCGGTAAATTTCAAATATTTCAAATAGCGCCTAAGGCCATTCCACGGTAGCTGTGACCGTGAAAATCTCAGAATATGCAGTTCTGATATATAATTTCCAAACGGGAGTAGCAAATCGGTCGATTGTAGTCAAGAAACATTGTTTTAAAGCTAAAGTAATATTAGTTTTGAGAGGGTGCTATACAACATAAAGAGTTTATTATTTACAATTTCATCACTTTAGACTTGATTTCAACCGCGACAACGATCATTGCATATTGTAAAATCGCATATGCTTCCAATATGTTCATTTGAACCAAATTCATGACCCCATACCAAAACTTTGTAATACCTTTAATGATTTGAAAACACCACTGACACTAAAAAACAATCATTTAAACAAGCCTCCACGAGCGACCCGAAGCGAAAATGTGAAGGCGATCGTTTTTGTGCTAAGGGCTGTGACGTAAGAGGGAAGACACGATCCCACCATATATCATGCAGTGCGCTCGCCGCAGCTAGATATTGTGCTTTTCCGTTGTTTCCCCTTGTCTAAGAATACTTTCACCTGTGTATCATGGATTGCACTGATTGTGCATAAATGAATAATAATTACATAACTTTCATGAGCACGTATCCAGTATTTTATCTCCGTGCATTTCACAATTTGGTCTGCAATGACCTTTATCTGCTCATGCTCACACTGCAATTATGAACTGGCTTTTGAAATATCTGCATTAAAAATATTTCAAATAAAAATATCTTTTATTGTTATAAATAGAATGTGTAACTTCCATTGATGAAAAAATGTCAGTAATGAATCACATTAAGACTTACATGAACATTTCAGACTTAAAATACATGTTACATTTCTTTGACTTTTAAAAAAAAATCAAAGAAAATCATTAGTCAGCCATGCCTTGCATTTTTTTTAATGACAAAGAAAGAACTTCCGTACGTACGTAAAAAATAAAAACGTTATCAGATATTTGGCGTATTTTCCACACAATCGTGTTTTAGCTCAAAACAAACAAACCACATAACGTATATGTATATATTAACAGTGCAACTCGAAATAAAAGCTATGCAAGAGGCCGTAAAAGGAGACGAGTTTGGTAGGGATTACGTTCAGTAAAACCAAATCTTCTACTTTGTTTACTTTTTATAGCCCCCCCCCTCCTTTTTTTCTTGCCTCGGTACTTCGGTCACCCACTTGTGTATATAGATGCTGCTATATTGGGACAGTAATCTACATAATTTTCTCAGAACGAGAAATTCATTGCAGTCTTTTAAATCATAAAATAGTATGCATAAAACAATCTTGGCTAATAGCCTTTTTCCATTATTTTGCCTGGAGTATTAATTTGTCGCTATTGCGTGAGCTTGTCGATGTCATGCTTATACGCTCTACGGTTTGTATAAATGTTAAAATGACTGGACATACGTTTTTGCTTTGCAATGCCATATCTGTAACACAAATTCTAATAAATGATATAATGTAGAATAATGAAATATTCTTCTCTTTAATACCTCCCCGTCCTAAGTTATCACAATTTGTTCTGGCATTGTATAACATGTAAAGATGGCGCGAAACTCTCTCAAACGCCACCAGTAAATAGAAGTGTTTGCTATTGTGTTAAGAGTTGCCATGAAACCCCATCCTACTTGTGCACATTTATAAAGAGATTGGTTTTTATTGTAAAAGAATATGAAGCAGGTGACTTCTGGAAATGTGGATAGGAACAAATTTGTTCCAAAAATGAAGGAGTACGTCTTCAAAACTTGCCTGTTCTCCTCCCTTCGTTTTCTCACCTGACTGTTGCCGTGCGGAGATTTTCTAGCAATAGCTCTGTACACTAAAATGTAGAATACTCCGGTGAAGATAACGCAACAATTAACAAAATAAAACCGAGCATTTAGTGAGTCTGGAAGGAACATGACAACGCATGTAGAAACAATGAGCATGGTCATCCAGGATAGGAGAGAGATCAAGATTCGATGAGACTTGGTGAGGATTCTACGGACACCGAAAGGATCGAGCTTGAAGACAATGAACTGATCCAGAGCTACTAGAAGGACACTTCCAGAAGATACCATTTGCGAAGTTTGAAAGAGTATAGCCATTACATCAAGATGCCAATCCTGAACCTACATTAAACAAGGGAGAAGATGTCATTAAACCATGTTTTCACCCCAGAATCACGGATTTGAAACATATCTAGTTCAACCATTATTGAATTCATGAATTTTGCTGGTCGAAATTTTGAAAAAAGCAGCGTTTTGAAACACTATTTTTGCACCAAAAAAAAAATCTCTTTTATTTTCTAAAATTGCTTGAACGTAACCGAGGATCAAACATCACCTGGGTTCGAGGTAGGTTTCCTTGATGCTTTTATGAAGTGCATGCAATTGAAACAAAATAAAAATAGTTAAATGGAGTTACATAATAGTCTACAGGGCTTTGTACATAATACCAGTAATAATAATAATACCAATACAGTTCAAACTATTATTTGACATGGAAGTAACGTTCATCATCGAAAAGATCATGTCTTTTCAGCGGAGCAAAGGGCTTGTTACCATAGTTGCCATTGGCGTAGCATGGAACTGGGAGCCCGGGAATGAGGAGAACGAGGGGGGCATTTGTTTTGATGTCGAAGCACATAAAAAACTAGGTAAAAGGAATGCAGGGAAGAGTCTCCTCTATTTTCCTTTCATCTGTCTTTCTCCCCTCTCCCACTCCTCTCTCTCTCTCTCTCTTTCTCTCTCTCTCTCTCTTCTCTCTTTTTTTTTTTTTGGTTGTCTTCAATGTGTCCCAAATCTTTGAGACTACCTTTATTTACTAAAAACGATCCTTAAAAAGTATTAATTCGAATATCCAATTAACTTACCGACATGTTGTTCAGGAATGCTATGCACCAAAACATGACAGCAACATCTAATAGGAAGTCGGCGAGAACGATGTTGAACGGGAAAATGTTGTGTTTCTTTCGAAATCGACGATGACATGCAATACTTAGCAAAGTAGTTATTGTGAAAAGAATTCCAAATGCTACTGCAGTAGCTGCGATATATTTAAGTGCGATGTGTGTATTTTCTGGACAGTAATCCGTAAATAGAGAATCTTGCCCAAAGTCAGTTAATGGCGTCGTGATGTCGTAAAAGGTCTCGTTAAATTCGAAATCCATTTTCTTAGTTCAATTCCGCACGAACGAATCCTGGAACTAGCAATTTATGAACTGCGGTAGAATGTTCAGGACAGGTCAGTTAATATCGGGGTATTGTTTACCGTTGGTAATCACTGTCCAGTTTATTCACAAACCAAGATGGCGCCATTGATTTTCGTAAATAATTCTGATTTCAAGACAACTTGGTTCAGTCGCCATAGTTTCAGCCTTTCAACATGCCTAAATTCTGTTTTAGAATCGCGTAGTGGATTTTGAAGCAGTTAAATGTTGAAAGGGAAATTTTACTTGTACATTTTAGACAAATCAAATTCCTACAATTATGTTTATCTGTGATTAAGTTAGAATACATTTCATGTGTGTCACGTCTATAAATTTACAAGTTCTGCACTTTGGCATTCGCCTAGTTTAATTCACTGATATATACGAAAAGAAAAAGAAAAAAAAATCCATGTCTACGTATTCATTTAAGGGAAGTACGTTCGCCAACCTGAGATACTCAGGCCGACAGAGGGCAGTAGACCAAGTTGATAAAGCAGCCTCATTCACTTTATTTCTCTTAACACAATCAATAAATTGCTAGTCATGAGCAGGCAATTTCGAAAGATTCTAGAAGTTGGAGGGGGAAGGGAGGGGGGCTCAAACTTACGGTAAACAACGTACACGACTAGGCGTGGTCCACTTACTGGTGATAATCCACTTTGTCATAAGAATAAGGCTGCTCTATGCCCCTGATCCCCTTCTTCAGCGTAATCCGTGTGTAATACAATTATAATATTGGTGTGAATTAATGTACCGCCATGGTAAAATGTAACATGTAGAAATGACAGTAGCCAATGTGAATTAAAAGCCACGAAAAATGCATAATTCGAACGGTTTGTCAATTCCTCATTTATCAGCCGTGAATAAGTGTCTCGTTACAAATGATTTCATTCACCTGTTATGAATAATTATATTTCAATATTCAGAATTCTAATTGTATACATTACGTATTGTTCGGTACGATAATGGGGCTTTTACATATACACTCCGGGGCCCGTACGGCGAGTAAAAACAAACATTTTGGGAATTTTCGGCCGGTGGCCGGCTGGCTCCCGTAGAGTTCCTGCGTGCGCCGGGACATTTTTTTAAGTCGTACGGGCGCCGTGGTACTGAGTTGGCTGCTCCCAATTCTCCCGGCGTTTTTATCTGACCGCGTAAGGCCGTAGAAAGCCCGTAAAGGGCCCGTGGGGCACCGTACGGGTCCCGTGCGGGCTCCGGACGGCCCCTCAAGAATTTTTCTGTCAATTCTCAATGGAGGTGGGGATGTCAGAGGACAAAGAGTTCAATGCACCGCACGGCACGCAGCCGGGCGCCTTGAGGACCCCGGCCGGGCACCGGGAGCCATCGGGTGCACCTGTTTATCGGACGGAGCCCGTAAGATGACCGGACGTCACCCGACCGGCACCCGGCCGGCACCTTTAAGGGTACCTTGCATTTTCACTTGACCAATTTTCACCCAGCACCTCTCGGGTTGCCCCAGAATATGTGACTGCACATGCCGTAGAAATGAAAATCGCAAGGGCCCCGTACGGTCTCTAAAATCCACGGCAAGCCGCCGGGTAGGGAAAATCGTACGGTGCCCGGTTTATATGTGACCTAGACATTATAATGTTTGTCCTACCTAGCAACAATTAATGTATGCAATTCACATTCTCACTATTGAAAGACAATTATTCATAACGGGTGAATACAAAAATCTGTAACGTGGCACTTAAAAAATATTAAAAGCACTCAATTTGATTACACTACAAAAATGTTTTATTGGCAAAAATACAATAGTATAGCGTGTATACGACTAGATAGCATGTCTATGGATACAGTTAAATCTTTTCTGAACGATGCTTGTGATAGAGCCATAGACAAATAATTCTCGTTACCTACATTACCAGTGCAGCATATAGATTTTTTTCTGATTAAAAATAGACTTTACTTAAATTATGGCTGAGAGAAAACATAATAACGAATGAGAAAATTAATATTAAACAGAATTAAACTGACGCGGAACGTGATATGTCTCATAAATGTTTCACTGCGCGTGCGTTTAACAAAAGAAGACATCTATTACCCAAGAAGAAATGTATACTTATATTTGCTAAGTTCTTTTGATAAAAGTCACTAATTTAACGGATAATATATGCGTTCAAGATGAGATAAACTTGGCTGGGTAATGCGTGACATGGTGAACATTACAAGCAATCTATCAGTCAATATAACAACAGTATGTCATATTGATATTAAGCTCTTTCATAGGTTTTATGCGAGGGTGGTACCCTATCTTTAGTTTCTGTAAACTGTAATCGTAAATGTTAAACAGATAAATCTTGCGAACCCATATGCCATCAATTTTGTTATGTGCAATGCCTTTTTAAAGCATTTTCTCATGCTTATATTATTAATACATTTGATATTTAATTATTACTTTAGCAATGCAGGTAGAAACTGGTTCGAATTACATCATTTGATCATTTCTGAAACCTTTAGTTGCAGTTTTGTGGCTATAGCGTGTATAGCGACAGAGGACATGTCATGAATTTAATAACACATCAATGATATACAGATTTTTAACATTGTGAAATATAAACGTTATTGATATTCATTTTTATCATTATTTTTTCAATCATGGTTATTATTATTGTTGTTGTTGTTATCATAATTGTTACAAGTCAAAGATAATTATAAAAATCTAATAAACAAACACACACACACACCCACGGACAAACGCACACTTTAAGTACATAAAATCAGCAATCAAAGACATTTTCCCTTTTTGTTGTAATGAACATTTTAATTTTTATCGTCTTCGATAGCATTTCGCAATGACTATTACAATTCACACATAGTTACTTTTAGTAATTGAATAATTAATTTCAAACTCTTACTTTAATTTATTGAATAAGTGATTTTAAACACTTCAGAATGTAAAGGTATCACAAACTCACAAATTTATCTTGAAGAACAGACTGCATTCAGCTTCAAAACATTGATATAGCTTATTTCTTAAAGAATTGCTTAATGATAGACGGCAAATAATTGCATAATGTTAATTATACTCAAATACCTATCAAATAAGAACATATTTTATTATTATGAATAGAATTTGTATCTTTCATTTAGCAATGCAAACTGTAAGTCATGTATCACGTTAAGACCAATATGAACATTTCAGACTTAAAACAGATGCAGCATATAAACTGTTGCAAAAACTGTTTAAAATTTTAAAAAATCATTATTCAACAATCCCTTGCCTCTTTTTCTCACGATAATTGAAGAAATTCCATAATTAGGTACGTAATATTGACATTAAAACACTTTCACATATTTGGCTGATTTTACATACAATAGTGATTTTTCTCAAGACAAGGTCATATTTAGAACAGGCCACAGAACGTAAATATATACATTTAATAATGTAATTCGAGTAATGATAGTGTATAAAGGTACTGCTATGTGGACAGTGATCTATCGAATATTCTCAGAAGGAGAAATCCATTGCAGTCTTTAAATCATATCCATATATGTATAAACCAATCTTGGCCGATAGCGTTTTTCCACTATTTTGTCGAAGTCAAATAAGGTTTCTGACATTTCTACAAGTACAACCGTATGAGCATCAAATCGACGAGCTCACGCAATAACAGCAAAATAATACTTTTTGTTGTAATGAACATTTTAATTTTTATCGTCTTCGATAGCATTTCGCAATGACTATTACAATTCACACATAGTTACTTTTAGTAATTGAATAATTAATTTCAAACTCTTACTTTAATTTATTGAATAAGTGATTTTAAACACTTCAGAATGTAAAGGTATCACAAACTCACAAATTTATCTCGAAGAACAGACTGCATTCAGCTTCAAAACATTGATATAGCTTATTTCTTAAAGAATTGCTTAATGATAGACGGCAAATAATTGCATAATGTTAATTATACTCAAATACCTATCAAATAAGAACATATTTTATTATTATGAATATAATTTGTATCTTTCATTTAGTAATGCAAACTATAAGTCATGTATCACGTTAAGACCAATATGAACATTTCAGACTTAAAACAGATGCAGCATACAAACTGTTGCAAAAACTGTTTAAAATTAAAAAAAAAATCATTATTCAACAATCCCTTGCCTCTTTTTCTCACGATAATTGAAGAAATTCCATAATTAGGTACGTAATATTGACATTAAAACACTTTCACATATTTGGCTGATTTTACATACAATAGTGATTTTTCTCAAGACAAGGTCATATTTAGAACAGGCCACAGAACGTAAATATATACATTTAATAATGTAATTCGAGTAATGATAGTGTATAAAGGTACTGCTATGTGGACAGTGGTCTATCGAATATTCTCAGAAGGAGAAATCCATTGCAGTCTTTAAATCATATCCATATATGTATAAACCAATCTTGGCCGATAGCGTTTTTCCACTATTTTGTCGAAGTATTATTTTGCCGTTATTGCGTGAGCTCGTCGATTTGATGCTCATACGGTTGTACTTGTAGAACTGTCAGAAACCTTATTTGACTGGACATATATTTTTCCTTGACGATGCTGTATCTCTGACTCAAATTCCAATAATTAATAGAATGTAGAATATTAATGCAAATTCCTTCTCCTTATCAACTTCCCAGTCCTAAGTTACAATATTTTGTTCTCGCATTGTATAACATGTCGAAATGACGCGAACCTCTCTCAAACGCAACCAGTAAAAAAATGTGTTCGCCATTGCGTCAAGGGTTACCATGAAAACCAAACCTTATTGTGCACATGTATAAAAAGACGGTTTACTTAATCAAATATGAAGCAGGTGACTTCTGGAAATGTGGATAGGACCAAATTAGTTCCAAGTATAAAGCAGTACGTCCTCAAAACTTGCCTGTTATCCTCCCTACGTTTTCTCACCTGACTGTTGCCAGGCGCGTAGCCAGGGGCAGTGGGGGCAGTCGCCCCAAAAAAAAAAACGCCGGCCAAAAAAAAAAAAAAAAAAAAAGAGAAGTGAAAAAAGGAAGAGGACGTAGGAAGAAAAAGGAGCACGGTACAACGAATCGTCATCTTCTCTAATAATTTGATGAAACGTAAAAGCTTCCGCGCTTCGCGCGGGAGAAGGATTAAGAGTCGAGAACGGTATACAACGAATCGTCTTTTTTCTCTAATAAATTGAATGAAACGTCAAAGCTTCCGCGCTTCGCGTGGGAGGGGGGAAACTGAATTCAGACAAGGATTAAGAGTCGAGAACGGTACAATGAATCGTCTTCTTAGTACCAATTTAATGAAACGTCAAAGCTCCCGCGCTTCGCGGAGGGGGGAGGGGGGGACTGAATTCAGACAAGGATTAAGATCCGAGAAGGGTACAACGAATCGGCTTCTTTCTCTAATAATGTAATGAAACGTCAAAGCTTCCGCGCTTCGCATGGGAGGGGGTGGGAACTGAATTCAAACAAGGATTAAGAGTCGAGAACGGTACAACAAATCGTCTACTTTCTCTAATAATTTAATGAAACGTCACAGCTTCCGCTCTTCGCGCGGGAGAGGGGGGGAAACTGAATTCAGACAAGGATTAAGAGCCGAGAACGGTACAACGAATCGGCTTCTTTCTCTAATAATTTAATAAAACGTCAAAGCTTCCGCGCTTTGCGCGGGAGGGGAAAATCCTCCCTGCACCCACCCTAGGACGCGCTTCGCGCGCTCTGTAAGTGATTCGCACGCTTCGCGTGCTCACTACCGCCCCCCTAAAATAAAATCCTGGCTACGCGCTTGACTGTTGCTGCGCGGAGATTTATATTAATAACATCTATTTGAAGGTCAGTCTGACGATTCGAATCTGCGCGTTCTGACCACGCATATAAATAAATGCAGACCCTACTCGCCATTCCAAATGTTAATTATTCAATTCAATTCAATTTTATTTAATTCAGTTTTAAAAAAAAATACATATAACAATCAGATATAATACATCAAATACACTTTTAAACATATTGGACAAGGACATACAAGTAAATTGAATAGGCTGCAACCTGAAGGGAAACATAATCCTTATATAAAGGTTGACCCATTTTTATAATGAAATTAAGCTCAGTGGGGGAGGGGGATACACTCTTTAGGCGTATATACACTATATTATTGTGTTTTACCCAAGTGTCTCGTTACAAATTATTTCATTCACCTGTTTAATATGAATAATTCTATTTCAATATTCAGAATTCGAATTGCATACATTACGTATTGTTCGGTAGGATAAACCATGATGTTTGTGCTACCTAACAACAATTAATGTATGCAATTCGCATTCCGACTATTGAAATACAATTAATCATAACAGGTAAATGAAATAATCTGTAAACGTGGTACTTAATAAAGATTTGTAGTGGACAAACAATCGTTTTTATTATGAATTTCAAAACTTGTATTATAATTATGTAACCATGCCATAAGATTGGGGCAAAATTCACTTTCGTTCTTTAGTATTTCATAAATGATTACTTTCCTTTAAAACATATATTAATTCATTATATATGCATTAATCATTTAATTGTACTGAAACGGCAATCATGACAATAGCGGTAAACAAGTTTAACCAATCAGCGAAGGCCCTGTTGGGCGTTTCCTCAGATTTGCCACGCACAGCACCAGTCGCCGTTTTACGTTCAGCCGATCAACACGTATTTTTGCTCTCTTGTTACATAGGGGATTGTGTGTTTTCACTTTTGCCCTAATTCTCGACATTTATTTGTAGACTGGGTCTACTGACATTTTTAATTCATCGAAAGAGTATTTTATCGGCATCTTCATTCGTATATTTTGGCGACAATCTAATTTCGAACTGGGTTCGACAATCTTCATTTTTGGTGTTGTTTTCCTGCCGAGGCGTGAACTTTCTTCACGGAACCTCGCGGTCGCGGTTCATCGCTGCACTGCACCACGCCACGTGGCCATCCACGAACATTGGCAGAGTTCCTCGATCTTCAGGCTACCCTCGTGTGATCTACACGACATCCTAGTTCGGTCTTCACACCACCATCGTCGGAAGTACTTCATCGTCACGCTCGTCTTTACCATCCGACGTCCCCAGCAATTCAATCGACGTCGCCGTCAACGAACTAGGATAAGCCTACACGTCCAAGACTCCACAGACTCGAACAACCAACATCGCAGACACCACGCGATCTCCGCCAGCGTCGAAGAAGAACTCCGATTCATTCTCCGAACTTCTGAGGTAGATCTACCCGTAATTAATCCTCTTTAGTCTTAAGTATTAAAACCACACGTCATATTGCCGACTTACGTACTTTATTACTTTACTTATAAATAGTTACATGAAGGTAAGATTTTGTGACTGATATCATTACTGCATTTGTATATGCTGCCTCCTAAAAAGGCCTAATTTTTGTACTTGTACACACCGCCTCATAAAAAGGCCTTTATACTTATATTTGGCATCGATGCACACCGCCTCATTAAATGGGCTATATTTTGTATTTTCGTAGCCTAAATAAAAGGGCTGCATCTTTATTCCACTTTAAATACTTTGTTAGTCATTTTTAGCTTCGAAACCAGGACCATACTTCTTGTACTTCGGGGCAGTCTGCCGCATGACAAGTATAGACCACCACTTGAGGTTGTCATTATTTATTTGATCCATTTTATGTTTTGTTGCGACGGTTTATCGCATACATCACTAATTGATTGTACATTTGTTACCTGTCTAAATATACAATGGATCATACCATTTAAATAAACCAAAGCTTTCCTCGCCTGATTTCGCAATTCAAATTGATTGAGAAAGTGTTTGTGTGTTTTTGATTGATTGATCATGTGATTGATTGTCGATAAAGTTGATTCCTATGTAGTTCCGTTAAGAGCGTTCCATAAGCAAATTTAACCCCCAACACCAACTCAACAGATTAAAAGCACTCGATTTGATTGCATTACGAAAATGTTTTATTGGCAAAATACAATAGTATAGCGTGTTTACACCTAGAGAGCGTGTCTATGGAAACCACTAAATCTTTTTTTTTTGAACGATGTTTGAGATGATAGAATCATAGACATATATTTATCGTTACTTACATTACCAGTGCAGCATATAGAGTCCTTTTGAATACAAATAGATGTCACTTAATTTATGTCTGAGAGAAAGCATAATTACTAATGCAAACAAATAGTATTAAACAGAATAAACTGACGGGGAACGTGATATGTTTCCTAAGTGTTTCACTGCGCGTGCGTTTAAAAAAGCAAGATATCTACTACCCAAGAAGAAATGTATACTTATATTTGCTAAGTTCTTATTTACTTCTATTTACTTCTTATCATCTTTAATAGCATTTCGCAGTGACTATAAAAATCCACACAAATTAAACAAGTCATTCTAAACACTGAAGAATGTAAACGTATCGCAAAATCACACAATTTGAAAAATCTTGAAGAACAGACTGCATCAGCTTCAAAACATTGAAATAGCTTATTTCATATAGAATTGCTTAATGATAGACGGCATATGGCATAATGTTAATCATGCTCACATACATATCGATTTATCGAAGGCATGCGATACCATGGACCATCATATATTAATTATTAAATTAAAAGCATATGGAGTTAGAGGGACTTTACCTTCTTGGTTTGAAGACTATTTGCGTATTAGACATCAATGCATTATTTTTAAATCTAAACATCTAATATTTCGACCGTTAAGTGCGGAGTACCACAGGGCTCTAGCTTATGTCCCTTACTGTTTTTAATATATATATGAATGGTATTATTAATGCATTACCAATCCTAACATACGTCTTGTTCGTAGACGATACTAACGTATTTTATTCACATAAAGACTTAAACATTCTCAATACAGCCCTCAATTTAGAATTAAATGAATTATCATCTTGGTTCAAATCCAATCATATATTTCAAAAACATACACTCTAAACATGTACTTCATTATAATATTTTTCATAGATGACATGTCCATAATTTAATAATAAGTTACAACATTCTTAGGTGTAATGATTGATTCAAATCTAACTTTGAATAGTCACATTAATAAAATGTGCATGTTAGTCTCGAGAGGCATTGGCATTTTGCATAAACTCAAATATATCTTTCACAAAAGTCACATTTATGCTTTAAAATTCTTTCATTTTGTCATACATATCTTATTGTAACATAGTATGGGGGTAATAGTAATAAGATGAAATTTATGTTAATATATCGTCTTCAAAAGAGCACTCTGTATTTGTACAGATTCACATTATTTAGCCCATACTGATCCAATATTTTATAAACTAGAAACATTGAACTGAATTGCTGATATTCACATTTTCAAACTGCAATCTTAATGTATTAATTTCGGATAAATACTATACCATTAGCATTTCCATTTAACTATTAAACCCAAAATTATTAAAGCCTATAAATCGACAAGACACCATGGATATTTGGAATGCTTTACCTGACAATATTAAACACTCTGCATCTCTTTATTCATTCAAAGCCGCGAGAAAAGATATTTACTATCCAAATTTTCATAAAAATTATAAGGTTCTTAACGATTTTAATTGTTTGTTTATATAAATTAATTCAAGATGACCAGTTCACAGTTACTTCATCTGCACACACCTACATGCACACACTTGCAATTTTCTTTTCTTTCGTCACACTTTTTATTTACATACTTTCCGAAAAAAAAAATTATATATGTGACACTCTATTCTCCTACTGACTACTTTAACAGCGTCACGTCCCCCAGTGGCGGATCCAGGGGGGCACTAGCATAAAAATCACCCTTCCCGTAGGGAAATAAGTTTTTCGGGTGCCAAAAAAAAATAATTGTGCTCACTACCCCGAAAAATCGACCGGCACAATTTTCCCACGAAGTGATCACTTTTTAGGCCCCCTCCCTTGCCGCCGGCTAGATCCGCCCCTGACGACCCCCTCCTATCCCTCCCCCTCCTATCCCTCCCCTCGGCTGCTATCGACTCGCAAGCATTCATGCTTATGAAAGTTGACCTCTGCATGTATCTTGATTATCTTGATTCTTTGATTTACCCATGGACCTATTACGGATGGACATTCGACGTGATTCTTTCTTTGATCCAATGAGTTCCACCGCCTTCTGATTATGTGCATCTTAATGAGAACATTCAGCTGTTCTAACAATAACGACTGCTCAAGCATTATCGGTCATTGACAAGGGAGCAGTTTCCCTTTTTGGGGTTTTGTTTGGATGGTGTGCTCTGTAAGAGTGTGTCTTTTAAAAAAAGCATCCCCAATGGGGAGCAGCAAAGTGGAAAAGCAGACGATTTTGGTGATATGAAATGTATTATTACTGATTCGCACACTTTCGCACACACCCATGACTTCATAAAACAATTAGAAGGCCATGATCTTTATAAGCCCTGTGCATTGTAACTTTGGAATATTATGAGGAAATTGGAAACGGGATTTTAAATCACAACCAATCCAAATATAACCTCTATCTGGAAATATAAACGTGTTTTTCAAAATAAAATACAGTACACGGAACAACAATTTCCGATTATAAACCAGAACTGCACATCGATTTTCCATGATTTAAGCGAGTTATTATCTTCTGCGCATGATGATTAACATGTGTAAAATCACTATCTTGATTCTGTCCCGGCTTTTTGGCGGTGGACCTCATGAGATCAAAGTGAAGAAACATGTACGGAATGTTATTGAAACGACATTGACGGAGACAATCACAATGAATTCGTTAAGAAAACGACGAATGTCCATCCGTAATAGGTCCATGATTTACCTCCATACTTTTCAATTTTTCAATTACATATATGCATTCTTTTTTGTGTATTTCAGTTGTTAGATTTTTTTTCTTGCCTCGGTACTACGGTCACCCACTCGTGTTTATAGCTGTTGCTTTTTGGACAGTAATCTACACAATTTTCTCAGAACGAGAAATTCATTGCAGTCTTTTAAATCATATGAATATACGCATACAAAAGTCTTGGCCAAAAGCCCTTTTCCATTATTTTGCCTGGAGTATTAATTTATCGCTATTGCGTGAACTCGTCGATTTTATGCCCAGACAGATACGTTCTACGGCTTGTAGAAATGTCGAAATGACTGGACATTATATTCTTGCTTTGCAATGCTTAATCTCTTACACAAATTCTAAAAATGATAGAATGTAGAATAATGCAATGTTCTTCTCTTTAACACCTCCCCAGTCCTAAATTATCACATTTTGTTGTCGCATTGTATAACATGTGAAGATGGCGCGAAACCCTTTCAAACGCCACCAGTAAATAGAAGTGTTTGCTATTGTGTTAAGAGTTGCCATGAGAAGCCAACCTAAGTTCGCACATATATACAGAGATTGATTTGTTTGGTAATATAATATGAAGCAGGTGACATATGGAAATGTCGATAGGACCAAATTTGTACCTAAAATGAAGGAGTACGTCTTCAAAACTCGCCTGTTCTCCTCCCTTCGTTTTCTCACCTGACTGTTGCCGAGCGGAGATTTTCTAGCAATGGCTCTGTACACTAGGAAGTAGAATACTCCGGTGACGATAACCGAAACATTAATAAAGTAAAACCGGGCATTTGGTGAGTATGGCGGGAACATGACAAGACATGTAGAAACAATGAGCATGGTCATCCAGGATAGGAGAGAGATCAAGATTCGATGAGACTTGGTGAGGATTCTACGGACACCGAAGGGATCGAGCTTGAAGACAATGAACTGATCCAGAGCTACTAGAAGAACACTTTCAGAAGACACCATTTGCGAAGTGTGAAAGGGTATATGCATGACATCAAAATGCCATTCCTGATCCTACATTAAACAAGGGAGAAAATGTCATTAAAGCTGTGTTAGCATTTTTTGTTCACCCCAGAATCACGATTTTGAAACAAGCTTAGTTCATTCATTTTTGAACTCATACATTTTTGCCCGTCGCATTTTGGTAAAAAACCGGCGTTTTGAAACACGATTTGGCCAGAAAGCTCTTTTTTCTTAAATTGCTTGAACTTAACCGGTGATTAAACTTCAACCGGGTTCGAGATGGGTTTACTTGATGCTTGTATGAAGAGCATGCAATTAAAACAAAATCAAAATACATTATAGAGTTACATAATAGTCTACAGGGCTTTGTACATAATATTTCTATACTAATACAGTCCAAACTATTATTCAACATAAAAATAACATTCATCATCGAACAGATCATGCCTTGGCGGTGGAGCAAAGGGCTTGTAACCATTGGCGTAGCATGGACCAGGGGGCCCGGAAATGAGAAGGAGAGGGGGGAAGGGGCTTTTGATGTGGAAGCACATAAAAACCAGGTTAAAGGAGTACAGGGAAGAGTCTCCTCTATTTTCCTTTCATCTGTCTTTCTCCCCTCTCCCACTCCTCTTTCTTTCTCTCTTTCTTTCTCTCTTTCTCTCTCTCTCTCTTTCTCTCTCTCTCTCTCTTTATCTTTCGCTATCTCTTTATAGGTGTCGTGGTCGAGTGGATACGTCACCGGACTGTCAATCGCAAGGTCTGCAGTTCATGGGTATCTGGCAGGAATTAATTCATTGAAATGCAAGAGCGCCGTAATGGCAGCCGTGCTAAATTATTTGGTGGTCATTCAACGTGCCCCAATTCTTTGAAACTGTTTTTTATTACTAAAGACGATCCATAAAAATAATTAATTCGAACATTCAATTAACTTACCGGTATATTATTCAGGAATACTATGCATCCGTATATAACAGCAACATCGAACAGGAAGTCGGCGAGAACGATGTTGAACGGGAAAATGTTCTGTTTCTTTCGAAGTCGACGATGACATGCAATACTGAGCAAAGTAGTTAATGTGAAAACGATTCCAAATGCTGCTGCGGTAGCTATCATATAATTAAGCGCGATGTATGTATCCTGTGGACAGTAATTCGTTAATCGAGAATCTTGCCCAAAGTCAGTAAATGGCGTCGTGATGTCGTAAAAGGTCTCATTTAATTCGAAATCCATTTTCTTAGTTCAATTTTGCATGAACGAATCCTAGGTGTGGCAATTCATGAACTGCGGTATTAATGTTCATGTGAGTTATTTTTTTCGAAGGTAATCATAATTGAACGCTTCGTCTAGATTGAATTTTATGAAGCGCTCTTTTTATTTCACCAGCCAAGATGGCGCCATTGATTTTTGTAAATTATTCTGAATTCAAGACAACTTGGCTCAGTCGCCATAGTTTCAGCCAAGGCCCGACATGCCAAATTTCTTTTTTGGAATTGGCTTTTCAAGCAGTTAAATGTTGAAAGGGAAAGTTTTACTTTGTACATTTTAGAAAAATCTATTTCCTACAATTTGTGTGTATCTGTGAATAAGTTAGAATACATTTCATGGGTGTCACGTCTGTAAATTTACATGTTCTGCACTCTGGCATTCGCGTAGTTTAATACACTGATGTTTACGAAAAGAAGAAAAAAAACCTTAACCATGTCTACGTGTTCATTCAAGGGAGGTACTTTCTCCAACCTGATTTACAAAAGCCAACAGAGGGCAGTAGTCCAAGTTGATAATGCAGCCTCATTCACTATATTTCTCTTACCACAATCAATCAATTGCTGGTCATGAGAAGGCAATTTGGAAAGATTTTAGAAGTTGGAGGGGAGAGGGGGTTCTCAGAGCTACGGTGAACAATGTACACGACTGGGCGTGGTCCACTTACTGTGATAATCCACTTTGTCATAAGAATAGGGCTGCTCTATGCCCCTGATCCCCCTCTTCAGCGGACACCTTTAATAATTAAAAAAGGAATAAAAAAATTAAGACACAGAGAGAAAACAAGAAAATGATAAAGAGAGGAAAGAGGGCAACGAATAATAAAATGTGTTTTTGCGCAGTGTTTAGGCTGAGAGATTTGTTAAAAATTACATCACACGCTTAAATATATAGCAAATTGTTTGTATTCACAACATTCTTTCGAAATGAAAAACGTAATGCTACTTGAAGGAATCATACTGTACTTTCGTGTTGTTTCGCAGAATTTTATAACGAAAAATTATAGACTCACACTAGAAATATATTCTTTGAAGAAATAAAACGATAACTATGCTTAGTATACATTACAATATCATCGATCTAGAAAGTATTTCACATGAATTTCTTCATTTTACCGAAACCTTGGAATATAGATGCGGAACTCGAAGATCGTTCAGATTCTCGACCTTTATTCATTTGTGTTAATTCAAAAGTTTATCAGTGTCATGTTTATTGACGTAGTATTAGTTGGTTTTCATTTTTCTAGCAAGTTGTACGAAGAAAATATATATTATTTAATAATAGAAACACAAGTTTGAAAGGCCCCTGTTCGAGTAAAGAACTGGTTTCAAATTTTGACTTCTTACATGGGGGTGTCAGTAGGTATTACTTACATAATAAATCTACAAATGCCTTAATATCTCTAACAAATAGTGCTATAGTGTCAGGTTAAAAATTATTGTTCCTTTTAAAAATATCCCCTTCAGCCTTACCAATCACTCACTTAAAGGGGAATTCCATCCGTATATTAACTTTTGACGTATCTTACTAGCTTTTCTCCAATTTGCTCTGCACTTAAAATTTCATCAACTTTTATTTTCTTAGTAGTTGATAATGGATTAGATTTGTTTCATGCAGGGTTGTATGAAAACATAATTGCACCAATTATATTAAGGGTGCATGTACGATTTTCTTTAGGACAAAAATAGACATTTCTGAATAATTTTAATACAGAGCAAATGGGAGGGGAGACGGCAAGATATGTCACAGAGTTGCTAATTTGTAATTTGATTGATTGCAACTTCAAAAATGTAAAACTTATTTTTATTTTAATCGGATTTTGCTCAAACTTTTACTGACCTGTTCCTCTCATTTTCTGCTTCAATTGGACCAACTTAATACCAGAGTGGAATTTCCCTTTAAGTGATGATAACGGTCAAAAGCGGATTGCCTTAAAATGAAGAGAGAGAAAAAGAGAGGAAGAGAGAGATGGGAGGAAGGAGGGAGGGAGAGAGAGAAAGAGAGAGATAAAGAAAGAGATCGAGACGGAAAGGAAGGAGGGGAAGAAAGGAGTGGGAAGGGAGGGAGGGAGGTGAATGGGGGAGGGAGAGAGAGAGAGAGAAAGAAAGAGAGGGGAGGGAGAGAGCATGGAGACGGACAAAGCCACAGATAGGGTAAATACAGAGAAAGAAATAACAAAAACAGAGAGAGATTGCAAAACACAAAATAAAAAGATGCATAAGAAAGTGAATATAAAAAGAGAAAGAGAAAGCGGAGAGAGACGTAAAGGAGAAAGGCTGGTAAGAAGAGGGCGATAAATTCAATTCAGGTAAAGACAAATATCTAAATTAATTTTCAATGAGTAATTTGGGTAAATATAGAGGGGGAACCAAAATAGAAAGGTTACAAGTTCAGGAAGGCAAAATGAGAACGGTTGAAAAGGAAAGACGGAATAGACATAGAAAGAAACAGAAATAATAAAAGGCAGAGAGAGAGAGAGTGGGGAAGAAAGAGAGATAGATAGAGAGAGAAATAGAGAGACAGATAAAGAGAGAGAGGGAGAGGGAGTGTGTGGGAGCAAGAGGAGAGCAAGAATGAATATCTTCGGGATTAATTTCTAACCAAGTCAATGGCCTATTCCGTTTCCCCGGGCACTTACACCCTTTTCTTTCCGGTAGTACATCTAGCATCAGCCATCATCCTTCGGTCGCCTTTAGCTCCATCATTCGCCTAAGCTCTTTTGCACTTTCCTTTTGCATTTTACTTCCCAAGAACAGGATCACCATTCGTTAACGTCGCACTTACGCCAAGGTAAGAAGTCCACTTTTAGAAGCAATTAGAAAGCAATCTAAATCAATCTTCCTGTATATTCTTTCTCCCACTCATGGATCATATTACTCTGTATTTCAGACGTTGTCATTCGCAAACTTGATACTATTAAAGCGAATATACACTTTGGTTTATTTCTCAGGGGGTTATAAAGGCTTATATAGACTACTTATCCCTTCTAATCGATAATTTTGCCTTAGTATGATAATCGTAGCTTTTTCGGGCAATTTAATTCTGTCAATCAATATATTGGCATAAATCTCAAAGGTACTCCATGCCAGTGTATTCTTTATAAAACTTCCATAACTTATCATATTCATATGCATCGACGAATATAAGCATAAATAGTTAAAGAAATTTCCAATGTACTTAGTGATTAATGGGTCAAAATAAGACTTTGGTGGGTCTAATGAGAGCGATAAGAGAATGAATCGACATTTTTGTCGAAAATCAAGAAAGATAACAATCTTTTCTGATGGTGGGAAATTCCCCCCCCCCTCCCAAACAAGAACAAAAACAAAAAAGAAATGTAGAACTGCCTGTGCAAGGTGTGGTCAAGAGTGATATGTACATCTTAAGCCCAGCGCACACTACACGATTTTCCTGCGATTCGATTTTCAAAGAAATGGCAATTATATTAGATAAAGAAATCTAAACAAAAATCTTCTTCCGATTTAGATTCTAAATAATGATAAGAATACTAATAACCGAAATTGGCGCGTTTAAACATTCTTGTCAGAATTAAAGCCGAATCGGCTTCTAATCGTTGAGAGTCGCACTACTGGTCTGACGTCACTACGATTCTCATCCGATTTAGCTTTGCCTTTTCTAAAGAAACTGAAAATCCCTTAACAGTTAGATTTCATTAAGCATTTGGCCGTTCAGATCCTTGATCATTAAGATTTTAAAGTTTGAATGTTCATATTAAATGCTATTGCAAATTGCAAATTGTTCCAAACTCGGATCGTAGTCAGATCGTATCGTGTGCTGTGGGCTTTAAACATGCTATATAAATGGTTGAATATTGCCGCGGGTTTTACTATGTCAAAGGGAAAGGATTAGTATTGGGGTTGAAGTCAATGTTTAGTTTTTATGAATGTTATATGTTCATGTATTCCTTGTATTTTTGTATATCATATGTATGTTATGTCGCCCTAGAGGGCGTACTTGGAAAGCAGTTTTGTTTACTGAATGTACCTACCTTCTATTTTAAATAATACTTGAATAAATAATAAATAATAATAATAATAATAAAGTTGGGTTTTTGGTTAGGTTTAGGTTTTGGGTTAGGGTTAAGTATAGTTTGGGGTCGAGAGTTGACGTCAAGAACTCGGAGAGTATTGAACAGTACATAGAAATATGTTATGGAAAACTATGCTACAATTTCCATGACGTCATCGTCATTGGAAGATGATCGGGTAAACGACAAGACGATTGTAAACCTTTCAGTTTTCCCTATGTTTAACTAAAACGGTACAAGTGTCAGTCGCTACCACTCGTCGGGGCTACTTGATAGTCTTGTGTAAGCATTCAATGTCCGAACGTGTTCCACATCATAAGCGTGTATGTGACCTAATCAAGACGTACACTGACGCACGGAGGAGGATACTACTTTCAATGAGTTGCTTAATCAGATCATGTATCACACATTCAGAATATATAGCGCCACCCCCCCCTGAAAAGAGAGAGAGGGGGTCCAGGATTATGATACCGGGAATGTCAAAAATCTTCATCCCCCATTAAATCGTATCTATATAACGGCTTACATTTATTCAATAACTTTCCTATATTAAACGAATATATTAGCATTTTCTATTTGAAAAATTATAATATTTATAATGTCAATGTTTTTGCTATGCTTCCTTCTTCTATTCTCTATTTTCTTTATTTTCCCTTTTTTGTAACACGATTTAGTGTAAATGATGTATTGCTATTGTTGTTATTTTGTATATTTTATCAGGATCACTTTTAACAAGCCATTTATGTGCTTTTTCATGGTCCTCCCACTCCAGATATCTCATTATATATATATTTGCAAGGAAGATTGTATAACTTTGTTTTTATCTTGACGTGGAATTAAATAAAAATGAAATAAAATAGTGATTAGAAACGCTCGACAACTTACAATGGCAAACACTGCAGAGAGACGGGGCGTTAGTTATATCCGCCTGGTGATATCCGCCCGGTGACTATTGTCTGGGACAGTAGTGTATGGTGTAGTAAATCGAAACCTATATATTTTGAATGACCTATCCCCCTTCTCGATAGTTAATGTAATTATGACGTAGTTCTAATCAAGATTGTTGTTAAAGTACATACGGGCTAGTATAGATAAGATGAGTGAGTGAGGACGAGAGAGGTAGAAAGAGAGGGGAGGCGGTAATCAAATTTTGATTTAAAACCATTTTCATAGCAAAGACACATGGGCTAAAGACCACTCTCATTCAATCCTATTGAGACTTTAATTGAAGATGAAAAACGCTCTACTTCTACAATCGACTTAAGCACACATTTGTGTGTGGTGTTCACTTTCAATGGTTATCATGAACGTCGGTGTTTTGGTTTTCCAATAATTTCGAGTATATTATGTTACTATCCCTTCCTGCGTTTCCATGGTGATACGATTATTTACATGCAACGATTCGAGATGTTACATGGATTTGTACTTCTGTTTTTCAATCGCCTCTACTGTCGAGTGTGTTACAAATAATCTACGATGTTTTTCCTTCATTCATAAAGATGATATTTGATAACCCAAATTGAATAGGTTATATCATAAACATAGAACACTTACACAAATTTATACCAAAATTCAACATCTATGACTGTGTTAAAATTCTGCCTCCTCATGGTTTTTTTAAAATGCTATACTGGTTTATTCGTTGCAATTATACAACATTATTGTAGATGGGTATACTATAGTTTAGTAGGCATTTGCTCTACACCGAAATATCCTGAAAATGCATTGCACCGAAGACCATATAACTAAAACAGAAAATATAGGGGATACTTTGCCTTATGCCTTATTAAAGAAAATAGTGCCATTTTACTAGAGATTTTTAAATCGTAAGTAAGACTGTACTTTATTTTTTCTCGAGACCTCTCTATACAGTATGTCTTTGTACTCATTAGAGCAGAATAAACAGATGAATAGAAAGAAAATAAAAGAAAGTAAGATCATCTGCGGTGTTATTGAAAACGAAGCTGAATCCATCCACCGTTAATTATGACTTAAAAGCCGTTGATATTTTTCTTACTGAGTCCTCGAGTACTAGCGATGTAAAGCTTTCGGCGATTTTGGATTCGATCTTATCCGTCACGAGCCTATCGCCACTCAGCGTCAAAGGGGAAGTGAGGTATTGACGCCCAAACATTCGATGCGAAAAGGGCGTAAGTGCCTTGCGATTTTTCAGGGACAATGTTGTGAATAGGAGAAACGTGATGACCAAAATATTTGTTCTTTTGTTTTAGATATGACGGAATGAATAACAAGTCAAGTCACTCGTGCTAACAAGCTAATTTCGTGCACTGAAACTTGTAAATTGCGATAAATAGTACCACAAATACATGATCGTGCCGGTAAAATGTATTTCATTTTACAATAGAGACATGTGAAGTGGACTGAATTTTCTTCAACAACAAAAACATATATACGTGTTATATGCTTTTTTTATAACGAAATGAATTTAGGTCCTTTTGAACCACCACAGGCTTAAGTGAAATGCTCGCAACTATGTTATTATTTCTTTGATACGAAATTAACTTGGATGAATGGACTCCAAAAGAAAGAGGGAGGTCTAGTCATGAGAAAGTACTATCGAGCTGACTGGCCTTAAGGTGTTTTAGGGGCTTTGATTCTTTGATATTGGCCGCCCTCTTTCGTAACAAATATCACCATGTTTACGATCTCGTTTAACTATTTTCAAAGGTTGTTTTCAAAGGTTGTTAGGCTGTTTTGTTTATTGGAGCGAGAGTATAGAAGCGTATTTTGTGAGATCATTAAAGTGTGTAGAATTATATAACGATGGAGCGATATCAAGTGCAAGATGGAGCTATTTTGGATAGCCCCTTTGACAGAAAAAGTTTAAATATACAAATAGTTGAGAGAAAAACGCGGCAGAAACCCAAACTTTTAAAGCACAGTGTGTATGGTATTACGTTCGTATTATTTTGAAGTGAGGAATAAATAGGGTAAGGCAAGTTCAGATACAGAAATAACACTGAAGAGCTTTTTCAGCTTTGAAGATATTGACTTTTAATTTAGTGGGTTAAAAACATGAAATAGAGGAAACGTGGATACGTCACCGAACTGTGGATCTCATGGTTCGCGGTTTCAGTCCCGCCGCGGCACTAATGTCTTTTGGCAAGACATTAATCTACATTTGCCACACTCAACCCATGTGAGGTAAATTTGTACCTCGTAGGAATTAATTCCGTTTACTGCTAGAGCGCCTTAATGCACGCCGGTGGTAATAACTGTGGAGCCCCAGGAGCGTCAAGTACGACGCATATAAGCGCTATGTCTACAAAGAACCCACTTTTATCATGATTTTTTTTTGCGGTTATTATCATTTGCACATTAGCAAACTCAAAAGCCACATCTTATTTTATACATATTTCAGTTTGTCTGAGAAATATGAAGATATCGGGAAATCCCAAGTGAACTCGAGGCTACGAGTTGAACATCTCTGTGTTCACGCAATGGCTGTCACATTTTTGTTTTCCAACGACAATAAGGTGGCGGGGTTTTGTAGGGGGTGGGTCGAACAAAAAAAAAACGGTTTGACGAAATGACATGACATGGTGTAACACTAAATGTAAAAGGAGAGGAAAAAATGGGGGGTAATATGGTTAGGGTACGGTTAGGTTAGTATTCAAGTAAAGTAAAATGAGTACCCGCTCCCCCAAAAAAAACAATTACAAACAAGCTGACCAAAGAAGAGTCTAACAAAAAACGTTAGCCTCACATATACACGCGCCCCATCTTCCTCCTCTCTTTCTTTCTTTCTTTCTCTCTCTCTCTCTCTCTCTCTCTCAAATACACACACACATATACACACACACGCGCGCGCGAACACGCGCCTACGCCGACTCACGCACACACCACGCACACACACTCACCCATACATGTAAACAACGCAGACACGGTGCACGGTGCATGACGCTCACACATGCTCACAGGAGTAGTGTGACGTCGTATTATCAATATTATACAAAATCACTCTTTGACAATTCGAAGCCCATGAAATACACTACAACTACACACAATCTAATCGATTGCGTTCAGTTTTACTAATTATCCGCGGAACGAATTAATACCAGTGCTCCAGTATGTGACCTTTACTGTACTACCAACTTTACAAAAATGCCAACATAAATACAATTTTATTGAGACAAGTTTTCAGTTTTCATACATTATGTAATTCGTCATCGTGATAAACCCAGCGTTCCATGAAACACAATTTTGTTAATGTATAAACAATAATTTGGCAAAAAAATTCAAGATTTTGTTTTCAAATTTAGTTGATACAAGCCTAGATTATGTGTTCTTGGAATCTAGGCTGTTATGTCGCTTGAAACGCTAGGAACAGAGAATACTGATTGTAGAAGTAAATGGGTCAATAAAGTAATACCACTGGCTTGAGTAGAATACTCTTATTCATTTCTACTTCAATGAAAACCTATAAATGGACCTATATTTTAATGGTAGTATGACGTAAATGATAGATCACGTTTGAAGTGTGTTATGCATGCTGGTACAGAGTTACACTGATTGCAAACTGTCTTTTCATCTGCTCCGTGAATTTGAGCATGTTATTAATGCCAGACAAAATAGTTGTGTGCCTGTGTGACGTCACACGGTGGTCAGTGGAAAAACGATTCCGCGGGAGGTTGACACACTATCTCACAAAGCGCGCGCTTTTACGGAAATTGGCGCCAAATAAAATCGATTACTGGACCGGGTGTGACACGTGATAACATTGATCCTTTTGCGATTTTTCCTAGAAAAGAAAAGACAGAAAGAGTAGAAGAATAATTGAGGAGAGCAAACAAAACCTCAGAACAGCAATTGTTGTGTAAGTTACATAGCGTGCTCTGCTTCAGGCCATGTATAGTCATGGATTATGTCAAAACTATAGCGTGTTACTGTAAGCCATTGGTATGTTTGAAGAGGCACAGTGGAAATAGGCCCCTTTGAAATCCATGGTTCATGTGAATAGGAATAAATAAGAATAGAGGATTTAGATTAATGTGTGTCAACCCCTATCCTAATTTTTCTTACTATTTATATTATGTGAGTAAATGGAACAAGTTAGGACTCGTTTTAGCTTTGAGAACATATTGCAATTAGGGAAGAAAAATGTTGTGGTGAAAGGGCTACTGCACATAGATAAACTACAAGTTAAAAAATGTTTTTAGGCTTTAACTACATTGCAAGAAAATACAATTTTAATACGTGACGTTAAGTGAATTATTTTTTACCATAACATCCCAGTACACACGAATCTCAAGACGGATTGTGGATCATGATATTCGAGAGTGCAAATACCGTAATATCCTTTGGCACTTATCCCCATATTGTGCCCAATATAATGGGCCGTACGTGACAAAAAAGCATAAACAAAATGATTGCATGCTTTAAAAAGGGGTATTGGTATGAAGCGATATCAAGATTCGCCTTTGTTATCCCATCTGGGCCTTCAGTCCCTCGTCATAATTGATTTGATGTTCTGGACCTTTATTATTATTAAATACGTCATGGATATATTCTTCCCGTCTTTTCTTGATATTTTCGTTTCCAGAGAAGGAAGTTGTTCCATCTTTGTTTTTGATACAATCACTTGCTGCTGTGTTTTTTTTTTACTTTTTAAAGTGCTTAATTTCTCTGTGCAATTCGTTTTGTGTGTTTTAGAAAAATGTTCAATTTTCGTACATTTCTGAGTCATCAATTCTTTTTTGTTGTTACCCTTTTGCATTCAGTATCTATTTCTTTGTTCCCATACAATCTGGAGTTTCCTACACGCTTTCTTTTTTCTGCATCAAATTCAATATAATATCTGCCATCCACAGTTGTTTCGCATGTTCCTTTTCACTCGGTTATGACTTATTTCTATGCTGTATGCTTTCTTTACAAAAACATCCATTCCGTTTCAAGTCTCTCAATATTACTTAATTCATTACCTGTTGTTTCTGCTTCTTTTTTATCAGACAACTTTATCTTTTTTTCACTTTCAGAATGTGTTTTTCTGCTATGTTTGTTTTATTCAGTGATATGACATATGTGAGGAGGTTCCATTTGTTTTTGAAGAGGGTTCTTTACCTCTTTTTCCACTGCCGTAACTGGGTTATTATCTGAATTGATGTCTATAAACCCTGGACATGTCTTTAGTTGCTTAATACAAATTGTTAAACCTATTCTTAAACAAGATGTAGTCAATTTGGTTTCTCTTTACATCTCCATGACTTTTCCATGTGTAGGTTCTCCATTTGTGATGATGATAAAAATGTTATTATAAACCAGATCAATTTCTCCACAAAAAAAGTATTAATCGATCCCCTCATTCCTTCGTTACGATGGCTGAGTCAATACTGGCCTACAATCTTATAATTTTTTGCTTTCTCCAACTTTAGCAATCCTATCACCCGTTATGACAATAATTCGGTTAATTAACATTGTTTTACCATTCAATCTAATTGATCGTAATATGTTCTACTTCTCCATCACTGTAGTCGCTGGTTGGGGCATAAACTTGAATTATTGCTAAGTTATATTGATTAGCTTTCAACTTCAGTAACATCATTCTTACTTTCAACTTGCAGCTAACAAGTCGTCTATATGTTAAAATAATTGTTTTAACATGCCACAAGATTTCCAATAAACTGCTTTGTACCGCTGTATCGAACTCTCAGCTCTAAGAGGATTTTATTAATATTCAGTGCCCCGTATATTTTAACATGACGTAAAAGAGAATCTCTGATAATTCCAAAATTTGTTCTTTAGCCAAGGGCATTGGTGCAAAAAGAATAGACGTTTTAAGGCATTAAGGAACAATTATTTGCTATCATAATCCATTTAATAGTTTATGGTTGCGGAAGCTTCCAGCCCTGTACACTGATTAGGCTAGTAATAGATAAACAGGTTATAGAGTGTTCTGCCAGACGCATGCAAGATTATGTTTATAGAGAGTTTTCTAAATGACCTGTTTTCATACACAGCATTTTTCCCCAAAGTTTGTTGGAAATCTTACAGCATGTTAAAACAATTATTTGAACATGTAGACGATTTGCTACATATTCGGAAGAAAAACAGGTCAAATGTAAAGAATTGGAACAGAAAATACACATTTTAATCTATTTCAGCGCATTAATCCTATTTCCTACTGGAAACGAATTATCAAATCATACTAAACGTTTCTGGCGGACAAAATTCTTGAATTTGTTTACAGTAACGTACAACGTATATCAAAATATATATATTGCCCGGGATATTATATTTTTATGAGGTTTTCATTCGGTGATGAGATAAATTGCCGATCGATGTTACGATCGCCGTTTGAGTAATGCGTGACAAATAAATCGCGCGCTCTGAATCTGTACCATCTTATTACAAGGCCAAAGCGCCACAAATCGCTCTGAAAACGTTTCTTTAATCTATAGGTCAAAAGACCTTATATTGATGTTGTGATGTTATTCCGTCAAAGTGACCTTCTTTGGTCTTCATTTTCGATAAAAGATTTCATTTTTCTTTTGGACCCTGACCCACTTTGGAGATTTAGATCAGGATTGAGTCAAGTACCCAGCAGGAATCATGTCCTGGACACCTATCGTGCAAACATGATGTTCCACAAAGGAACCCGACAGGGGATCGAGACAATAAATTCAAACATTCGACACTTCCATCGCAATATTCAATATCTCCGAATAACCTAAATAATATATGGATATCACGATAACAAGTGATTTCAGAGCAAATTGCATGTCAGTTGGAAGAAAGGTAGGGACATCGATGACATGAATTGTGCATATATTTTTCAAAAGTTGATGACAATGTATATACTTATATCTGTAGATGGTTCAAAATGACCAAGTCTTTCACATTCGGATCAATCGTAACGATAGCCCCAGATAATTCGGAACCAATTAAAATGACACCAATATTATGAATGCTGTGTGTTTTCCTGAATAAAAGGTTAGCTTAAAGATGCAAATATGTATTTAAAAGGAAATGGTTGAGTGCATGGGGGAATAGGGATGGAAGAGAGAGAGTTAGAGTGTGAGAGAGAGATTGTGTGTGTTGGAGTGAGAGAGAGAGAGAGAGAGAGAGAGAGAGAGAGAGGGAGGGAGTGAAGAGAGAGAGAGAGAAAGAAAAAAAATGAGAAGGGAAGAGGGGAGAGAGATATAGAGAGGGGAAAGAGGGAGAGAGAGAGAGAGAGCAAGGAAATGGGGAAAAAATGGGGGAGGGAGTAAAGAAAGGAAAACATTCTGAAGTGAAGGTGGATAACAAAATACATAACAAGAGAGAAGCATAACATCTGCTTTTCAAAAACATGTCATAGACGACGACACGTCAGTATGTGCGGACGAATACGTCATCATTCTTATTCATGTTACATCAACAAGATCGTTCTGGGTCAGTTCTTAAAAAACATTTTAGGAATCATGATGCACTTTCAGCGAGTATCATACCAAGAGAATTTCAACAAGCTTTTAAAAGTAAAAGAAAAGGAGCAGGGATATATACAGAGAAAACATTTCCTTCGATTAAACGCTCTGGTATCCTTGCCATGCCATAGACGAGATACATCTTTCCAAACAAAGATAAACAAAGATATTACTTGAAAGGGGATGCTCAAGAATGATAAATGGGTGGGTTGTGAGGAAGGGAAAGTGCTAGGAGATGGAAGCAGACTTCATCTAAGGGGTCATAAAGTACGCTTGGCAGGTGCGATAGAACAAGCACGGGGCCCTGAGACGTTATGACGAATGGGGAGTTAAATGAAGTTTGGGCTTCGGCTGGGATAGGAGAAGGATGGGGCATACGCGGACAACTAGGCTGCAGGCAAAGACTCTAAAGGCTCGTTCAGATATGGTGCCGCGTTAAACCGCGTGTAAATGAACGGCAGCTGCGCGCAACATAGGTCCTGCGCGTTTTAACTAAGCTCTGTGTTATACGACACAGAAGTGCAAAGCATATTACAATTTACGTCATCTTGAAAAAATAAAAAAACGCCTTAGTTTTTGCCCCGCCATATCTGAACGAAGCTTAATTTGACACTTATATACAACTTCTTTAATAAAAGCCTTGATTTGAGCCTAATTATGTCAGTCTCTGGCTGTGACGTCAGGAGCACGTAGCAGCGCCTACGGTGTGCAGTAGACCGCGATGGTTGCATAGTTTCCGTCTTCAGATATCCGAGATAATTGTGTATTGTTTAATTTCGTAGTTGTGGTAAAGCTTTATTTTTAGGAGGGGATGGGGGGGGGGGGTGACCGAAGAGGCAATGTTCTTCTTCAATTCATCGCCGAATAAAGAATTGTCTAGCTATCATAACATAATGTATCTGATTTGGTATGTCTTTTGCATCTTTTTTTATCATCGTTTTTGTTTTAATTATTATTTATCAAAATCAAAGAACAATCACAATGAACAAAACATAAACAAACTATTAAAGGCAGGTGGCAATGGAGAAATAAATGTGAACAGAGTTAATGAAAATGCTATAAAAACATGTCTTCCAATTGTTTATTTTCTTTTGTGTCCTTATGAAAATTGATGTTTAAATCATTTTTCTGCATCAACAATTCTATCCCCTTTTCACTTCTCAGTTTCCCCCTCCCACCACATGACCATATTCAGGAAGAATAAAATCTACCTGAATATGATAAAATATCAAATGTCATCGAAACATAAGTCGTCATGCCGCAAAATGGTCAATAAATTCAGATATGGTTTATTTTCTTTAACTCTTTCTTTTAAGGATTGTATTCGGATTTTTTTCTTTCCATACGTTGCCGGAAGCAAGCGGTTTAATTGTTTTCTTCAGATCTAACTTCCAACAGAAACGGAAAGATAGAACCTCGCCTTCATAATATTTATTTATTTGAAATTATACACGTCCTGTATAACATTTTATAAATTTTACCCTCCGTAAAAGTGTCAGGTTTACATAAAGGTATACAAGAGCAAGCAATGATGGAGTTTAAAGAAATTTATACTCTTTAGAAATACAACTTTTAACTGGGTTTGCTAATATCTGTTTTACACATTTTTTCAATAGAGCATTGACGGATTTTTTTTTTTTTTAATAGGCGACAAGGTACATTAGAAAATGGCGTCTCTCACAACACGAGCAGAATGACCTCCCTTTTAAATGCATGGCAAGCTGTATCTTATTTCAAAATGCTCTTACTCTTTTCTTGCGGAAAATTGATCGCTGTGTAAACATTTTGTCGTTTCTTGCTCCATTTAACATTTCTGACGCATTTGATATGAGGCAAGATCATCACGTCTGGCTTATTTATTAAGCTTTAATAATAATAGCTCTTGGGCGACCAAACAGGTGAACAAAATATACAAAAGTAAGCCCATCATGGATTTTATCTAGGTTTACATAAACAATTGTGCTATTTGTTTTCTGTTTTAATCTGTCCTCCTTCCTAGAGGATTTATAAACATTACTTCAAGACCAGGACAAACACACTATAATTATGCTTTCATCTTTGAGTGGGATGCTTCCTAGTATAGTCCAATAGTTTTGCGTAATAATAGCTCCCCTGTTATTAATCAACCAAAATAAATTTTCCCTAGGAAAAAATATAGCGAGTTAAAGCATCGCATGTGAATCACACATTTGTGAAAGTTGTCAGCTTAGGAGCTCACATGACATGGTTCGCAGAATGTTAAATCTTTATGTCTAGAAAACAACTTCCCAGATTTTGAACATGCTTATGATGCTCCCCAAATCCAAGAAAGGGTCATTCAAATCAATGCATTGAATTCTGTTTACCACGGCGAGGATAATTTTTTGCTGGTTTGCCTATTCTACCATATAGCTTCAATTACTACGATCATAAGGACAATCATTAACTTCCAACTTCCAACTAGCGGCGTAGTCCTATAAAATCCATGTTACAAATAGACACATCGATGTGTTCATTCATTAGCATCATCTCAAAGTACCGAACGTGTTTCGAACAATATGAATATGACAGCGTTTTATATTGCTTGTTTGAACAGCTCTTTAAACTGTCAGAAGATTTGATAAAATGTCTTCCCTTTTGTCTCATCTGTTCTTCCAAAACTAATCGACAGACGTCGACCATCTTTCGATATAAGACTGGATGAATCGAATCAAAGGAAATGTCGAGTTTTTGGAAATTAAACAGCATATCGGGAGGAGATATCTCGAAGTCGTCCTGAATTGTTTGACATCTCCTTGGCATGGCTTGTTAGATATTTGGACAATAAAGAATAGTATTAGAAGAATCCCGAAGTCTTGCTGAATATTCAAAATCCCCAACAAAGATATGCACATGTGGGACTACATGATCCATCATAGGGCTTTTCAACCATGTTAATACATGTTGTCTTTTTAAGTCCATTGCATAAAATAATCAGAGTGAAATTATCTGGATTTTGTGGCAATTTTAGTTCTGGTCGATGTCAATATTCAAGGGTAGACTGATGTTTGTCACATGTGACATCTCAGTCCGACTCATCCGGTGCCATTGAATGTTTTAAGATTTATGACTTCAATTTCCTGTAATGCAAGTATGTCCAGACACTTATCATTCGATAATACATTTTGTAGGGGTAAATTCTTGGAAATATCTTGTTTCAAATAGAAATATCACATCTTAAACATCAATGGTTCTTTATATATAAATGAAATAAATTATTCAGCTTTATACCAGTTTTCACGGAATGACGTTTATGTACATGTAATCAAAATAAATTCGACGAAACAAAATTTGTCTTGACTTAATTAATATTGTATCTGTTCCATTAACTTGAAATTAACTAGGAAAAAGGGTAATGGGACCATTCATTTCTAATTTTCACAATGGCCAACTGAAATCATGTGTTGTTCTAATAATAAAGTTTTACGTTTCTGTATAGATCATCTTCACGTCGTTGTGCCCCTGTTTACCAGTATCCTCTAAGTATTGACAAGTTCATTTTTGTCCACGGATCAGTTAGTTGATGGCTACTTTTATGTTTTCTTATTTTTACTTTTCTTCGTCTAGTAGAGGCGACAGAGACTATGCCACGATTCATACAAGTAGTACAAATTAAGTGAAGAAAACCCATAAACGTATAACTCATATGTTTTTTTAAAAAATGAGAATACATGAAAACGAACACTTCATCTCTTCTCCATTTTCTGCCTCTGTCTCTATCTCTTCCATTTATATATTTATATATCTATACTATAGTAACACACCTGAAAGGAGTAGAGTTTACGACGTGCAAATATGCACCTAAAACATGCACAATTACATTTGCAACATCCAAGTAGATGGTATTTAACCGGGTTAGGGTTGAACATTTGAACAATTATAGCTCTTAATTTGCATTAATGATGATGATAATACATCTTAATTTATGTCGCGCTTAGTACGGAGTATCGTCTCCTTCTCCGACCTATGTACATGTATCTAGTTTTCGCTGTATCTCTACATTTCGCTTTTTCTTTGTCGCTCCCCCTACCGGGCTTTCTCGTCTCTATAGGGAACCATCTCTCCTCTATCTCTCTCTCTCTCTCTCTCTCTCTCACATTTATTTTTTTTCTCTCTCGCGCTCTCTCTCTCTCTCTCTCTCCAGTCTCTCTCTCTCTCTCTCTCTCTTTCTTTCCCTCTCCCTCTCCTTCTCCTGACGCGGTACAGGGTAGCCATGATGTTCGAGGCTGTCAAGTTCTCTCTTTTACACTATCATAGATATATATATATATATATATATACACCCCATCCCCCTCCTCCTCCTCTCATCCCCCTCATATATTTATATTGATGCAAATGGCTGAAGATCTGGAGATCATCGAGCCTTAATTGTTATTTATCTTACTTGTTTATTTTGCTTTGTTTAATTTACAATGACGGTAGTCAATAATGTTAGTACATTATCTGGATTTAGCATTTTTTAATAACGATAATAATCGTTACTCGTACTGTATCATTTCTTACAAAGTGCATAACACAAGAAAAAAATAGCCCTCAATAAATACTGTCTTTCTTAAATGCCATTTTATATAAATTGAGTGTTGACATGACATCTGCAACGACGTTTAAATGTTGTGAACTTTGAAATTTGCGTACCAATGACGTAGTTAAAGCTCCCTCATTGGTACGCAAAGTGAATCTAGGAGACATGGGTTAAAGGAGAGCGAGGGTGTGTGAAGTGTACTCAAGGAACTATTTTACCCGGGTTTGCAAATTCAGAAAGTAGGGATATTGCTTCTTTGTAGCGGTGTCGTGGTATAGTAGTTCATTCACTTGACTTCCAATTTTTAAAAAACCGACTAAAAATAGAAAAGTTATGAATTGTTGAAGGTGCCATCAATCAAACACACATTGGCAACTCTGTGACGTATCTTGCAAGCTCCCCTCCCACTTGCCTTGTAAAAAAACTGCACAAAATTATATTTTCCCTTTAGACAATTTTAAATCAAACATTCACCCTTAATATGATTACTTGCTTTAATTCAACCCCTGTATGACACAAACCTACTCCGTCATCAATAACTAAGAAAAAGAAAGTTTATGAAATGTTCTGTACAGAGAAAATGGGAAAGAAGCTCGCAAGATACGTCACAGTGTTACCAATTTATGTTCCACTGATGACAGCTTCGAAAATTCAGAACTTTCCTTTTTTTAGTCGGATAGTGCTTAAACTTTCACTAATTTGTTTATTTCATGTTTTTGCTTTTATCAAAACCCACATGAATGATAGGGTTAACTTCCACTTCAATAGTTGCAGGGCCCTCAAGAAGAACATCATTCATGCTGTCAAGGCGTCCCTGGGTAGGCAAAATTAATAATATTATTTTAAATTATCAGGCAAAACTGTTCACAAATATTGGTCGACACCTATCCTCAAACCATTATGCCCATTGTACACTGTCGTCATTAACTGACGTAAGACTACGTCAGCGACTGGCCAAGCGTTTGATGCAACATATTAGGTTGGTATTGTAAAAGAAAAAAGGTCTATGCAAAATGTACAATGCAAATACTTCTTAGTAGCGTACACGGTAATCATTTTCATTGGATAAGCGCAGGTTTTCACGCAATCGAAATAACGCCTCGCGCGCAACAGACTGGAAATCTAGAGTTCTGGTATAATGACGGGAATTAAAGAATCACAATTAATTCAAAAAATGCACTGACTGGTGAATAATCAAAATTATTTAGGTTGAATAGGCTAGACAACTGAGTAACAAAAATTAAAGATAAGAAGTTCGAGCTAATCATTCCGTCGTTGGATCGAGCAATATAGCATATGACTTCAATGGATGTGATGTGTACAGAATTTCCGTTAGTTGATGCATACCACCGATCTATCCTGCATGGTAAACTATTCAGAATAATATTATAAGCTAGTTTCTATCAAAATGTTGTTCCATCATCCGAACTGAAGATCAGACCTTTGGCACTTAGACGCCCAGCACGGATTGATAACCGTACATAATATGCAACTTGCTTGAAATTCTGTTTTCTTTCGACCAGTCAATGACAATGACAGGAGATGACCTAACATAATTTAGATTATACTGAAAGCATACACACTCTCTAGATCGATAGAACACTTCGCCTCAGATCCGTGTGATTCTAATGGCATAATGTTGACGTTACATGACATTCAATAGCACCAGCGTGTCGAGGCGGCGCGGGAGTGCTGCTTTGTGGGTTTGAGCCCTACCCCCGCGGACCAGGAAAAAGAAGGGGTAAAAAGAAGAATGCTCCTTAGAGACCAACGATTTTAGGACAAGAAGTAGTAGATATTTCGTGGCTTAGCAGTCAAGATTGTACTTGAAACAGAGCATATAATATACCTGGGAACAATAGGTACCCTGTTAAAACAATTAGCTACATAAAATTTAAAAAAAATTTGAATGGAGCTCTATTCCCCAGCCCGCGTGTCTTTGTTGAGCACTAGTTGATTCATCTCGGGAATGCAGACCAGCTCGGTGTTATTAAGCCCCTATTATAATGTCTTCTATTTTATACGGTGGGTTGCTTTCAATATACTTTTGTAATGCCTTTTGTATTCCCTTTTGCAAGTTGTAGGGCCCTTTTAAATTACTTGTAAATACCTGGTTATCATTGTTTGCATATTACGAGTAGTTTACAGACGGGAAAATGCTTGGACGGGACTGTAAAGAGTGAGTAAGAAAGGAAAATCAAACTGAATGCTTACTTGAAAGGTTGGGGAAATTGGGTAAACAATCGTTATAAATCTGGCAACAGGGGAATCTTGGATGCAAAGCCGGCGGCCGGTAGCGTTGGCCACAATTTGGTTTTAGGACAATTAAAGGTACTTAGGTAATTCGTAGCTCGGCAGTCTTGACTGTATTAGAAACAGAGCATCCAATATACCTGATATCAATAGGTACTCTGTCAATTAATAAAAAAATATCAAACAAATAGCTTAATGGAGCTCTTTCCCAAGCCTGCGGGTCTTTGTTGAGCACTAACTGATTCTGCTCGGGTATGCAGGGAGGTGTAAACCCCTATTACAATGTCTTTTATTTTCATTAAAGACGAGGCGATGGTTTCAATAGACTTGAACGTGAAAGACCCTTTGCATTCCCATGTGTGTGTGTGTATTGGGTTTTTACAGACGTGTATCAATCAGATATGATTATTTACATCTGGGGACCGACCTTTAACGTCACCATCCGAAAGACGTGACTCAGTTTCGAACCTGCGTCCTCGGCTGAATCAGTTTGTAACTTCCACTGTTAGCTGGATTACAGGCGCACGCCACAACGCCTAGTCTGTGCAAGTTTAGGGCCCTTTTATACGACAAGTAAAATCCTGCCCATCATTATTTGCACATTGACAAATTGTTTTCAGACTAAATTTAAGAAAACTTAAGGTAAAATATCGTTTTAAAGCTGGCAAGAGGGGACTCTTGAACTTATTTAAATATGGGACATTGATTTGTGGCTAACCGTACCGGCCGCAAGGTACTCTGACGACCGGCGAAGCTTTCTGACGACTGATGCCAGCTATCCCCTTCATTTTTTTACCCCACCATCATCACTGTCTCCCTAAAAACTCCACCGATAGACGTCAGCTAGGACCCTTTCCACAAACTTCCCGGTAGGAAGAAATATAGTGAAACCACCAAACCGCCCCTCCCACTCCCCGCCCACACCCCTCAATTTCATATTCTCATTGCGGAGCGCGAAACCACAGAAAGAGAAAGAGAGACAGGGAAAGAGATGAGAAAGAGGTAAGAGACGGAAAGATGAGAGAGAGATAAGAATGAGAGAGATTTTTAAAAGACACATCATGTCACAACCTAGAAAATGTACGATGCAGGGGGGGGGGGCGCTGACCTTTGAGAGTCAACAGACTCTCGGTTTACTATACAATTCTCTGTTAAAGGGATAGTTCAGTTTTGGTATAGAGGGCGCTACACAAAATAAACCCGGCAAAACCAACAAATTTTAGTGAGATAATGAAAAAGCAAAATTTGAAAGAGCATTCAATTTAAATGACAAAATCATCTTTGTTTGATCAAAATCGGTTCAGAGACGGTTGAAATATCCATAAATATAACCAATTTTAATATTTGTGGGGCCCCACAAATATTCGATAATTTTGAACCAGCTGTTGAAAAAATGAGATAGCGCTTTATACGTGTTATTCCAGCCAATGCCAATGTTAGCTTTTTCGTGTTGGTTATAATACGCATAACCAGCCGGCCCGTGTATTGTTATTATTAATTAACGGTCACCGTATTTTGTTGAAAGTGAAGCTGAATTGGTATGATCGGATTTAATCTAAATTTCACACATTTTAGGGTCTAAAATTACCTTCATAGCAATTTTAGGTCCTAAAAGGGCACTAGAAATGTCATAATTAAGAATATGAGCAATAACCATGCAATTTGAAGGCATTTGCGGTTACTCATGCCCATTATGTTTTCCTTTGTTTTGATTTGATTCGTTTATTTTTGCATATGTTTTTGTTTTGTTATCTTTTGTTACTGGCTTGTGTTTGAACTATAATTTGTATATCTTTATTCAGTTCACACGAGCTTTCTGAACAACAGCCGTTTAGGCTAAGAGAGTTTCCGTGTTAAATAAATAAATGAAATGAAATGTAATCTGGACTCATATTACGCCACTGTTTTTAAATACTACAAAAAACATTCCAATTAAGCATTGACATTCACCGAGGAAAAACCAAATGCGTTTGTAAGGGGAACGGCCGTTCTTATAGCGTTATTTCCTTATATTATATTATATTATATTATTATTGCCTTATATTGTTTCATTGCAAATGTTAAATACTACTTCATAAATTATTTTCTGAAAACCCTTAAATCCTATTTTCTCACTACGAGGTATTATATTGATCATTTTGACATTAAACATGTCCAGCGGAGCTTTTCTCCTTTTTTCTGTTTTGTCAATTATGATGGTCATGTTTATAAATGGAAAAGACAAGAAAAGAGAGAAAAAGATCTTGGAAGGAAAGAAGGTGGAGATGTAGAGAATGAGAGAAAGAGAGAGGGGGAGCGAGTTGGGGACAAACAGAAGCGTGTGTGTGTGTGTGTGTGTGTGACAGAGAGAGATATGGGAAAGAGGTAAGAGAGAGAGAGAGATAAGATTGATAAGAGATAGATAAGAGAGAGATGAGAGAGAGATGAGAGAGAGAGAGGGCGAGATATGAGAAAGAGGTAAGAGAGAGAGAGAGGGATAAGAAAAATAAGAGAGAGAAAAGAGAGAGAGAGATGAGAGAGAGAGAGATGAGAGAGAGATGAGAGATAGAGAGAGACAGTGGGGGAGAGATGAGAGAGAGAGAGAGAGAGATAAGAGTGAGAGTGTGTAAGAGAGAGAGAGAGAGATATATCAGATGAGGGACAGAGAGATTGAGGCGGAGTAGGGTTTTGAAGGAGGGAGGGAGAGGGAGAGAGGGAGACGAAGAGGAAATAGTGGGAGTGTGAGAGAGTTAGAGAGAGAGAGAGAGGGTAGAGAAAGATAGAGAGCGGAGAGCTGATTACCGACTTGCTTAGATTGTCTTTGCAGAAGCCTTCATATTCCTTGACCAGAAAGAAGGAGCTCTTTCAGGAAGTGCTGAGTGCATTATCCACTGCCAAGCTGTCTAATCCATAAAGGTTCACCTCACCGATCGTTTGCGGGAAGGCCCACGGGAGTACCCCGGGGAGATTGAAGCATTGCCACCGGGGTATCCTCGGCGGGAATCTTGCGTTGATTCGTGTTGATACAGGCGACATATCGTCGCAAAATTAACGGTTTGCGCTGAGAAAGTTCGCGCCCAAAATGTGTGGGCATGAATCCTCCCCTGTCCTGGTACACAGTCTGGAGGGAATAGGACCACGGGATCTTTTCAGAAAATACAAGACAAGCAAAGATGTGAAAAAAAATCTAACATGTCAGATTTGTAAGGCCCACGATACACCACCGAGTAGGTCAAATGGAAAATGAAATCCACGGACATTTAACATGTCTAAGTACACATTAGTGCCTTTTAGAAGTTACAGAGTTCTGTAATCCCTAGAAAGGTGACATTTTTAAATCACAGAGATGTCTTCATTGTCGGGTGTAAACGAAAAATGAAAGAAAGAACACTGGTGAAGGGGTTACATGTATATGTATGTCTAACTTTGGTTAGACAGACCTGCAGAAAAAAGTTGTGCCGTGATTGGCAAAAAGGTTTACACATTTCAATATGAGTTATAAAAGTAGCATTTTATGATTAAACCAAGGGGCATTTATCCGTGGGAAATTAGAATACCTCTATCACGGCACCGCACACGCACACCCACATTAGCCCACCCTTCTGCACCCGTACTCGTTGGAAGCAAAGGCTATTATGATTACTGATCCAAATTCATACACAGATATATTTTTCTACTTGGAATATAGAAAGACTTTTTTCAAGCTTCTTTATCCGAGATGCAGGCACAGAAAATTCATTACCTAGCAACATAAATCCCAGAACGGTAAATAAGCATTAGCACGCTTAAGTTCGATATAAATAGTTCGATATAAGGAGATATAAAATGGGTCATATCGGACCCAAAAGAGTTTCTGGCTGATATCTTGACGGTAAGGTTGTGATTTTTCAATTAATCTGAACGATTTACAGTAATTGTTAAAATTACGAATTGAGAAGTGAACAACAAATTTCCAATCATTCCTAAGTTTTAGCTGTGCCAAAGCGATAAAATTAACATAATAGTAATCTCTGCAATTATATACATGCAGTGGTTAAGCTAAAATTAAGTTTTGGTGTTATTGTAAAGTGATGTGCACGTGTTAGGGTAAAGAAAAAGAAAAAGAGAATCCACAAGACCAGTGGTCTACGACACCTAAACAAGAAGATGAATATTGGAAAAGTTTGACAGAAAGCCAAAAGACCGAAATTGGCGGTCTTGTAGACTTTCGTTTTCCTTGGCGGTCGGTCTCATGGGTCTTCGGTCTCTTTGGCTGCTGATCTCGTGGGCTCTAGCCATTCAAATCAACACGTTTTGCCTCATTTACTCAGAAGCTCCATTTCATTTCAATTTGGCTGTTTCACTCATCCCCGGCCAGAACTAATCTCTCCCATGTTTTCAACTCCTGAAATTCGATTAAAGATGTTTCGCGATAAGTGAACAGATGTTGGAAAGCAAAATTCCATCGTCTGTAGTTCTGTTTCCTCATTTTTGTTCCTTTCGCTTGTCATTCTGTTGCACTGTAATTTCTAGTGGCTGGACGATATTCTGTTTTCATTTGATTAAGGGAAAGATGACAGATGGAAGGAGGCAGTAGGCTACGCCACCCTCCCTTTTTCCTTGAACATAGGGACCACAGTCAAACTTCGATCATTGTCCTTTCTACAAAATCCGGTAACATTTTAAGAATATTCATATTTAAAAAGTTAAACAATCTTACATGTTTTGACATTTTTGAAATCTTGAAACTATTATTGACTTAATAATGATTAAAATGACAAATATTTTTAAAACAAATTACCCATCTGACGCTTTACCTTGTTAGAGCGCGGTTTTCTTTTCCAGGCATTCCTTCTTTTGATTTGGTTTATAAAGAGATTCAGGGTGTTGATATGTTTATGATTATATCGAAAATGATAATAAGAATGTGATGCTTCCTAATCCATGTAGGTTAACATGCTACCAAGAAAAAATTATCCTATTTCGGGAAGAGGGGTTGTTAAAAGACTTATTGCAGTAAGCATGGTAAGTAGTTTTTAAAGAGCCTCAGATTACCTTACTTGAAAACCATGAAAACTTTATATCTTGATAATATCATCTCACCTCTGTATGATTAAAACCAATTAACTCATCAGAATAAAAAGCATGTTGCAACTCGTATATTGAAAGAGCGTGTTGCTATTCGAACATTGCTCTCATTAAAAAAAATGGCGGTATTTTGAGAAGAACAATAATTGTCTTATATCCCGAACCAATCAAAAGATACTGGTGTGGAAGAACCCATTAACAAGAAAAACATCTCCTAGCCCAAGTCAATGTTTTCAATTAATTGTTTCTTTGATGTATGCTGATAAATGAATAATAAATCAATGAATTTACAGATAAATAAATAAATAATATATAATTTACTAAAAGATTAAATTGTTCTTTAGTGATTATTGAAACATCCATTAGACTATTAGGTCTGTGAAACCTCGTAAAGCCTTTTAAAAGTTGAAATAGATGTCTCGAAGGAAATATAGACAACGCTAGATAGCGCTGGCTTGTTCGCCTACTCTACATCTGACACTCTAACCTGATCAATCGACGAGAAAAACTAACCAGAAAAACAGACTTCGGTAATAATAATCCATCACTGAGCTTGAAATATAAGAATACGAAGTTGGAATCAAATGAAATATAGATTCCATGTCAGGAACGAACATCTGTTGGTTTGTATCAAATTAAGTAGTTGGGGTTATGTATGGCACTGCAGGTAGTTGTTGATATGTTGCCTATGGTATCTCTCAACCTTAGATTGTTTTCAATCAAAACTCATTTCAGTAATTGGGCACATGTGATACGATTAATTATTTCACGATCCCGCCTGCCCACCTCCGACATGTATTCCTGTTTTAGTCTAAGAATTTCTATCGACAGTGTCTAGGGTTTTTGGAAGCGGGTTGTCATTATGACATTGTTTTGCCCATTGCTGGATTAAATTCCTTTTTAAAGAATGCTTCCTCAACCTTATAAAAATGAAAGTTAATATCCGCAAACGTTCAATATCACAATTATTGTGTATCTTATATCAATTAATTTTTTTTAATAATAATTTTTAAATGATTATAGATCATTAAATACCACGAATTTTAAGATGTAATAATCTTTCTTTGATATATTTTTAAGAAACTGATTTTTTTTAATTCATAATTGCATTTCCTACTTTCTATTTTTAGTTCCAAGGTGATCAGTAGAAAGAATTGTTATGCAATATGACATGACATTATTTTGACGTGAGAAAAACGTGAGCAGTTGTTTATCAAATATTTATAGAAATGCACTTTCGGTAGGAAAAAGGCAAGTGAAATTACCAAATTGGAATAGACAAGGTGGGTGTGTTTGTTCATTATTTTTCAAGATTTTATATTTTTTTGTTATTTCTTAGATTGGCATCCAGTCATCATTCTGCTCTTAATTTCGTAATCAAATCTACTTTTGCTGAGAGTTCAAGGTGTTCATCCCTATTCGTCTGACGATTACGTTTTAAAAGGAAGATAATAGTATGTACTGATGATATCCAACCATGGAAATGTCAATGATTAAACCTCAATATTTAAAGACGAGTCTAAATATGGCAGCGGGAATATAACCCTAAACATGCTAAAGGACGTTAAATACGATACCTCGTCTATTAAAGGGGAATTTGCATTTTCGTAGTAGAACAACTGACCAATCAGAAACCACTTTTGCCGGTAAACAAATATGTTACGTCACCATTACATCGGAAACGAGTACATGAATAGAGTAAGGGATAACTCCACGATTTCACTGACGTCACGACGTTATTGTACGGTGATTGGTTAGTTCTTACGTGACGATGGCGCACCGTGGTGTAACACAAACAAATGGGCGGAGTTTGGTGACTGAAGTGGAAGCCGAAGCTACCGCACGCATTTCGGCGCCATAATATTGGCGGTACTTTATAAGCAACTCCACACACCGAAACCAGAAATCGACCGAAGCACACGCACGCAGAAAACCCACGTTCCTGTGATCTCATACTTTCCAAACGCAGTCACTTAAAAATCACCCGTAACGACCGCCAGCACACCAGCCAACAAACAAGAAGGACTGTCCGCCCCGACAAACGCGAAGGATCCCCGCCTATTTCTCTTTTTTAGAAGAAACAAGTACTTTGAATAACTTCTGCCATCATGAATTCCCTTGGTCTTGCTATCTTTGCCGCTGTAGCTGTTCTCTGCCTTGCCACCTCTTCAGCAATTCCCATGGGGAGGGAACTCCGGGTAAGATAATCATTCATACCGTCTGTTCAGCATTTGTTCTTTGTCTGTATCCAAACAATTATACTTCATATCAATACTTTCAAGAAGGCATCTTATCTTCCCACCTCCTTCTAATCAGATTTACGTGCATTATGTTATGCAGCCACGTGGATAAAAAGATTTCATTAACATACTCCACGTTACTTGGTACAAATAAGTTCCTTCCCTATTTTAAGGGTTCACCAAAATGGTACTTATCTTTTCGTTCATCCTAACTGTCTCATTGTTAAATTCCTTTTGTGAGGTGTATGTAGCGAACCAGTGATATTATTTCTATGACTCGATTCATCTCATTCATTTCAAGAAAAGTTGATAAAATTTTGAAAAATGTAATTCTAAGCTCAATTCATTTGTAGAGGAAAGATTTGAGGGAACAGGATAAAAACATTTGTTTCAGGACACATAGTTTTGAAAAGGCAAGCAAAAAAGGATAGATTTGTTTTTACATTTTCATTTACAAAATATACATGGACTGTATGTAGTATCAATAAAGGAATGTGGTTTTATATCTTTGCCTGTGACATTTTTGATGGAATGCACATGTATTGTTTTCAAAATAGTACCACCTATTATGCTTGATCTAAACAAAAAAAATAGAAGGGAAAATATGTATGAAAGTCCTTTGCAATACGAGATTGATAATTTGCTTTTCAAGTTACATGTTATAACATATTTTTCTTCTAATGACTGAAAGTACTGAAAGGAACAAAACCCTTTCACTAATAACTTGAATCTAGAATTTATAATCAATCAACTAATAAACTTAAATAACACTAATTTAGGTAACGATTTAAGTTCCATTAACACAAAAATTGGAGTCACGTTTTACCAAGAAAAGTGGATTGGGAAATTATAGAATGTATTGATTTCCAGAGATACCAACTTGAAAGAAAATAATTCAATCAATGTATTAATCAATACCAGCTAAAGTTACTAAGTAAGTACGTCGTCCGATTATGTTGGTTTTCAATGGTGCTATAATTATATAATGAAGCAGATTGTATTTGTCAATTTGTTATTTTTTTAAAGATCAATTAACGTACATTCAATTACTGCACCCACACACTTTCCGACTCACTCGCGCACACTCTTCAACACTGACCGGCCATGTCGTATATCTCATAGTATTTAGTAGGCCATACAAGTATTTTTCCCTTAGGCCATACAATTATATATCCCATTTAGGGAATGTACATCAATTTCAGTTTAGTTTAACATAACGGAGCATCCTATACGATTCCTGTCAGGGTTGCGGTCAGGTTATGGTGATAAAGTTTTTTTGTAACAATATTCAAAGCGTTGTATGTGAGGGCCAAGTACAAGCGGTTTCCACAAATTAAATTAAATGACTAATTAGTGGTACAAACTTAATTATGAATCAGGTCGTGTCACTTAATTGATAGAGGATTTCGACCACTTTTGACACATGTTTATGTTTATTAATTGAATATGTTACAACCGCTTTACCCTTGATTAAATTACCTGATTTCATGCAAGGGCCATAATTAAGTTACAAATGAGAGTCTATCGTGCAGTCTATGGAGTACGTTAGTTTACCATTTTATTGATAACTTGCAGCTATCCAAACCTCATTACATTTCTTTGAGAAAGATATCCTGTCTATTAAATCATGCTACCATGAGAAGTTTTTATATTACATTGGGGCTAAATCGTGTTAATTGAGAGAAATGGGATTGGGGGGCTCCGAAGTGTTTTCCTCTATTGTTAGGTTATTTAAAGTTTGTAGAAAAGTTAGGCATGTAGATTTTCATTACATTCTTTATCTAACAAAGATGTGAATACATCGTAACACGTTTACATTGTCGTGATTATAGTAATACAAGGACGTGACACAAAAGATATGATACCAGCAACTGAAGTGATTGAAATATGATGGGAATAAACGGGACAAACGTCGAGCTATTTCTGGTTTTGTTTTATTATTAAGACAATGATATTATAAATACATCTCTAATAAAAAATTATATATATATATATAACAAAAAAACATGGCATGGGATTCTATCGAATGTGAAAACAGTGGTAGAAAATAAATCTTGCTTTTTTTAAATAGGGAAAAAAGGTTCTAAACAAGTACCCTCGTTTTAAAATTCTCAATCGTTAAGTCTAGAATGTGTTTTTTTTCCTCGGAATGCAATTTCATCTATTTTTAAATGTCAAAGGTCTGAACGATATTGACATTTTTTAAAGATGGATGTAACATTGTTTAAAGTGTTGTTATTCCAAAAGCTTACTAAGAGCTCAAGTATAACATTTCAGGTTTGAGGGGAGATCCCTATCAATATGAAATCGATAAGATTCCCTGAGGTGCGCTAGATGTCAACCTGTAACATCCGGTTCAAAGTATCTTCCAAAGACTAAAATAAAAGTAGGTGAAGGAAAATTTAGAGTAAAGCATTGCAGATCGCTATGAACTGATCTATTTTCTATCTTGGAGGCATCACGTAAATTATATCCTTCCTGGTTCTTGATTTAGCATTCAATACTTCTTGCATTTCTACTATTGGCAAGTAGGGATCAATTCCGAGGAATAACCTAAGGTCTCTAGCGGGGGCATTGGTCTAATCCATCAATGATTACCCTCACCTTTAATACGTGTCCCCTTTCCCCCATATTTACGAGATGGCTGCAGAACGTGGAATGAATGAATGACAAGTGGTGATGCAGTTTTAGGTGCGTCAATTTCCTTAGATATCTTCAGAAAGCCTTTGGAAAAAGATAAAGATTCTGTGCTATTCCAGAACCACATGTGGGGTGAACTTATACTTCATTTGTAGGTATTGCACCGATGTATAGACCACTTATTTCTTTCCAACATGTCTCCCTGGATGGCATTTTAAATATTGAATACGTTTGATATTTGATCACTACTAACATGACTCGAGTAGGTATATAAGAAATTTCGTAAGAATAGATGATACTGAAAACGCCAGGAAAGGCTATCATATCCGTATAATCGAAAGTACCGAAAGAAAAAGTCAGAAAAAACATCAGGAATTCTTCGTTTCCTAGCCCAATTTTTCCTCTTCAACGTCATCATTTAATCATCATTACCATTTATCATTATTCTTCTGCTGCTTCTCCCCAAAACCATTTTCGCCATTTCTGGCGTTCTCATATCATGTCTTGTCATGATATAGGTGAAAATTGAGCCACTGCATCGAATCCAATTTGTATCTTGGTTTCAGATAATGTAGGTATTGATTAACCTCGCGGCTTCCATCCAATCATCAAACATATCTAACCTATTTTCTATGATTGCCCATGTAATCTATATGGGGCGTCCTTTCATGCATTCAAAACCAATCTGGGATGCGCCAGACACAGGCAAATGTTCTCCCAGAAAAGAAGTCGATATCTCTTTTCGCGTTCAACTCGCTCAACAAGATGTGAAATTCGCCGTAGACTCATCTTTAACCCACGCACATTGTACGATATTTCCTTAGAAATTTTAATCTAAATCTTTCATGAGCTAACTAGAAGCTGGCAAACATTTTTCTCCCAATTGAGAGCAAAGAAAATAGGGAGGAGAGAGGAGAAAAGTCCTGTCGGAACCGTATGCCTGTCACATAAGCATCTTGTTTGCTGACAAAGTTTCGAATCTTGCAGTTAATAGAGAACTCACGTACTGTAAGGAAATTGGATTCGCGAGATCGATGAGGCATATCTCTGAAAAGGAAGAAAATAAAAAGATGTGCCTCTGACATGACACTTTATTGAGCATTCAGAGAAAGTGCAAACCATCTCCATCATTTTTGGCACGTGTTCCTTCTCATGTATTTCCCCTCTCCCTCTCATCCTTTTTTAAAATCCTCTTCATCTTTCAAATTCTTTCATTTTGAATCACCTTTTAGCCCATGTCACAAACTAGTCGTGTCATAGTCTCCATCTGTGTTTCCCTGTCTTTCTCTCTTTCTCTCTTTCTCTCCTCCTACATTTTTTTCATGATATTTAGTGCAATAAACTTATTTAGATTGAAGAAAATAATTCATATCATGGTGATCTTACAATAACCTGACTTAAAGGGCGATCCCAATACCAAACGCCTTTCTTCCTATATTTCCCTAGTATTCGTCCCCCTTGAATTTGTTTTGAGTAAATTATTTACTATACTGATCTCTATGTTTGCTATTTTTTTAATTAATATCGAGAAGGAAATAAATGTGAATTTCAATTCAATTCAATTAAAGAAAAAATTTCAGTAATTTCCTTTGCTATTATTCCTCATTTTTCTCCCTACTTTTTTTCTTCTTCTTTTAACTCTATTTTTCTCTTCGACCATTTAACTGTCATTCACCTTTCATTGTGTTCTCCTATTGACGATTTTATTTTAAGAAATACTCTTCAAATTACCACCCTTTCAAAAGTGTTATACGTGTATATCTTTAAAACGTGGGTGTGGTTTACATGTGGGTATATACATGTATGGCTTGTGGGTGTGTGTTTGTACAAACAATTTACTGATGGATAAATGTCAGTCGTGCTATTTCTTTTACCCCATCATGCCCTAAAGGATGTTGTACTACCATAAGAAAATGAAATCTTCGCTTCAGTGTAGAATAGATGCTTTATTGTGGTTACTTTTTTTAACTTAAGAACAAAAACTCATATTTGGTATGATTTTATTTACCAGACGTCTTAAATGACAGGAAATTATCACTAAATTAACGCAAGTATTGTAGTTTTGTGGTGAAACTGATATTTAGTTCCAGAAGAAAAGTTTTATCAAGTCAATCATATATATTATTGTAAATAACATACCCAAGTGCTACAGCATCATAATCTTTTTTATTTTAATATTTAGTTTCAGGATTAAGCATGTTGAAAATGAGCTCCAAATGTTTTTGACAGAGCGAAAAGTTCTGTCAGGAATTCCTTTCTTGAAAATGCAAAAATGCATTCCAGAAAAGAAGAGAACAGCTTAACAACAAGAAACTATAATTTCCATCCCGATTCCGATTTTATTTATGAAAAACCGTTTTATGGTATAGTTGATTCATTATTTACAATGGTGTTTTCGACTTCATTGCATTGTTAACAGCTACGATTCTTTAAATAAATATTATGTATGTGGTGTAGCACCTGACCTCCAAATCGGCAACTTCGTACAGTCACCCTTAAATGGAATCTCCATTTCATGTGACTGAGTGTAGTAAGCAGGGTATGTGACAAGACATCGCTTCCTTGACTCACACACCATTTGTTTTTACTGGAGAATGACACTAATGACAGCCCCGTGGCTATATATAATGCCCTTTTCCGTCTCATCTTACAACCTTTCGCTCTCCACTTTTCCATTTTCGCTCGAGGAGGAGTGAGGTTTGGAGGAGATGAAGAAGAACGATTCAGTGACAGTTTTGCCATTTAGTCCATCCTATCAATCACAACTGACCTGCAGCTAAACTGACCATGTTAGACTCTTACTCCTCAATCATTTCATATTCCGTTTGAGGGGCTTCTATATAATATATACACGTGCCATGCGTTGGAATTCTTGACATGTTTAAAGCCATGAAATTCATTTTGCTTTGTCGACGTAGAGGTTAAAATGGCCTTGTAGGAGAACGAGACCATGAAACGTTCTTCTCGCAAAAGAGTAATGGGGCGGGCGAACCGGAGCGAAGACGGCCAGTGGGACGCTTCGAGATCCGCCAATTAGCTGTTGCTTGATGAAGGTAAAGGCTTTTATCGCTAGAAAATGGGAAGTTGGAAGTAAAGTGGGATTGGTGGGAAGTGTCTGTATCCTCTAAAGACCGCTGAATGAGTGTGGCCTATGAACAGTTTTTAACATAATTAATTAAACATCATCGTACACCGCACCTCTCTGACGTGTCTAATGTATTATAATTATTATCATCGACTATTAGCGTAATTGCCAGAGTCAACCAAGCAAAAGAGAATGTTAACATGAGGATGAAATTTGGGATAAAGGTATGACGGCAAATTCCCAAAAGCAGTTTGATTGAAGATAATAAAGAAGATAATCGAAATTAAAGAAAGTATGATGATGTTATCCTCTTGTATACCGAAATATATCTAGTTACCCATTTGTAGGTGTATGAATTCATTTGTGGAAATTGTGAAAACATTTAGGGAAGGGGACTAAACAAACAAAATAGGGAGAAAAGAGTTATTACTTGAACGCAAAATATTATCAAAACGAAATCTGCAATAATACCCTGTAATCAAAAAATTATTCTTTATCATTTTTAGGAGCCCTCTCTGGATATCACTCTGAAGAAAAAAAAATATGTCATCTAAAATTTTTTTGATAATGATCATTTTAAAATTGTATCATTCAAAATTCAACATTAATAAATATCCTTAATTTGCATAAAGGGGAGAGGAAAGACTACTTTTTTTCACTAATCGCAAAATTACACAGGACTTCGTCCCCGACATTGCGTGTAAACGAAACTCACATTTCACGGAATAGTCAATCTCGACTAAATCTAGCTCAATTACGAGAGGGCATTCCAACAACCAAACTTTAAGGCTGCTCTTTACACAAATATTGTGTTAATATTAAGAATAATTCTAACTTATCCGGATTAACCTCCTTCCATCTTAGGATTATCATAAAAGTTTGCTACTTTGCCATAAACGTTTAAGCCTTTTGGCGCTGTAAACCGGTTAAAAAACCGCCGCGGCAAAGTAAATGTCTAAATAACAAAAAGTTCGTCATGATTAGGAAATTACTAAAACTCTTCATGCATTGCTTGACCTGCAAAGAGCAAATGGGCAGATTAAGACATCAATCTTAACTAGCAAATTTTGCGGAAACAAGAGACGAGTTTATTACTGTAAAATATTCAGTAAAAGATTATAGAAATTTAGAGAGATGTGGGTCAGAATATTGATTTTTCCTTTTTATGGATAATATGTTAAACCACTGTTGGTGATATTTATTCTCTGCTTGGGGCAAGAGCTTAACTAGATTGGTGATTTGATGATGCTTGGCACATTTGGTGTTATTGATCCCTTGACTTAATGCTGCTAATACAAGAGAAGGAACTAGGAGCCCCCCTCCCCCTCTCTCTGTACGCGTGAGTTCAAAACATGAAAAATGTGGCGAAATCATGTTTATAAATGAAATTAGAGTAGGAGCAAATTTTGAACTTTGTGCATTATCACTTTTAGTCTTTCGACGAGAAACTGTGAATCTCGATTTTTCAAGCTTGCCATTACTGAGTAGCAGTGGTGATCATATTCTTTAGGCAAAAAATCCAAGCCGTGTTTATCTTTCTTTCTTAACTCTTTCTGCATCCTGCCATTACGGGAGATTACTGGAAAATTGTAAAAAGCTAACCGCCTCTTGCACTGATTCGATGTCATAACGAACAGAGTTATAACAGCCAATTAGAGGCAAAACGTCAACGATGTGTTTTATCCATCTACAGCGGGCCAGATTTCCCTTAACACGGAAGCATAAAAGGGCTGTCCCTCTGATTTTTAAGGTGCAAACATTAACAAGGTAACGAAAGAGATGACATTTAGATCCCCCGGCTTATTGGAATCCTGATTCCACAAACATGAAAAGAGGTTTTAGAACCAGAGGCAGACTTAAGCAAGGGGTGATAAGGTGACATGTGATTGTGCTTCCGTTCTTTATCTTCCTACTTCTATTTCATTTCCTTAGATGTATTCGTAAGACGAGAAATGAACAGCATTTCCATGCCATAATCAAAATTATATGAAACATTGCTCAGACTTCCTTCCTTTAAAAGCAACTGAAACTATTTTACAACATATTTAAAAGAGTATCTATTAAATGAAAATCCATTCTACTCTGAGTGACCATTGTCCAACTGTAAATACAATTAGTGGGAATAATGCAGTTCAGTTGATAAGAATACCGCCGAATGAACAGGAAATTACAACTCGGACTGTTAGAACTTCACCCCTCTGTATCCTTACAACCCCACCACCTTCACCCATCCACTATCAAAAACGAATGCATAGTTCAAAAAATTACCAAAGCCTAATGACTCTTCCAGTAGTCACTAATGTGCCCTGTCTCTGCAGCCCCGGGCTACGAAATGATACTTCTATGAGATAGCAAATTCACTCAAACTAAGTGTGAATAGGTCTAGCGGTCCCGTATTACCTTTCGTCGTACATGTCCTCCCGTCTGCTCCGGGGCAGGGTATGATAAATGGTTAAATCAAGAGACGCACTTTTCCAAACGATGTTCCGAGCGAAATTCCTACTTTCACCTTTCCCTACTACTTTCCACCAGCAAAACTGCACTTCTCTGTAAAATATTCGGGAATTAGCTCAACGAAATGTAATGGCTCAAAAAGACGAGTCTGGAACAAAAAGTGATAAAAATTGTATTGTTATAAGTTATACTTATATCACATACAGTTAGAACCACATCGTCAGGATATGGAATTGGTCTTATGTCTTATGAATCTCAATTAGGCTTAATGTTACCTAGACTTTCATTGCGATATGTCAAAAAAAGACTTTACCAACATCATAATTATGCCTCTTTCATTCCGGACGCGTCTTTTCGTGCCGCTACATTTTACTAGCTACTTTACATGCTTCAAGTGAGCTTATCGTTCCAGGTTTAGCCCAATAAGCCTCTTGGGAATCGATTCATATTAGTCAATATGATGTATGCATATATAAAAAATTATTAAAAATAGTTGAAGAGTTTCATTTTAAACAGAAGAAGAACAAGAGTGAAGTAGTCGTGGTTTGTTTCTGATGATAAGAATGAAACCATGGGTAAGGAGACAAGTTTGTGATAAGGATGATTTCAGGGAGTTTGGAAAGTTTAGAAGCTATAATAAGGTAAAGCTGTTCCATTTCAACTTTTCGAACAGGTTATTAAAAAGTCGAAAATCATCTCATTTATCAAACTGCCCGCCGCTCGCTTGGTACCGCCGCCCATGAAAAGCTTCCCTACCTTTACATTTGCAAAACACTTTAATCCGATGGAACCTCGTTTTGCTGCGACCATTGAGTAACAATAAAGTCAATTTACCAATCCTTTCGCTCGGAGACTTTAAATAACTCATGTCTCAATAAGAGAGTCTAGTCGAAAAGCAAGAGGTCTGTTTAGGACTGGCAAAAGCATATAAAATTCCACTCGAAAATCTATTAGTAACAAGATAATTATAAATGGACAATAATGCACACGAACGGACGGTTTCCAATTTCTTTAAAGCTGTTTTATTCACAATTCCGTGTTCGACATCATGTGTTAAAGATTTTTTTCTTTCCCCTCTAGCTTTCTATCACTTGTCACACTCTCTTCAGGAAAGTTCACGCTCAAATCGAAAGTTGGGTGACTTTTGATTGACGGATAGAAACATGTTTTTTCTGTTCTTCAACAAAACAGGAAATCACCATAGGCTTCTCTCCCTGTGGCAGTCAAAATTCGAAAATCAACGAAATTACATTTGCTGGATCGAATTACCAATTTTCAAAATGTACTTGACAAAAAAACCCGTTCACTTCAATATAGAATTGTCTGGGATATGAAGAGTTGAGGTAGATAATGGAGCAAAACTGCCAGCCATAAACCTGAGAATGGTGTGAACTTGATGTTTGCGACTCTTTAATATCCTAGAAGCGACAAGCTTGTTGACAAATGACATGTCACGTCTCTGTGACGGGATTTCTTGCCCCATTGTAAGTCGAAGCGAAAACTGACAATTATCTGGGTTGACATTCAACTCTGCTCACATTTCCAAAGTATCCACTATTTTTAATCTTCCTGGAAAATCTGTGCGAATTCATCATTGCATTATCAAGTTCTTTTGTATTTTCCCGGTCATGTCACATATCCACCTTTTCCCTTTATATACATCAAATAAAATACTGAATACTGTTTTTGTTTATAATGATATTGCGTAAATTGTATTATCATTTTATAATATCTATCGATGCCATGATATCTTTATTTGGTATGCTATCTCTGTATTAATTTGATATTCTTCTACATTCAATTTAATAATATTTCATAAGGTTGTATGCATTTTCAAGATCGAAAGAGAACACCAGATATTTACTCCCTTGTTAGAAATCTCTCAAACTAAAAATTGTCCTCGTGTTACATTACTTTGTTTTAATGTTGTTACATTTTTTACGACTTTCCTTCATATTTCTTCTTTCACCATGTGTTGACAAATGATAAGAATCACACACCCTGTCGAATTTCTTAATTTCATTGCAAACACTGTCCAATATCTTAATCTAAATGCTGACAGCTTCAATATTGTGTATGCATAACCGACAATTAATATTATAGATTAATGTATTAATAAAAAAAGCTCGAGTTCTGGTAATGGATTAACACTTCGGAATCGAACGAAATTTGGTTTGTTTGAAGCGGAAAATAAGAAAAAATAATTAGATATAGAATGAAAAAAAGTTGCTGAAAATTACATTCCAGATTATCATGAGGACTTTACTTCTTACTTGCCAAAGGGTAGGCCAGCTGAGAGTCATGCACACATTTGGAGGCTATTTCCTTGATACCTAATTCCTTTGCTCATAACTCATCTGTTATCCGTGTGGCACACACGCGTGCACACACACACACGCACGCACATTTTATTTCATTCGTTTACTTCCGTTTCCATATAAGCATGTAATAAATTCATATATGAGACAACATACAAAATTGACAAACTTACCATGATAATGGATCACTATTAACCTAAATGTATTCATTCAGACCGACGGGCATGCTTTAAAAAGCGATGCTCGTATGCTGCTTTTCCACACACAAGCGCGCCCACACATACATATCCTTTAGTTATAGAGGTGTCGTAGTTGAGCGGTTTAAGCACTTGAACGAATGTCTTTTGGGAAGGCATTTATCTACATTTGCAACTCCATACCCAGGAGAGACATGGAGACCTGGTAGTATGACGAAAGCCTTTGTTTTAATAATTGCCATATGCTCTCACGGTGACCATATGGTAGTAATACTCCTCATGGAGTGGAGATCGTACATTGTGCGTGAATAAATCCAATGACCGGGGTAATGATATAAAGCGCCTAGAGACTGTATTTCGTATAAAGCTCCATATCAATCAAGATAATTATTATCATAAATGTGTAGTATTAATTATTCAGTGTGTGTTTGATCTAGTGAGAATTCGTTTCCATCATTCCCAGAACGCAGGATTGCTTTTTTTTATAACCAGGAGACAATATCATAATACACTGTACCCAATAACCGTGTGAATTATACAGCGTGCTATCATTAATAATTGAAATTAATTCTCCATTAGCATGTTTAAAAACGAAATTTATTATAATTACCATTAGTTGTTAATATTTTGAGGCTTGATGGCAAACGCAAAACATCACATTTCAGCAAGGTTACCTGATGTTCTAACCTCGTATCACGAATTCACAGTCGTAATAAGAAATTGGAATGAAATGAACGGTGACCAAAAGTAATCGACAGTGATCAAATTTGCCGGGGACTCTAACCAACCTCCAGTTGTAATTAATTTTTAAAAAATGCGGAAAGAATTACATCTGGGAAATCAGGTCTTGTTTATGGCATAACATGCTTCACTTCATAGCGAATAATTGATTGTGTTTTTCACGAGAGAGGAGAGGAGGGGGAGGAAAACAATTTGGATGGTTAAACGCATGGTAACCCCTTTTCTGTCTCCACTATTGTACGGGAGGCGTGATAACGGATTATTCAGTTTCTGGGTTTAGGATTTTAAAAAATAATGGGGTAGCAAGCTGTAATTTTGATTTTGAAGAGATGGGATAACTCCCTAGACGATGACACCCATGAATAATGGAACTTTTCCGATTGGAATAAAATTGCCTTCATGGTTGGTGTAGGGAGGTGGGGTGTGTATAAGAGCAACTATAAGACATAAAATATCCCTCATGTACGAGCGGTTGATAGGAAGGCCTTCCATAGATCCAATCGCAAAAGCGAGAGCACTTTATTGCAGGATACCGGGCATAATCGTAATAACTCGTAAAGGCTCGTTCACATAAAAAAGAACACGCCGTATTTCTTTTCTTTTTTAACTTTTCAATGAATGGCAGCTGCGCTCAACAAAGGACTTGTCCGTATTCATTGAGCCCTGTGTTATAAGATATTGAAATATAAGGCGTACTACACTTTATGTCATCATAACAAAACCGTCGCGGTTTTACCGCTTCTTGTCTCAACGAGCCTTAAGACGTTAGAAATTGTGAACCTGCCCAATTTTGGAAAAGGAGATGTCGGCTGCCAGATTTGTTTGTTGTCAATGTTATTGTTTTTGTTGTTGGTTTGTATTATTTGTTAGTTTGTTTACTATTGCAGAATACCTGGCCGCTAAAATCGCAATTATAAAGGTATTCTTCTGCAATAGTTTTTGCGGGTTACCGCGGTTAGCTTTTTGCATTCTATTGTCTGCCGGTTAATGGCGTTCTGTAATAGCTGAGGATTTCGTTGGAATTAAAAGGCGTACACCATCACAAACAAGTTAAAGGACACATCACTTAAAGCCCCTCTGCACTAGTTTGGCATGGAGGGATTAGACCTTCTTGCCAGGTCACTGGCAGGTGGTTATCTCATCAAATCAGCTCTCAGTTAACATAAGAAAAAGGGCATCATGGGGGAACAACGCTTAGGCATTGTTGTGTTATAGAGGGCGCTAGTAGCTATAAGTAGTGCAGTGGGGCTTTAAAGAGAAGGATGAGTTCTGGTAAAGATGACAATCAATTTGAATGTGAGGTTTCTCATTATTTCTACGTCAGTTTGGAAAAATATCAAAGTAGAAGTGTCGAATGATCGCTCTCCCACTGCCGTCATATTCGAAATATGTCGAGAAACGCCTTTTAAAAGAAAGCCCGAACGAGAATGTTATGCTACATGTCTGTGTAAGTCCCATATACCCATTTATATGTGCAGTGGACGTGAATTTCAGTAATTTTGTAAATTTCTTCTTATTTTGATGATTCATTAAATACTTCACAACATACTTCTATTCTTACGTACTATATGTTTAACTTTGCTCTATTGCTTCCACTCAGTATTTTTTGGTTCGTGTTGTTTTTTTTTTCACAATGAAATTCTATGACCAGTACTCGACCTTATCTTATCTTAACGTAATCTCGCCTGTACTAATGGAAAGCTTTTCATTGTAATGTGAATAGACAATATAACGGCTAAGAATTCGGTTATCTAAGATCAGAATGTATGAAAAGGTCATGTTAGTAGACAGGATAAAAGGAGCATGACAAAGCAGAATAATTACAAGTGAAGTTACAGAATCAATTACGGTAGCATGTTGATACATGTGGTTAGAGAAAGAAAGAAGAAAGAAAGTTTTATATATATTTCAAAAGGGTTGTCTATTTTCCGTCAACCGCCGCAGGACTATACTTATACTGATATATATATATATATATATATATATATATATATATATATATATATATATATATATATATTGAGAGAGAGCGAGATCGAGAGAGAATTAGAAATGGAGACATGGGTGAATACAGGGGGAGAGAGAGAGATAGAGAGAGAGAGAGGGGGGGAGTGAGGGATTAAACAGGAAAAGGTTGTGGTGAGGAAGCGAAACGGTCCTGCAAATCCAACCGGAAGAGAGAAAGATTTATTTAAAGAAAATAAGAAGAATTTTTGGGTGGGTGGGATTACGCAGGCAAGGGTACTTAATCTCTGTTTTGAAACAAATGCGCCATCAAATGCGAAATGATATTCATTTATGTGATTGAACTTTTCATTCCTCCTATTTCCCAAGAGAAAGTGACACTGGTAACTGCATGAAATATGAAGATGACACTATATACTGCAAGGTCCATAGTTTATCGTAAGACCCGTCATCGTCTATAACTGAGCACTAAATCAGGGCGTAATTTTCTCAAATGCCTTCGCTGATTGAGTTGGACTTAGAAGCAACATAAAAGAAAGTAAAACGCGGAAAAAAGACTTCTCGCGCTGATCCCCTTTTGAACATACCCACATTGCGCAGAATGTAGCATTTATACATCTATGGTTTCTCTAAAATGTTGACTTCGCAGAAAATACGTATAGGCTACGTACTCGTTTTTACACACTTTACTCTAATTGAAAAATATAAAGGTATATTAATTCACTCTTATTTCCCCGTCTCATTTGCTATGCATTCAGCTATTAAAATTAGTTCCTTCCTACGCAAATAGGCCAGTTCATTTCCATTTCATACTTCTCAGACATGCAAAAATAAATCAAAATATAAATTTCAAATCCCGCAATCATGTCTTTTGGAGCACTTATTGTATATACTTTTAGTGCACAGACTGATGTCAATTATGGTTTGAGCAGTAGATTAATTAGCATGATTTAGTTTGTCTCAGGCACCTTAATCGTGCATAAGTTGTTGTCATCTGTTCGGAATATATCTCCATACTAATTTTCAAGTAGCGAATCGTGGAACATCACATACATCATCTATCTTGTTCATTCCCGAATTATGCACCATGCATGACATGAAGGACCTACCACAATGGGAAAGCTGCATTAATAATAAACTTTGTAAATTAAGTTAGCAAATTTGTGAGAAGCGCATGATTTAGGACTGGTGAAGTTGTAAATAACATGCCAATACTATGAAATTCGTAACAAATTTGAAATAAGGTTTCAATGACCAATATCATCGATACCGTTTACCTGCTCATTCAGTCTGTAAATATAACATTAACAATTTACAGAATACGAAAGAGAATGAAAACAATCAGGTCAGGCACTAAAAAACTATACCATTTTGTCAGGTTGACAGAATGAGCTCTTTAAACTCGCACCCCAATTACCCAGTTCTAAAAATACTCCATCGCACATTATAAAGACATGTTTACATGTTTTCTCGGCATGCTTGGCGTCCTAACATGGTTTGTATGCCCATGCAGTCTAACATTATCACACCTATGCGACACGGCCATAGCATATTGAGAGAGATAGTTGTGAGAAGGTACTATTTGGAGCTCCATGAATTGACCTTCGATCGCGTACGTGTGCGCGCGTCACAACTATTTCTCTTAATATGCTATTGGTAAAATCATGGAGCGCCACATTATGTTCCCAAAACTATTTGGACCTCCGTGAATCGACTAACCAATCAGTAGCGACTTCAGCTGTCTTGACTCTCTGTTAATTAATCAGCCCTTGACACGATTTTGTGAAATTGTGTTCTCGGTGTTTCGATCTTACACTTTCCATCGTCACCTAGCCACGCCCACATGAAATGTGTAAAAATGATCATGGTGATAAGACTACTGGACATTTTGTAAAAGTACAGAAGGTTCAAAGCAATGGAACAATTAGAGGTGGAGTACGCCGTGTAAGGTATTGAGACAGATGTTTAGTTATTTATTCAATTTACCCTATAAAGAAACGTAAACATAAGAAGCATACCCTATAAAGCTTTCACAAACTCCGTAGTCAGTTTTAATATTTTTTTTAAATATCTGAACCATTTTTTTTTGTAGCTGCTTTTATGGCCATGTTTTTCGTGTACGTCTTGTTCCCTACAGGTCTTGAGGTTTATAAGTTCTTCTTAATAGCGATCGCTTTGTTAATCTGATCAAAACCAAACCATCTATTTCATGGGCATAAGTAATTGATGGCGGTGATAAAAATAAATACGCAAGGACGTTTGATACAAAATATGATTTCACTTTTTCATTTATCCTGACAATAATGGCAGTGGATTTTGTATAGCTCTTAAGTGCGTCATATAAGACGCTCTAGTACTATCACCTCGGATGTAGCATAGCTATTACGGCGCGCTATTTATCATCCAAAGATTCCTAACCAGGTATCAATAGAAAATAACCAATTCCTGTCATGTATACATTTAATAACCAAGGTTGAGAGATGCAGATATAGATTAATGTCTTGCCAATGGACAATGTTACTGGTCTAGTAATCAAACCCTAAAACCCTGGAATAAAAATTAAAAGAATGCGCCACTTAACCACAACGTGAACGTGTAATTCTACTCCCTTCGCTATGATTTTGAAGCTTTCTAGATCTACAAGAATATTCCAATAAGGCCATTATTGATATCATACGATTATTAGGGTGCAGTAAAAGACATCACCCTTAAAGATGCCTTTGCATAATCAGAGTCCATTAGCGACAAAACAACAACATAGGAAGATTCCAAGAAGGAACTAAACAAAGAATTAAAGCTTCAGCAGCAAGTTAAATAGTCTTCTAGCTATAAAAGAAGAACTGCGGGTGCATTCTTTGGGTGTTTTTTTCCTTCTTCCTTTTTTTGATAGAAAGAAGGTGCATAATTACACATATTTAGTCTCAAAATTACATTTTTCTGAGGAGAGGAGAAGAACATCGAAAACTGGATCGGCAATCATGGAACATGACGGATTAGTTGCACTGGGGAATTGCTGTTCATATTTATGTCAGGTAGATGATGAAAATGGTCAGGCAGCAGACATGATTACTGATTTATTTTTCATTATGTTTATTCTTTACAAAATGCGAACATATTTCCTATCTTGATAAGCCCTGAAAACATTAATTGTCATTGCGTTTTTTTTTTTTTGTGCGGGGGGGGGGGGTCATTCTGCACTGAACATTCTTGCTCAGTCCCACACGTTCATGCTCGAGGATGTGATATGGCAAATGAGGAATTATTAGGACGTTTCTTGGCGACCACTTATACTTTTTGTCTGGAAAGAGGGCATCTTGTTAGTGCCAAATCTTGGCTAGTGATACTGACCGCCATCTTGGTGTCAGTCTAAATGACTTGACGTCCAGTCTCACTTTTGACTGGAAAGAGGGCCTTTTATTAATCATTAATCGTGGGTTGTGATACTGACCGCCATCTCGGTGTCAGCCAAAACGACTTATTTTTACCTGATGACAATCTTAAGGCCATTTGTTCGAGATTCTAAGTACCACGGGAGTTTTGATTTCAAAACTGGCAGTTTTCTCACCAACAGCGTAACGTGGGCAAACCATTGATGGGTCACACAAGTCTAACTCGGTGGATGAAATGTGAATTTCCTTTTTCCCTCTTCCTATTTTCCCTCTTTTTTTAACTTTTACTTTTTAAAGAAAATTGTATACGTAATGGAAAAGTACAAATAAATCAAAATTATAGTGAGAGCTGGATAGCCCACTCAGATTTGTTAACTTGACAAAACTAATTCTCCTGAGGGTCCCCCAAAAATAAGTGAAAATGAACGTACATGATGAAAATACAGCAATTCCAATTTTAGCCGTAAAACTGACGACATTTAGAAACCACAAAACATATTTAAAACTTTAATGAGCCCGCCTCACCCCACCTCAACTATGCTGATGATAATATACTTAGAATTTAGCATTAGGAAGTGGTAAAACCTGTTAATGTATAAAGTTTCAGGAAACTCAGAGAAAACGTCAATGCGAAAAACAATAACCCGTTAAGAAATTTATTGTTCAAGAATTAGTTTGGCATTTTCAACATCGGATTACTTATGTACAGAAGAAAAATATAACATTCTAATATTTTGCAATCTAAATCCCATCCTTTTTACCCACCCTTAGCTACATCCCCCTGTTTCCCATATGCCATAGGTTAATCTGACTACATTGATGAAAACGAATTCCATGAATAAGTGACCCGGAATTATTTAGACAAACGGATCACGAAATTGAATTAGTACTGTCTAAAAAGCCGTTGATTAGTTCAATTTGTTATTCCTCGGTTTTCTAAATTGAACATTTCTGGCAGATTAGGCTTATTCTGCCTCGAGGGCAAATCAATCTTCATTATGTATGCATAATATCCCGTTGTCCTATTTAAGATATAGTACGATGTATGTTGATTTACCCTTCTTTTCTTCCTCTGTATCTCTGTTTCCGTCTCTTCATCCCTCTCATTACAAGACAGATTATCTCAATATCTTTCAATCTATCAAATTACTCATCTGATAAGATTTCAAACAAAAACGGATTTCATGTAATCGTGCTACTTTCAAACGACTATACATCCGAAACCAACATTTCGCCTGATATGCAGGCATTCCAAACATCTCCCTATTTTTCCATCTATCTTTTCATTTATCTATATCATGTTTTCAACTACTCTCTTCATGCTATTTCTCATAATCTCTCTCTCTCTCTCTCTCTTTGTTCTATCAATCAATCAATCAATCAATCAATTAACCTCTCTATTCCTGCCTAACTATTTGTATATCTACCTATCTATCCGTACAATATCTCCCCTATCACTCATTTTTCATATCTGTCCTCTTCAATTCTTTCATTCTCCACGTGTATTGTATCTTCTTCTTTTTAAGATAGATAAAAGAGCATTTGATTTGATAAGACCTAATCCATCGAGTAAGGGATCCTGTTTAGTACATAAATAACGTATCTTGTCATTTATGTGGTGTAATACTTTTACACGCCCAGCCTCCCCTCCCCCCTCCCCCTACAAAAAATATATATAATTGAGGCATCCATGAATGTTATCGCGCTAATAACTTAATTAACAAACTTTCCACACACCACCTCCAAAGAAATGTTATCGTGGGTTTTTTTCGCCAAGCTCATTAAACTCACATGACAAAATGAAGGATTGGAAGAAGGCAGGGGTACAATAGCAGGGGTGGTACGCGTTCCATTTCTCTCCGGTCCTACCCTATCGTTCAAGTTCAGAAGTGCGAGCAATTCTTCCCCGTATGGTCAGTTCTTGGAGTGCCTTCCGTTTATCATAAAGGATAATTTATTTAGACGTAAGCAAAAAGAAATCATCCATCATCATTTCCCCGTATCAAAATTACCAAGCGGCAGCATCAAGGGAGAAAATCGTCAATGGGAACTGCCCGGCTTTACATGACCTACTTAAAAAGGATTGATCTTTTTTTTTCTTTTTGAAAGATGAAAATTTCTTAATGCCATTTTCATTAATCAACCTCAATTATTGAAAGTAGACAATAACAATTAGTTCGAGAGGCATACGTTCGAGATGCGAGGGGCACACTAAAGGAACTCACAGGGATCTGTGGAACTAAAGGATTAATGGTCGCAATGATTTGTTTGTAAATAGCTTCGTTCTGTATATAATCTCCTCTGTGATGCGCTTGTGAAATCTCCTTCTTCATTTATTTAATAATTTATCTCCGGAAGGGGTTAGACCGAAAATGTAATGAGCTGTGTAGTTGTAACCTATGAGTTAATGGATGTACTATCCGCAGGCAAAAACCCAAACCCCTAAGCACTCAACATTAACGGAGGCCCATACGTACCTGAGTAATTTTAAGGGTATGACCTAATATATGATAGTCATGAGAGTGTTAAAGATAAAGACCAGTTCTGGTCATGCGATTGCATTGTGAAAGAAACGTTGTGGAATCGATCAGAAAAGGTTGATCATCTAGCATATAAGTATTGGTGTGTACTGCAAGGTTCCAGAATCATCAAAATGATAAGGAATTTGGCCCAGTCTTGGTAAAGTTACAAGCACTGTACACAGAAAGATGTATATGGGACTACCCGACACGTGCGCGCACGTGCGCTATATCTATTTGGTCCCAATAGATATAATAATTTACCAAATATATCAATTAGTAGGCGGTTTCCCGGCAAAATTTGTATCATTACGTATTAGTCAAAACATATTCTTTCAAATGATTGGTAATGAGAGCTTCCATTTCGTTTTTTGAGAGGGGGGCGTTTCCAAAACTGGTCTTTACCTTTAACCTAAATCTCTATGCATAAAAGAGTAGTGATGAATTAATGCATATGCGTTACACCGGGAAACCCAACATCATTCAGGCACTCACGTTGTCTAGATATTGTTGGCATTACACGGTTTATGATGGTTCAAAAGGTGAAATCTGAAATAGAAGAACAAATACAAAAGTTAAGCCCTTGAGTATACATTTATACCTGTATAACTAATGCGGTTTATCTAAACTTGTATTCGACTCTTTTTTATTGATATAAAATACGAGCCGTGTTAATTGTTCTCATAATTCTCCAATATAAGTGCAACACTTCTGTACAATCACATAACATCATCTGAGGAGCAGATATAAGATTGGCTTATTCGGGGCTCTCCTTGCAGGGAATTCTGGTGTGACTCTACGATTGATCCAAATCAATCGTAAGTCCTCCAATCAATCGCAAGTCTGCAGTCTCCTATCTCTTATGTACATAGTTGCGATTGATATCAACTCTTTGTAATACGGGGCCCTGCTGTCAACAATTATCTGTTGATAACTGAACTGGCTATTGTTCGCAATTCCACAATATATACAACAAAATCATGGCGTCCTTTATAGCTAATTTGTCTCCCTTTAACATTGCTCCTGAATTATCTAAAAGCATTGAGCAACGACAATGTTGTTGTCACTGTCCAGAGTTTTCATCGATCCCGTCTACATCTGGCCATGATGTGTATATCGTGCTATCATACTTCAATCGTCTTCCCGATTTGTTTCTAGATTCTTCTTTTTCGTGAATCGCCCTTAAGTAGAGGTGGTCACGAGAGGCGTTGTGTGACATCTCCCTATTCAGGAGCAAATATGGCTCGATAGCCCCCCATTCAGTATGGTCTAAAAACTCCCTTTCTCTTAACACTCCTGCCCCCCTCTCTCTCTCTCTCTCTCTCTCTCTCTCTCTCTCTCTCTCTCTCCCACACACACACACACACACACACTTTGTACAATTGCAGAAAAAACGAAATGTGATCGCTGAGTCCAACTTATACAGAACTGTGTCAAATAGCGAGAAAAGAGGGGTGTGAGGGATAAAGAGAAAGACGATGAAACAATAATGATAAAGGTTCATAAGGTTCATAGTTATTGTCCATTTATTTCGTGGTATTTACATGGTATATGGATACACATATAAACATATACATTCATACAAAAAAAATCAATGGGGAATTAAATTGAAAGAGATAGAGAGAGAGAGAGAGAGAAGTTGGAAGAGGGGGAACCGAGTATAGAAAGAGATGGAGAGAGATAGAGGGAGTGAGAGAATGATAAAGGGTGAAGGTAATTCACGCATACGCACAAATCACATAAACACACGCCAGCAACCCTCTCCCTAATACGCTTTTTCACTAAAGTGGGTCATCATTTTTCATTCGGACGAGCTTTATTCCCATGAAATATCACTAATAGTATAATGTAGAACTCATATCGTTATTAGAGATTGTATTGGGTATAATTTAGTTCAAATTGTATGCAACTCAATACTTTGGTTTAAATCGAAAATGAATTATGTAAAGGGATACAGAATTTGCGAGTAGGGAAAGGCCCGATTCTCTTGGGAATTTTTTTCTAACTCGATTTGCATACGACAATTTAAGCATGAGAGACCCACTTTGTTAAAGAAATGGGTCAATTACGGTAAAAATGGAAATGATTTGTGAGCTTTCTAAGTCTGATTTTGTCAGTTTGGAAGAATACCACAGTAGAGAATGCCCCCGAAATAGGATTACTTTAAATATTACTAGAAATAGCTACAAAGTTTCGACCAAACTTTCACGTCACAAGTACGTGTAGTCCCATATACCTATTTTGCGTGTTGTGCATGTGATTTTCAGCGCGATTGGGTTAGTTTCTTTCAATTTGGATAATTCTAATATCTTACAGCATGCATCAATTATCATATAATACACGGTGAACCCTTCATTATTGCTTTCAGATCGTGTCTTATTCCAATGTAAATGCATGAGCAGTATACAGTGTAAAGGTGTCGTGGTCGAGTGGATACGTCACCCTACTGTCGATCACAAGGTCCGCGGTTCGAGTCTCCCCGCGGCACTAATATCCTTTGGCAAGACATTGATCTACATTTGCCACACTCAACCCAGGTGATTAAATGGGAACCTAGCATGAATTAATTCCTTGAAATGCTAGAGCGCCGTAATGGCAGCCGTGCTAAAGCCAGGGTAATAATCGGGAGAGAGCCTTGAGTGTCAAGTCTGACAGATATGAGCGCAATACAAGAACCCAATATTATTATTCTCACTATACTAAACTTTCTTCGTAGAACCTTTAAACCATGCAAACAGAGGAAGCATGTCCACGACAAAACGCTCTAAATGCATTAGCCTAACGTTATGAAGAAATGCATCGGATGTGAATAATTTATGGCGTATGGGATTAAGACAAGTAGCGACTGCCATTGACATGCCATCAAATTAGAAACAAGAGAGGATGATGCATCACAGAAGTGATGCGTAAAGTGAGGATAAAGATCGATGTCAAAACACACAGAGTACACACAAAGGATAAATGCAGAGGTGAGGGTTTGAAAATGAGTAAGTCATGGTTTCTTATCAATACTTCAAAGGCTTGCTCTAGCTTAATCAAATACATATTTACATACCTAAAGAATTGTAACATTTCGTCATATTTAAGGCTAAAACCTTGTAACCTCTGTAAGATTTCTATTTATGTATTTTCCATCATGTTCATTAGATACGGAGATGATCAGCATTTGTCAAGCAGTATCAAATTACTTTGTTTTTCGTCATTTTTAAAGAAATTATAAAGCAATAACAATTTGGAATATTGTTTAGATTATACTTTAATGATTGAACAATGCGCAAACATAGCTACGAATTGGATAGATCGGAAATGTAATCAAGTATATTTGCTCTTGACTGAACCTTTTTCCTGCTTGTGATTTCATGATTTTGTTTTTGTTTTCATTAACCTTTTGTTGGTCTATGCAAGATGCTTGTTGTACCAGCTTTAACTTATAAACATTCTCAATGATGGACAGCTGAAAGACGCACGTTCCCCGTATTCCAGAGGGCGTTCAAAATACGTACGCGCTGGCGGGCGGTGCTAGCTGCCTATTGACACCAACAGAATACGGCTCTCACGCAGATGGCATGTTCCGATGGCGATGACTAGAGCAGCGATAACTACACTGACGGGATTGTGCGCCTTTAACATTATACCTCTACAAATTTAGTTCCTTTAAGGGAACTTAAGATGACCCTCCACTTTACACGTAAAGTCCACTTTCCGTGATATCCAACCACCATAGTGATCTCTAGATAAGGTTGTAATGAAGGAGAAAGTGGAAAAGGTTACCATCGTCACGTTTAACATGTCCGGTAACGTTGGGAGAAATCAGATGATAGGTGCTGAGATAACAGGTTTCGATCTAAGCAGGTGTTACTGGGTGTCAGGGTGTCTTGTTATAAGAAGAAGGGGTTCTCGTGAGGGGGAGGGGGTGAAGGTAAGGCAGGAGGAGATTGGGAAGGCAGAGTAGCATAGAAAGCTTTGGATAGGTTGTAGTAATATGCCAAATCGATAATGCCAATTCGCGAGTATGAAACGATTGAAAAAAGTTTGTAGCGCGAGATATTGAGAAAATAACTCGATATAATATATTGACAATTTTCTTTAAGTACTCCATGTAAAATACAGTTTCTCTTTTCGTCCTCTCTCTCTCTCTCTCTCCTCATTATCCTCCTTTTACTTACTTATTCTTTCATTACTTTTCTGTTTCTACTTTTGACTGTCTTTTCCCGTCTGTCTTCCTCTTTTCTACGCTTAGTTTCATTCACATTTCCAGTGTTTGATTAGATTTCATTGTATCAGTGACCGCCAGGAAATTAATAATGCTGAAGACAAGCAAATATTAGACCTGTATCTTTCTGTCCTATCCGAGGGACATGGAAAATAACGATTAATGCTTTACCATATATCTCTTATATATTGATTTTGTTTCGAACCCATGACCTCCCAGACTAGGCACCTGCTTCAACCACTGAGCCATCACGACTCCTCCTGTCAGTACGATTATTATTATCTTTATGATCATCGTGATCAGCCTAGTTGAACATTTAGAATGTTCATATAAATTCCTCACGACTCACTTCCATATAATATGCCTTTGTGGACATTTTGGAATTAGCTTTAATGATTCTTCTGTGGTTCCTGAAGCATAAATGTGTCTTCCTCCTGTAGAGCACCTCCTGCCCATCAAGCCGTCCACTAATTACCAACTGCAAGCACAGCATCCAAACTCATCCCTTCATCCATCAATCGATATCGGTCCAACACAGTTTATGTAGAAAGTGTTACATGTCTTGTCCACACAGGTACTTAAACATGCATTAACAGAACCACAGTGACTCTATTAACCTAGGGTGGTTCCTTAGGGTTTTAAATTGATGACCTAACCTGATAAAGTGATGATCTTGAAGATAGCATAAGTACTTTTCATTTTTGACAATTATCAAATATTGATCCTTAATAGGAAGAGAGAAGGGCAAGATCATGAATATAACAGATGCTTTATTCCGAGGCTGGTGTGAAAGGTTCAATGCGTTTTCCCGGTGGGAAAGTTGGGGGAAGTCGTCAGATTGACTTCCAATAGGTCCATGAACTTAAACACTACTCATCTCACGTCTGTCATGGGTCCGAAGGTACCTTGTCTGTTGAATAGGGCGTGAAATATTAGGTGATGATAGTTTCCAACATTCTGACATACATGCGCTATTATCTCGACTTATACAAATACAAATTAAACTGATATGTTTAGTAGATGTGTAAACAGTGTGTTCATAATCCTTTTCGTCGGAAACTTGATGCTAATAATAATGATAATAATAATAATAAATGATAATACTCCTTTTTTATTTTATAGTAGTATCGCATAAGGAATATTAGCGGACATTGCATATCGAGGAATATAGCCTTCCAGGAAGGCACATTCTGCATCTGAGCAGCAATTGTAGATCAATGTGTTGCCAACGGATACTATATCTAGTGTCGTGCCAGAGCTCAAGCCAACAAGCTTTGTATCCCTTATTTCAGTATTTAAAAAATCACTCGACTACGACAACTCTCTAGGCATGCGTCCATTTCTGTAAGATCCACAATCGACGATGTTATTCGTCCGATTGTGATCCATATTGGTGACTGTTGATTTTCTGTGAGGAATTGAAATTACATAAAACCTTTGACGGAAGAGGAAAAATCGGATCTGATGGATACAGGTCTCCTGATTTTCGGATTTCCTCCTTGCAATGGTCTGACGTTGTCCTATTTAAATGCAGCAGTGGTTTGTATTGTTTCGCTGCACCTCCTATCCACCAATAACAACAAACCATCATTATAAATGACGTGATGGTTTATTGATGTGGCCCATCAAACTGTGAACACCCACCGCAGGCGGTTGATGCAACATACCCCCTCACTCCCATCCCATATTATCTTTCACCGTGCGTTAATGATCCGTGTTGACGACTTCAAACATCATAAATCATATGAAATCCCTCGCTTCTATTCCACATCGTCACTTCCAAACTAACAAGAGGTTTTGAAGTGGGGGTAGGTGACACAAGAAAGCAGTAAAACGGTCGGTTAACCGGCGGCTGCCAACTCTGATAATGGGGTAATTTCGCTAATTGCTTTGCCTCCCCCCGCGAGGGATGCTGAATCACACAGCATGATACCGGTGTAAATGTAATCTAGGTGACGTTCGGAGATATTGAACATGACAATTCCGGAGGGGGTGTGTAGGAACGGCTGAAGTCCTGGTGGTCGCACTTTTTATCCTCGAGGCTGCCCTAAGATTGGGTGGACAAAATATTCACCATACTTAACAATATTAAGAAATTGAGTATGCCTTCATGTAACCGTCATTCATAACAACTAAGATATTAAATATATTTTCATTAACATAGAAACATTTGACCCTTGAAATGAAGTTAACACAAGCATTCCAAAGGCATTATCATTGATGGACAAACCACTAGCCTCTCGTTTCTAGGAAGATAACGAGAGAAAGCGGATATAGGAAGAGAAGGTTTGATGAAGTTAGAACGGTTAAAAGAACTGAACTATTTGGAAATAGGATGCATAAGACATGTTAGAATTTTACTCTGTGGGAATTACAAAAAGTTCGCGTTTAACATGTAAGAGTTAGGTGGACATACAAAAGGGGTAAATAAGAGTAGGAGAATTGGAAGAAAATTAAGAATGGGATAGGTATGTAATTGTCAAAAATGTTCCACTTTGCTCTGATGAACTTTTACTTCTTTGCACTCACTTGAGCTTCTTCTCGTGTAACTAAATCCAAAGAAGAATACAAAATGGTACGGCATCCTTTACCATACTTCCCACGTGCTATTGGTTTCTTTTAAACGCCCTGCATCTCTGAAATGAATTCTCCGAAAAATGATATGGCCTGGGCTAGAAAATACGTTTCATCTTCGCGTGCTAAAACGTGTCCTTATTGAGTTACTGACTCGTGCGACTGGCACGAAGTCAGAAGAAATTGCGTCAAAATGCGCCAAATTGTCTAGCGAAATTGAGCAAACCCACACTTTTAAGAGAAGAGTTGGAGATATGTGCTTCTCCCTAAAAGTATTGGTTTGCATGTTTAAACGGGCATTGCCTCACACGTTACATTATGAAATGTAATGGAATAATGAGGAAATATAGCCATAAGAAATAACTTGAATTCCGAACAGGCCGTTGGGGTGGATTTTAAGGTAGAGTTAGACCTTGATTGTGTACCCTGATGATTCTTGTAAAGAGATTTGTTTAATAATGGAAATACACCTGTATATTAATATTACTCTAAACTTAATTTTATCACACCAGTATGTAGCATGTGATCAAGATTTCTCGCTTTATCTAGGAACGAATCAAATACAGAATGTAATTTTCCGGGTTCGAGTTATCTTATGATTTCCGGGCATTTTTTGTTCTCGAAACGCAGTAGTTTTATAAGAGTATGATATATAAATTAACATTCTGATTAAGAAAGTGGAATTATTCTTGCTGTTTTTCGCTGTTGATGTTGATTCCCCCACGACGATTGATGGTAATTGGGAATTCTGCATGTTAACAGGGACTTACCCAATACCTATTTGAGTTACGAAATCAGGAATGGTGATAAGTGTTTCATGGTTATATTATTTTCTACAAGAATGTACCGTTCAGTCAGGAGTCTTTGTAGACGATGATGATGATGCTGCTGGTGGTGGTGATGATGATGATGTTGATGATGATGATGGTGGTGGTGTGGGTCATAACAACGATGATTATAATGATTATTGTGAAGTACTAAAGGAAATGTTGATAATGACTTTATGATGGTGGTGGTGGTGATGGCAGCATGGATGGAGGTATTGATGGTTGCTGTAATTGCGCGTGATGTTTATGATAAACACGTTTGAAATTCCTCTGCTCTAAATAATGCAGAACATAGCTCCAAACAAAAGGTTAACGAGAGAGCAACAATGACGTCGAATCAAATATTTTGAACAGCTTATTCTTTCCATGATCCACATAATTATGATCATGGTATCATTGCCCATCCTTAAATAGAAATCGAATCGATCTTGATATCATCTCGCAAGCTAACTGGAAACCAATCTCCATTTCTCGTGACGTCTTCATTGAAGGAAATGAAGCGCATCAAGTCACGCAAAAACCCAATTATTAAATGCAACGGAGAGTAGGCTAATTGTCGGAGCAAAATTTGCACGACATTTTTTGTTTGTTCTTTCTCTCTCTCTATTTTGGGTAACCAACACCCACCCACAAAGGCGTGGAAAGTAGCCTCTGTAATTTGGATATAATTGAGAGGAGGACCCCAGAGGAGTTACGTGAGATTGAGGCTGTGACTTGGCTTGAGAATGGGTCGACAATGGGGTTAGTTTGAATTACACCACATATAACTTATTCAAAAGGGCATATGTGGGAGAAATGCTTAGAAATGCTTTCGGGGGGTAGAAGCGAGGTAGAAACACATTGTGGTGGAAATGTCATTGCAGCTGTTTGACACACTTGTAGCTTTGACTGATGATTGACGAGTTTTTTCAGAGTATGGGCCTCTCTCTAGGATAACAATAGTTAGAAGTTGTGGGTTTTATTCTCTTCAATACTTCATATATCAGTCCCCACTAGCGCCTCCCTTCCTTCTCCCTTCGATCCAATTGCCATTTCCAGGTTACACGAAAAAAAGAAAATAAAAACAGACGATCGATTTCATTCAGGTTTGTTAATCATAGATAGATCTAATCACAGTATAGACAAGGTGTAACGTAGTGTGTACATACTGTGGTCTCAGTGGCCATAGATAACAACACAGTATGTTCTACTCACAGAGTGGGCTACGGAATAAATCACAGTAAGGATAGTATCAAAACACTGTGTAACTACTACTTTCAGGCTTTGAGACACGGTGTAAGACTAAGTTATATATACGTATATACTAAGTATACACAGTGCATATGCACCACCGTGAATATTCACCACAGTGTGTATGCACCACAGCGTGTATGCTCGACAATGTATATGCACCACTGCGTATATGCACCACAATGTATATGCATTGCAGTGTATGAACGCCACAATAAAAATGCACCACATGCACAGCGTAAAAGAACCGCAGCGTACATGTACCACAGCGTATATGCACCACAGTGTACGCGCTATAGTGTGGTGAAGGATGCACAGGAAATACCATTAGGGAGTATTCAACATCATAACTATTCTTAATGGGTTTAAAAGCTGATAGAGCCAGGGGCTACAATAAAATATGAGTGTGCTTATGAATTCACAATACATCCAGATCTATGAATATTGAAGTATACACATGTATATGTTGATATATATATATGATAGTAAATGTCCCAAAGTGATTGTTTAACAAGTTGTTTCCCCTTTAATTCAACACAAAGATGTAGTTCTTATAGGAATAATTTGCTCAATCTCTTTTAAAAAAAACATAATATAAGCCTTGTATATTTCTTACTTTTAAGTTTAAGTCTTATGAAATAGACTTATATATATAATATAGACATTTGACAAATTTGCCTTTTATCCGTGCATACTTATTAATATAACAGAACTATACCTTTGATGAATTAACATTGTATTCAATGTTAACTGCAGTTCAATTCATGAGTGGCCATATCGTACATCGTATGATACATTTACAAATCAATAAGTAAGAAACGTTTAGGCGCCTGCCATAGTTTGCATTAAATCTATAACATTTGAAACTTTTCTATTACAAATATATTTTAGATACTTTTCATTTATGCACACAATTGAAAATTACCTCACTGGGAATATCATTCCAATAAAATAAAGTGCAGACAAATTTAATGGCATGATATAGTAGGAATTGCAAAAGCAAGCAATATATCAATAATAATTTCCATGGCGATTGAAATGTCTCTCCTCCCTCTTTCATTTCATTTGCTTTTATAAAAATGTTTCATGTTATTGTGTTACTCGTCTTTGGAAATGATTTTGCCTGATGCGAAATACGGGCAAAACGCATTTTCAAATACATGTAGTATGAATGTTTCTAGTGCATTATAAAAATCAGCAATTTGTGTCGACATGCATAGAAAGTACAGGAATACAGAGAACCGCGCTGTAGAAATGTATCATATCAATTATTATTTCTTCTTTATGATATTTCCTTAGGGGACTTTTGTACGTGGCGGTGTATGTCAAAAGATGTTTTTCTGCTTTATAAGACCTCTTGTGCGTCACAAAAGTACCAAGAGTGTCTTAACTAAAGTTGAGAACGTTTTTAGGTCATCTTAACCCCTAAATTGTCATTATCTATGATACTTATATGAAATATCATTAGAAAGTGAAGGCCCGATAGGTTTAGACAGGGTGAAAACTTCGCAGCCATTATGAAAACATCAAACGGTTAAAGACCTTAATGGAGTAGATTATAGAAGTGCGAAATATTAAATCGTATAAATGACCATGTAGGCCTACATGCTGAGTGTGCTTATAAGCTTTCTGTTTATTTTTTCCAATGCGTTTGTTATGTTACATGATGTTCCTTTGTATCAAGCCTTATGAGGTGACAGCGGGGTATTTCTTTTCTCCCATATCAAGTTAGGTTTTCTATTGTATTAAATGCTATTTTTGCGGTAAATTTCATGATTGAATACAATCCCAATCTTTAATTTTGTTTTGTAGTATCATTTTGGTTAGTAGAGTTAACCAGAGATATTTTTAATATATTTCTGATAAAACCTAGACATCTCTGAATAGCAAACATGAACATACAATATCTTTAAGACCGGCGCGAATGCGTGCTAGGTAAGTAATCCAGATCAAAACCAGCATCAACAGATTTGTGACAGTTAGTGAATTCTTGATATACTCTTATTATTGAAATATATGCTATGACTCGAAGAGAATCATGCAATTTATGATTTATTTGCAACGTGCATTTCATGTCATTCGTAAGGAGGATATTTATATGTATTTATGTAGTTTGGCAACATGTACATAATAAAAGAGATTGATGACTAGCCGTGAGAAATGTACGGAAAGATCAAAAGTATAGCTACATCTGAATCTACTTTATCAATTAAGGTGCCAGATGATATCGCATGTACTATTCATTTGAATAACGGATGCGGTGTCTTTTACGCTAGCATGTCCCTTGGGGGTAATCATAAAAGCTAAAGCCATAATATTTCTGGAGGAACTTTTCCAATGAGAGGACAGTGTGACAGCGTCTCTCACTATGTTTGACGTTCATGTAACTCCAATCCTCTTCGCCAAGTGTAATTCCTTGCAGTTCGCCTTATCGTGTGGATTGTGAAGCAAAACATTTACAATGGCAATTTGAAGACGTCGCCGGCGGAAACGCAGATACGGATTGTTTGACATTTTGTAGTCACCAACAATTAGCATGCTTAAAGGTTTGAACTCCCACTCGAGTAATCAATCTTTACAACGCCTTCATTCATTCTGTCCTCTGCCAATAACTCTCACACCCTAAAGCAACTTTTGGCAAAACCTAAGTAATACACACCGTCATCATTTCTCACAAATTCCAGGAACTCAGTGGTTAAATAATGTTAATATTCTCAGAGGCTAACATATTGATCCACGTAGAAAAAATATACATTTATTGGTACACCGACTTACGTTGGTCAGAAATGTTAAATGAGTTGACACTGTGATTAGTGTGTACCACCGTAAAATAAGAGGAATATTAACAAAACAGTTAAAATTTTTAACATAATAATTTCCCGTTAATATTATTTCCCGTTAATAATTTTATCATTTTGTTCATCATTTATTGATAAAATGATAATGGCCTGCATTATCCTCGGAGATTTAAAAAATGTAAACACTATCAAAAAAACTTTTGTTCCTATTCATCCATGGGTTATTTTTTAACCTACATTTTCGTGTTTGAATAGGTTTATAAATACGAAATAACATTTCAAATGTGTTAGAATTCTACGCAATCTCCTTAGCTCTACTTATTTGCACGAATGTGCAAAACTTCCATGTGATTCTTTCAATACGTTTATTTTTGTTATGTTACAACGTTTTCTTTAACATCTGGAAAGAAAATGGATATGGTATCCTCAGACGACGGTACACAATTCGTAGAAATACAAGTTCGCCTATTTATTTTGTCTACCCAAATGAGCCTGGACCTAATGAATTAATGATGTATGATATCATTAATTTAACTAGGTCTCGACCATTAAGCGGCTTGTTATTCCAATGGCACCTATTATACTCATCACTTTAATCTCTATCGTCATTAATTAGGTCGTGTTAAATGGAGCCCATTATTCTACTGCTGATGGATCATTCCCATTTCTAAATGACATCTTTTTTGTTCGATAAGTAAACATCAGGAAATGTAGACACATCCTTGAAATGTGCTCGTTCTCATTAAGACAATTGCCACTCGTATCCAACTCCACTTGAATAAATTATTTGCCAATCAAGCACGATTGGCTTGAGCAGATAATTCTAGCATGTCTAAGTTTTCACTTCTTTTTTTCATTTCAACAGAAAATGGCTTTGAATAAATCCAGGGGTCGAAGATTTAAAGCTGCATATTTGTTGTATTTTTATTTTTTGGTATTCATTTGTTATGTTTTTTCGATTCGCTTTGCCTTGTTTTTGTTTTGCGAAGAGTACTTGGGATATCATGGACTGATAATATACCAAATTAGAAAATGATTGACAAGGCATTCCCTGAAACACCCCTTCTGAACATCGCGAGGAAAGACAATTTAAGATGGTAGGTCGTATAATGAGAAAAGAAAACACAGCGAATAGGATGTTAACTGGAGAAAACGAAGGGAAGGAGTAGATAGAGATAGCGTATTAGCTACATGAATCCTTTTAATGAGAAAACAGTGTAAAATGGTTTTTTTTTTAGTTATTTTATTTTTAAAAATGGAAGGATTTTGGGGTACTTATTCTAGTTCTAAATATTCCATTTCTTCCTTCGTGGAGATGCATGGCTCTTGCAATCCACAAGGTCTGAATTCTTCAAAGGAAATCATTTTCCCGATTGCATCTTCTATCAAGATATTTTCATTTTGATTGCATAGCCAACGCTGTATTGATTACCTCTATTTAACTTCCTTCTCTCATAACATATCGCAGTCCGTCCTATTTTTGTTCTGATAAAAAAACTCACGTGCTGAGATTGAAAGACAGATGAAAGCACTGCCCTTTCTTTGGGCTCCATGAATGGTTGAATAACAGAGCCATACGGATGCGAAATTTGCCGCAAAGCTCATGACGTTCTGTGAGTAATATTCATTCCTCTTTCTGCCGAAACCATTTGACTCCGGAGAGGAGAAAATGTATACCCTCGCTCTTGGGCAAAGAAATGATTCGCCGATGCTCTGAATCGACGTATCAGAAACCAAATAGTAGGTAGAGACCACGGAATACAAAACAAAGTAGAAAAAACATGAGATAAATCGAGGGACTGTTGACCTGGGAAAGATAAAATTGAAAGAGTAGATCTGTTTATATACCGTCTTATTAATGTCATTTAAGATGAGCTTAAGGGTTAAACCGTGTACAGTTTTGTAAGCCAAGAAAATTTTAGTTTGATGTTGCTGACTCTCTCTCTCTCTCTCTCTCTGTCACTTTCTATCTCTGCCTCCCAGTCCCCCTCTCTCTGTATCTATCTGTCTGTTTTCTCTTTCTCTCTCTCTCTCTCTATGTTACCCCTCTCTATATCTGTATCTCCTCCCCCTCTCTGTCTGCCTGTTTATCTCTCTCTCTCTCTTGCTCTATAACGAATACATGATTTATTCAATAAATGAGAAGTTTCACAAAATCTTAGATCCTTAGATCTTAGATCGTGAAAAGAGTATTTTAGTTTATTTACAAAATATATTTCAGCTTTAATTTGTAAAGTTGTTTAAATTTAGGATATGATCTATCTCACATCTAATTCCTTATCATGTTCACCAATACAACTGCTGAACGTGGAATGAGTTTGTAATAATCATCATTGTATTTCAGCTTTAATTTGTAAAGTTGTTTAAATTTAGGATATGATCTATCTCACATCTAATTCCTTATCATGTTCACCAATACAACTGCTGAACGTGGAATGAGTTTGTAATAATCATCATTGTATTTCAGCTTTAATTTGTAAAGTTGTTTAAATTTAGGATATGATCTATCTCACATCTAATTCCTTATCATGTTCACCAATACAACTGCTGAACGTGGAATGAGTTTGTAATGAATCATCATAAAAATTACAAGTGTCACTCAATCCCCGTGCCAAACATCCCTATGTTACTTTTTGAGCACGTATTCAACTAGAATTGAGCGGAACCAGTTTTTCTTAAGTTGCAGGTGGTAGCTCCACGCCCTTTTGTGTGACAGGTGAAATTTAGTTTTGATATTATACAACTCACGAACAAACAGAAGATTTCGACAAGTAGTTCAACATCTTCTTTAGATAACACGTGAACAAGTTTTCAATGCGTAGATTCTAGGCCAAATGTATATACTGTGCCATGAATCAAGGCCGTAAGATTTGTCTCCATTTTCTTTTTATAAAACAATTTCTTTACCTTTTGTGGGGGAACATGTTGATATATCACGATAGCCCCGATGCGGCTTGCATAACACGTGAATGTGTTAGCAATACCAAGAATTTAGCCAAATATGTCACGTATCAAGGAGAAAATAATGTTTGTTCCTGTTCTTTTCCTTTCTTTTTTTAATTTGGTGAGGGGGAGTACATACATATAAAAACTTCCCATATTATACGAGAAATTTGGTCCTGTACTCTGGCCTACACTAGTTACCCAAAACTGGTTAAGTGGTATCAACTTTATCTCTATGTTCAATTCGAGATGGAACAAGTTTCAGATTCTTGCATTCGAGCAGACTCAAGCAAAAATGAGCAATTTCGATAATATGAGCAAAATAGAGCCACACCCTCGACAACGTAATTATTATATAGCCCTGCACCTACAACTACATCTGTGTTTTTGTTTCTTCATGTTTTGGGGATGTTTTTTTAGTTTTAGGGAAAGGGGTTAAGTCTAAATAACCCGACTGAATTCGGTCACCATTAATCCCCGACAAGAAGATCAGACTTTCCCTTTGGAATTCGACGCATGACGTTGACTAGCCAATCTGACAACATTTTTAAAATTAATGCTTTCAGCCTTGTCACGACGGTAGCCATATTGGCCATGTATGTTTTGTAAAAGGTTTTGGTTGAGGGTGCATAGTGTAGAGTGGCTATTGGGCTTAGACTAATAGAAAGAAGTGGAAACAAAACATTTAGACTTTTATATAGAACGTGCAATTAAACTTGCATAGACATTGCCTAGGTGCGTTTGTTTTTAATTAGGAGAGCGTGTCTCTTAGGGATATACTGGATAAATCCTTCATCAACGCTGTCTTGCATATCGCATAACATCCCGTCGGGGAGTTATCGTAAAAAAATGTGCTCTTTTGACTAGCATGGGAGACTTTCTTCGGGGCTGAATGCTGTAATTTCGTTCTTATAATTGGTATCATGGAACTAGGTGGAGATATTTGCGTTTGATATCGAGCTGATAGGGAAGCTTAGAGGGAAGTTTCAGTCGTTTTAATAAGCACTATTACCAAGCAATTATTGAAGGGGGTCGAAAGCAAACATCCTCCTTGTGTCTTCTGTTAGCGAAACTTGATTTGTAGAATAGCTTTGAGCTGTTCTTACTGCAGCCCAACGTCATCACCTGTAGATTATAGACAAACATTATTTAGCTGGCACCTCGAGATGCAATTTCATTTTTTTATTGAAGCAGTTTTGCTTTCAAATGATCGATTGTTCTCCCATGATGTTGTGATATATTTCTAAAAAATATTTGCTTAATATTATTGAACTAGGGATCGGTGCAGCTTATTTCATGCATTTGGTTATAACTGAAAATCGATTGCATGACTTGAAAATACTTTATCACCTTGTGATGATTATGTTTTAATACACGGGTAAATACGAAAGTTTGGATATGCCCAAGAAAGATAATGGAAAAGATAACACACAGTTTCAGTTCGTGCTTTTCGTGATTAAAAGTCAACTCAGATAATTTAGCAATATAAACGTTTCGCTATCGGTAGGGGAGCCTGGATTACGACAGAAGAATCATACAAAAGATAAATATGGCATTACCATGCAAATACCAGGTATAGTAGACGTTTTCAGAGAAGACAGGGGGAATCCAGTATTGGATTTAGCATTTGATCTAGTGGATACGTCACCGGACTTAGTGGTGTGCGTTTCGCTGCACTAATGTCCTTAGGCAAGATATTGAACGACATTAATGCTTCTCTCAACTCGGATGCATGCAACTTCTCCTTGGTATGAAACATTACTTTGAATGTTTTCATATCCTTGTGACAGTTAGGCTTAAGTAATGGCAAAAGTACTTTCAGCACCTTCATTGTTCTTTGCCATGGATGCGTGCGCATTAATGTAGTTGTGTTTGTTATACTTTTATCACATATTCCTGCCTTCATCGAAAACTCAGCACTTAGCACCTGTATGCTAATATAGAACAAAATGCATTCAAGAATGAGTAGTATAGTTTGCGAACGTATGTGAATATTTGAAACGTTGCCAATGAAAGGACAACGTCGAACCAGTCTATGGTTATAAAGAAAACAAACTAACTACAACGTTCAAACTAAAATCCATATACCTGTAATTGCCAAGTGAAGCAAAGGAGAAATACTCTTAGCATGTGCATGATATTTTTCGTTGGAAATAATAAATGACGGATGTATTGAAGCGTAATGGTGTGTCACTAGCTTGATTCTTGAATCCTTCTGACTTAATGTACCATTAACAATTGCGCATTTTCACGTCATCATCTGTAAAATTTCAGAACTTCCATCTATCGTCGTTACTCTCTGTTAGTGCTTAGCCGTCAACACTTTCTCTCTCTTTCTCATTTTCCCGCCCTCTCCATTCCTTTCTTTGTAGCACATTAAGGGTAAACTTAAACCCTGTGAATATATATTTGACATTGGATTCCTATAGGCATGAAAAGGCTTACGCTACGAAATACCATTTTAGAATGGATCTCTCTTTCTCCCCCTCTTCCCCTCGCTCTCTCTCTCTCTCTCTCTTTCTCTCTCCCACCACTTTTATCCGTTTTCCTTTGAGGCAATAAGGGCATACTTATGTGATCCTCTGCATATTTTTAACATAGGACTTGGATTGGGCATGCGATACAGAACAGCGGATAGGAATCTTTCTTTATCTCTCTCTCTCTCTCTCTCACTCTTTTTCTCTCCCTCACTCCCTCTTTGTTTCTTTCTTATCCCTTCTCTCTCCTCTTTTCCTTTCGTGGCAATAAGGACATACGTACCACCACTCCGAATATATTTTAGCATATATACGGCTTTTGTAGGGCAGACGATACAGAAGATCTTTTTAGAATCGTACTAGGGAAGCATCGTTAAGCAGACGGTATCTGCTCACCTGCATCTATTTTACGCGTAATTTTCCCGCTCTTTCTTTGTCCATCATCACGCACCACTTTCAATATGAAAATAATGTATCAGACAAATACCTGCACTTTGCGTGGTCAGGGTGGAGGGCTTGTTCCTCTCTCAACTTCCTCCCTTTCCTGTAACAACCCCTAGCGTCGCTTAAAAAAAAGGAAACGCATTATAGATCCTCAACACTTAAGAGACATGAAATTTTCGATTCATTTTAAAAATGCGACCATACAATCAGAAAGTAATATCCCAATCCTTCTAGGGCCTTTCGCGCTTGTTGTGGTATTACATCATGGCTTCACCACTGATGAGTCCACAGGGAGACCAGGAGACACGCAACCCTTCACATTCCATAACAAGAACATGTGATGCTTTGCATACGGCCCCTCTAATTTCCTTCAACTCGATCGTAAAGACCTTCGAAAAATCAAATCCAGGACACCTTCAACACCACGGAAAGCATGTAATACGTCATTGTAGTGTTCGCATACTTTAAGAAGGGATGGATAAGCCTACTCAAATTGCCAAAGGTTGATTTCTTGGAAGTCTTTACGATCGTATTCTGCCACCTTCCAAAAGTACGGACCAATGAATTCAAGCGCGGTGGGGGAACAACCCCTCCATTTAAACTTACTGATTCTACCACTACTTCGCTGATCCAAACACGCAAAGTCATTAACACTCCGTCATCAGTCAATGCTAATCGCTCGAGCGGATTCGCCTCAATTCTTGATTTCCTTCCTGCCATTTTCCTCGCACGTTGTTCATTTCCTGAGACAAAGCGTCCGCATTCCTGGACGGTCAGACCATAGCCTATTGAGATAAATGGTAGTGACATGTGCATAGGTGAAATCAAGGAGATACAAAAAGTTTCACCCCATGTACAATCTCTATGAAAGGGGACTTTTTGGACCTCCATGAAATGACCGAATATCAGAAGTGACTTCCGCTGTGGTGACTTTATCTAAATCAACTAGCTATATGCATTAGTCAAACTACTCGACAATCCGCTCACGATGTGGAGAGCAACTTCGTTTTATTTCATTCATACAGTAATACAGGAATATTTCGTGACTATACTATTCGCAAACATCAAGTTTTGATAGAGAAAATACAATAAAGCAAAAGCAAGAAAAAAAGACAGACCTGGAAATCCCTAATACCCCTTGACATGCTTGTGAAAGAGAGGCGTCATTTCGATTACGTCATGGCTTGTCGTTTTTGAAAATATGTTGCAAGAAACAAAACAAACAAAAAAACATAAACGAGAAAACCTAGATATCCCTGATACCCGTTGCACACGAGGCACCATTTTTATAACAGCATTACCTTCCGATCATAATGAAGGCAGAGAGCGAGATAGAGAGCGAGAGAGCAGGGAAAGAAGCGGAAAGTGGATGATTCTTATAAAATTAATTAAAACGTGAGTATTCATGCAATTTGAAACTATAGCACCTACCTGATCAACAGAGTCGCAATTCGGCCACTCGAAGCAGCGGAAGAATTAATCGAGCCATGAATAATTAAATACATTTTCTAGTGTTTCATGAGACCAAATAATACAAAGGACGTGTTAGAATCGATTGATGTGGTATTCATGAAGGGTCTAGCTTGATTTGTGTTTCGTCATTCTTTTGAAATGTTCTCATCATGCACGCACAATACGTGGAGAACTCTTGCAGAACACAAACAAGCACTTAGCTTATTCTATCGACACAAAAAAGAGAAAAGCCCAGCTAACTGAAATCAAATAATATGTTTCCAAATAAACAATAATAAGTATGCAGGAAGTACTTGGTTCAAAGCCGCATAATGCGCTCGCATCGGTACACATATAATCGTTCACATACACGCACGCACCCTCGCAACCCCCCTCCTCTCTCTCTCTCTCTCTCTCTCACCCCTCTCTCTCTCTCTCTCTCTCTCTTCGTCTCTCTCTGTTTCTCTCTCTATTTAACTTTCTCTTTTTCTCTTTCGCCATCTCCCTTGTATCTCTTTCGTTATCCCTTGTTCTCTATCATTTTCTCGTGCAGTTGGTATATCTCATACAGATCACATCTCGGATTAAACGTTGTTTAAACTTGTCGTGATAGGCTTAATAACATAACTGGTGAAACCATTCATCACTCACTTACGCTGTGCATAATTTGTACGTGACGTACAATTTCTTTCCACTTAATAAGCCTTTAACTCTTTTTATGCAACACTAATGTCACATTGCATATATCATGGGATAGATACATCAAATGCTTCAAGACTTTTCAATTGCTTCCAATACAAGGTTAATCTATAACGGTGTTAAAAGGGTAGTCATGGAGCTGATCAAGACTAGAAATTATTAATTTGCAAAAACCATTGTGTTGACAAAGCAATCCTTCCTTTAATTATCTGGTTCCTATTGTTATGTGCAACAAATTGCACGTGCGGCAAACGAGCGACGGTGCCGAAAGGTAAAAAAAGCAACAAAAGCGTTCATCACAAAATGCAGTCCAATCCATTTGTCATTACGGTATATCAGTTTTCAACCAAGTTTTTAAATCTGTTTACCAAAATTGTCAGGTATAACGACGAGGAAATTGAATAATTCAGAACTGATCTATCAACACCATCCTCGCATTAAACAAATGTTTTTGTATGAGCCTACATTTTAAAGAGGATTTTGGCATCGACACAACTCCGGATAGGATTCAGTTATATCCCTTAATGTTTTTCTGGCGATGTAATGCTGAAGTTTAATGGACTTTTTATTCTGTTGTTGCTGAAGCGCTTCGGACATTTCAAGCACGTAAATAATTTCTACTGCAAATAGAAATAAAATACGTCTTTGATGCATGAAATTGCAGTTCAGGGAGAAAATGGAACGAGTATAATTACCAAGAGATTGATATTTCTGGTGAATTGTTTTTTTCAAAACACATGTTTGTGCAAAACATCTCCTCATAAAATGGGTAATTCATATGCTCTACAAGTAGGCCTACTAATGATATCTGATAGAATTGTTGTTTATTAGAGACCTAAATATCAAATTACTTAGTTAGGCATTCCAGGCACATTTTATTCCTGTGTGTACATGGATGATATAGTATTATGAGGACACTTCAGTGCAGCTGTAATTTGATATGGTCGAGAATTTTTTTTAATACAAATGCTGATATGAGCGAATATTTCGAACCCATGACCTGCTATCATTTCTCTTGTCCACCCATCCCCAACGGGCTTTAACTTTGGTAAAATTATAGTGAAAATAACTGAGTCAGACATAGTATCATCGTCATACGTGAATACATTTACGTAACGTAACTTACGTTACCAGAACTTTACTTAACCTTCAAACGAACTTGTAAACATGACAGAATTGCTCGCAAAATTTAAATTCATTGCCTAACATATAATTAGATGAAAGGGTTTATGATATGAAAGTCTGGTGTGTGCATGTTTGTGTTTGCTTATTATTCGTGGGGGGGGGGGCAGTGACTCACCGTTTATCAAAATATCAGTGACATGTATTTCTAACATTGGTTGAGAAGACTTGGATTGCTTACTAAAGGAACGATACAAATTGCACCGTAAAATTTTGAGCTTAGATCACAAATCTAAGGACATTTTCTGATATCTTTCTTCCATCTGTGAATGAAATATGTTAATGAAACTGTCGCCAATTTGCGTTAGAAAGCCTGATTGGCTGTAAGATACCTGGCTACATATCATAATCAGTTTGAAATAGTATTTACCTTTTTTCTGGCATGACCAAGTATTCGTCTGAAATGTTTGGTACATCAAAATAACCACATACAAAATTAACAATGAAATATTTTTCCCCAAAGTTTGAAAAACTGCAGGTAAATTGGCTATTTTCTACAACATTATACAGAAAATCTTTGAGTCCCTCTCGTTTTTGCGCGGAAAAACAGAAATACAAAAGAAGCGAATTTTTTTTCTTAACAAACTCTTTGAATGATGATGATCATTTAGCCTAACTTTTATTACATTATGCTCTTTCAAATAGTAGAATATTTAGGTTTATGTGCAATTCATTCACTTTGATATTTCACAAAAACCCAACCAACCCTTTAAAGATATCATGTCCCTTTTGCAGCCAACATCAAATTATGTAGAACTTTGCAGGAATTATGAATATGTCGTGTATGTCCTATCTGTGAAATTTAAACGTTAGCAGTGTCCTAATATTCAAATTATGCAAGGAAACCCGTTTACTTGCTAGACTTCACTGTCAGACACTATTGAGTGACTGACTGGCCTTTGTTCATCTTTGGTAATAACATACATAAAATGAGCTGTAAAGGGTACATGAGCATTTGTCTACATCAATAACCCACTTCTTGTAATGACCAAATTTAAACCGATTGAATCTTTGTGCAGCATAAAACGTACGACCATTCGGTACAATGGTCTGAAAAATCAGACTATTACTTACTGGCTCTGTAGCTCCTAAGTCGATTCGACAACTAATATTCGTTATTTTCCCACTTAAAGACATTTTCAAGCCCCCCTTTTTTTAGGGAAGTTCTAAATTAGTATTGTCTTTCAATTGCCGGTGGAATTAAACCTTTTCATTTTTTTTGCCTGCAAATGGGACATAGTACCTTTAACTGATATTGAAAGGGTGAAAGTAAATAGCTCATTAAATGGCTCGAAAATCCATCGGTTTCCTAGGAATGCTTATATGACACAAAGCAGGAAACGCTGCCGAAAATCATTGAACCTCGTGTCAGTGGCGTAGCATGAGCCTACCCTTTGAGGGGGACTGAAAAAACTGGGGGCATTGGTCCCACTTGCAAAATGAAATGCGAATAACAGGCTACTGATTAGGGGGGGAGGTGTGAGAAATGGTCCGCGCGTTTCGTCCTCTCGCCCTTTCCCCTTTTTCTTTTTCCCTGTTTCTCTATTCTCGCTTTTTATTTGTTTTTGTAGCCACTCGATCCGGGGCCATGTGCCTCCATGACCACCTGTAGCTTCGCCCCTGCCTCGGATGTATGAAAGCCGGCTCTCCCCACATTGATTCTCTCTTCATTTCAACCATATTAAATGTATCGTCCCAAGGGATGTTAAAGTATATGCAACGATGGACAACCAGACGAAACATAAGCACCAATTAAAACGAAGACAGGGTATATAAGATAGTAGACTGAACTTTGCGACCATTATCACTTCCATTCTATAACATTATGCATCTGCCTTATTTGCTGTATATTTTTAAGTACAGTGGCCTGCGCTATTACTGTCTTTCTTAGATGGTGTGAAATAAAATATTGCTATCAAAACTGAGGTATAGAGTTATGGCAGGTCTGCAGATGCATTTCACATGTTTAAGACGGTTATTATGCTCATGTATATGAGTAAGAATCACTACATTGTTAGTTATTTCACCATCAGAATATTGATGCCAATTTAATTGATGTTTCTTACACAATTACTAAACAAATATCTTAAAATCACTTTTAAAAAGAGTATGTCATCATATGTCTAAAAAATACACAGGCATGGTAAATCATATAGATTACGTGCTACATGAGGCCCATCTGTTTTATTTTACATCACTTTAATTCGCTTGCAAGTTTTCTCCTAAGCCTTAAACTTTTCGACAGGTGTTTGTTCTTTCACAAAATTAATTTAATGAATGAGTATAGTCCCCTCTTCTGTTGTCTTCAGCATGATAACACTCTACCTCATATTACTTTTAGCGGTGGGTGATTTTACATGTATCCTGCTATTGATATTCTCAGCAATCATATCGATTTGCCTCCAAATCGACCAAAGATTAACCGAAATGTTCAGTCGACAGTAAATGTCAATCAAAATGGGAATGGGATCTAGTGATGCGTGTTAGATGTGAGAAATATCATTGTATGAAATGTTCATACATGACGTGGTATTGCTACTGCATGACTTTGACTCGAATTTAATGAGCCTACACCATGAACATGGATTATTTTTATAGACAGTCAACTATAACAGTCGGTATGGAATGTGTTACTTAATGAAAGAAATGATGAATAATTCTCTCATTTACTAAACCCGATGTCTTGTACTACTCTGTGTTTGATTTGATTATATGTTTCTTCTCTCCTTTGTCAGTAAACAAATAATGCATGTGACCTTGCCCTGTAGTATTGATAACAATCGATGAGTAGTTCTCACTGGTATCCACTTTCATCGTGCAGAATAACAAAGATGGACCGAAATAGGAGATGATAAAAATCACTGCTTTATAGAAACGCACGAAATCCCCGTAACCCAATTTTGATCAAATTTCCTTGTTTTTGCCCTATTTCTGATTAACCCTTTTTGAAAAGAAAGTGATCTCGCAACCAGAGACACCCCTTTGGGCGACTGCCTCACTAAAGTCGCGGCTATCGTGTTCTTTACGAACAATAGGTCCTATATTCGGTGCTAAAAAGGGCCATAAATAGTCATCTTGCCTGGGATTGTAATCTCAAATTAACTCCTTCTTACCTTTCTGCTTTAATCATTTGTCCCGTTTTCTTGTATCCTTCTTTAAAAAACGTCATTATAAAACCGTCACCGCGTGTAACCTGATCCCACAAATCTATACTTGGTATCTTGTGCGTCATGACTACTGTTCTCCACCTTTTTTAATGTGCTTAGTAGCTGAAGGTGATGCCATTGATTTGAAGTACTTCAGAACACAGATTAACAAAATCTCATGGACCAGCGGCCATTACATTTGTCGAAAGTGAGCTTTGTTTGACACCCTCACCACCTGCCTTTCTCCCTATGCCCTTTGAGCGTGGTCAATACCCTTACAAAATGTTAGAATATGTCGCTAGCAGGTAAGAAAGCAAGGAAATTTCAAAGTCAATAATGGAATTAAAGGACAAACCGAACGAATTATGTCTCTTTTGTGCATGAAAGAGATAAGAAGTAGCGTGCTTTTCTGTACAAATAATTCTTACAAATGTTAGAGTATTCGGCTAGTAGCTAAGGAAGTAAGGAAATTTCAAAGCCAGTTAAATGAAATTGAAGGACCAACTAAACGAATTATGTCTCCCTTGTCCCTGATGTACATAAAGTAAGTTTGAAGAAAGATGCTTTGTCTACAAATCATCGTTTGAATGTTATAATTTCGCCAATATGTTAAACAAAACGGGGGAAGATAAGGAAAAGATGAAATTGTAAAGTTAGGTACAATATTTGGGGACGACATGAACAAATTACCTGTTCATTTTTGTTTTCTAAATCAAATACATCGAAGACGTGTCCTCATGACTACAAACATAATTACACCAGCGTATATCGTATATTAAGAATTTTTTAGAAATCCTTCGTAAAATACCTCTTGACAGGATAGGTATAGAGGGAATAAATTCAGTATCTTATCCCTTACAGGCCTAGCTCATCCCTCTCTTAACATGATAGAAAGTTCCGACTTTCTGTACGTCATTTTCGTAAAATGGACTTCGTGTTAAATGGTAACATCTCTCCCGAAAGAGTACAAAGCACTTTCGGGTATTTACCGAAAACCTCCAAAACACACATTTGCCGAAACTCTCCTCGCTCTCCTTCTTTCCACTTTCTCCTCTAAATTGTCCTAATTAGTCGATTTTTGCACGATCTAAATTTCCTAGGTGTAGCTGTTCCATTCCATTGGGGAGGTTTCCCGAAGATTGGCACACCCTCTTAGGGGAGTTTGTTTGATTAGTCGATTGAAGACGGCGCTGTAGAAAGCTAACACGCGATCTACATAACCTGGTTGTATACTTTGTTCATCCTCGTCTGGCGTGTCCCCCAACCCTCTCGCAACAGATTGAGATCATATTTGTTCTTTCTCAAAGATATTGGGGCTGAGATGGGAGTTTGTTCGATTATTTCAAAAGGAATCTTAAGAAAATTCGTGGCATAACACATAAGTTTTTGTTTCTGTTCCTCTTCTTCTTCTTTTTCTTCTTCTTCTTCTTCTTCTTCTTCTTCTTCTTCTTCTTCTTCTTCTTCTTCTTCTTCCTTTTCTTCTTCTTCTTCTTTTTCTTCTACTTCTTCCTCTTCCTCTTCTCCTTTTTTCCTTCTTCTTCTTCTTCTTTTTTTCTTCTTCTTGTCGTTTTATTTTCTTTTAGTGAATTATTTGTCCTCCAGACTTCATGTGCCATCTAAAAATAAAATTTTGTTTAGAATAATTGCTCCATCATACTTTCTTCCGTTAAAGAAAAAAATAATGAATTTAAAAGTAATAATTTACATGATTAAATCAAGTGTCTGGGGCCTAAATGTGCGTGAATAATTTTAAATGTTCTCAAATTTTACATCTGCCTATTTCTTTTACCTTTAGAAAATTTTACACAATTTAGCGTCAAGGTTGAACGTGGAGCTATAGATAAATCATCTTCTTTTTCGACGTTTTGTGTCTCTTCACAATATCTGATGTTCTATAGCCTTGCTCATAATTTTCCTTTTTTCTCAATTTTCTCTTTCATATTTATGAATTCTTAGTTTTTTCTTCAATTTCATTCTTCTTCTTTCCTCTTAGTATGTCATCCTATTTCTCATTAACTTTTAGAAAATATCTTGTTTTTCAGGCATCACTCTGAGTATACAATAATAAATCAAGGCATATTTTGAAGTGACATGATTTTATTTTCATCTGTCATGTTTTCCTTGGCAAATGGAAGTGACAGGTCATTTGGTTATAAGGTTTCGTACGATACACATGCATCTTTAATAATCACGAATGTCATTTATATGTCCGCTTCCAGACCTTGAAATAAAAACTCGTCCCAACGTCAATTAAAATCAACGTTACACTGACATCGGCCCATTATTCTGATGCACCTACCTGCGGAAATAACCGTCAACCTGACCGCTAACTAGAGTGTTGTCATCTTTCAACGAATTATCCTGTCAATAACAAAACTCTTTCACAAGATGGCTTACATGTCCTTTGAACAAGCACTTTTCCAAGATAGCGTACTTGCTTTTTGAACAAATGCCTTGGCAAGGTAGCATACACATATCTTCAAGCTATTGCCAATGTCATGCCCGAGGAGATTCGTAATCAAAGCGACAATTCTGTGATTACTTCCTGACTATTGAACATGTTATCAATGTCACATGTTCGCTTTATGATCGCCACGTCAGGTTGGACGGTGAGAAATATAACACATAATTGCAGGCTTCGGAGAGAAAACTCGGATATGAAATTTCATACCACCTTTTGTGTTTAATGTGGTTTCACTTATGCTTTTGTTGTTGTGGTTTGTTTGCCTTTATTAATGATTTGTATATGGAGATAGATATGCATGCGAAAGGTCAAACGAATAGATAGAAATGGAAATATAGGGAGAGAGGCAGTAAGAGAGAAAGAGAGGGCGGATTAAAGACTAATGTAGTCCTAATAGAAAGATAACGCAAGAGCAAGCAATGTGTCACATTATTATTATGACTACGCGATAGTCATACCTTTATTTCCAATGTTTCCAAGACGTTCAGTGCAAGGCCATTGATAAAGGGAGATTTGAATGTTAAGAATTATTGTAATAATGAAGATAACTGGTTAACATATATAATAGAAAGAGACGGGAATGGAAAAAGGCAGTCAGATAGACAGATAAGGCAGACATATAAATACACATAAAGGGGTGCAATCTACAGTGAAGGGGGTAGCGTGATGTGGTAAAGGGGGTTAAAGATGGTTTTAAAAACGGGGCACGCGATATACCCTTTGGTATAATAAGAGGGCATGAAACATCTGCACGGACCCGCCACCAGCCTATCTAGGGCGCCATGTCATCATCATGTGCCGAAGTGACAAAATATCTGCGATGGCGAATGGCGAAAGGTCCCTTGGCACATAACCCATCATCTCTCACGCTAGGGGTTTTTGTGGTCAAGTTATCTACTCCATTAATATCGATTAGTCGTCACCCTTTTTTTCTTGTGGGTCCTTTCCGACTCACTTATATCTCACGCCTTCTACCCACCTTCTCTCTCTCTCTCTCCTTCCCTTCTCTCTTTCATTCGCTCTCTCTTTCTCTCTCTCTCTGTCTTTCTCTTCTCTTTTTCGCATGTTCCCCTCTCCATCTTTCTCACTATTTCTTTCTCTCTGTATCGATACCTTCACCCCCCCCCCCTCTCTCACATATACACACCCTTACATACGCACACGCGCAACGCACACGCGCAAACACACCCGGCGTACACCTTCCATTGCCTTCTATTTTGTTCTTCTTCGCTCCCCCTCTCCCCCTGTTTTTTTCTGTTTGTATGTCTATCTCTCTCTCTCTCTCTCTCTCTGTATATGTGTGTGTGTGCCTGTTGTCCCTATCGCCCCCTCTCATCACCCTCTCTCGTGCTATACCATCATCATGTTTAATCGGCTCTGTATACCACTTATTGTCTTTCTCTCTTTTTAATAACCACAATAAACTCCATCCTCTTTGATCTCTACTTTTTCTCTTTCACTCTACCTTCATTAGCTCATAGTCCCATGTTTGTCAAATCTCCATCTCTATATTTAAAAAATAATAATCTAAAATCTAAATTAATAAGTGCGCTATTTTTGTTCTCCCCTCGCCTTATATATGCTACATGTATGAACATGTACCTCATTATAAGTATGTCCCTTGTTCTCGTTTACCCTGCGGCAAGCATTCATCTTCAGCTTAAAGAAAATTAGAAAAAAAATCATTTTGAATAAAAAAAGAAAAATGAAGACTATAAAATGAATCTCAACGAACCTTGTTTCCGATCAGATATCGGTCGTCGTTCTGACTACGCAGCAATATGATATTTCCATCATCACAGTTTTCTCACTTTTCCTCGATCAAGCAGCTTTAAGATTGCGGGAAAAAATTGAATAAAAAAGTATCATCTTTAGGAAAGGCTCTCTTCCTTCCTTTCGGCTATTTCCTGAGGCTTAACAATTTGTGTTTGAAATGCTGTATTATGTTACGAAGTAATGCGATAATGCTTCATACTCCGCAATGACTGCCAGTGAATAACAGTTCTTTTCTTTTCCTGCATAAATTGCTCTTATCACCTTCATTTTACTTATGTCATAATGATAGCAACATGACGGAATGATATAGAGAAAGTGGCAGGAAAAGAGAAGTAACATGTATGAACATAAAAGTGTGTGGTGCGATGATATAGCTTATTGTGAACTTTCTTCGTTGTATGAAAATATTCTTGCTTTTTTGATCATTCTGATAGTGAAAAGATCACGATGCTTCCACTTTTGTTATGAATTCCTATATCACATGCACCTCTTTGTCATTTGATATACCATACAATTCAAAGGTGCTTAGCATCTTGCCTGAAAAGGCAATACATTGACATGTTACGCATTGATCTCAAATACTGAAAGGACACTGCCTGTACTTTCCTTCTTCATACACTTACTAAAATTTCAGAAAGCATGAATTTCAGGAATCTAAATCAAGCTGACAACAGTAACAATCGAAAACACTAGTTCTTCACGTGTAAACGTACCCTGCAAATAAACTTATTAACATTTATTGATATCTATAATCCCTTACTATTGCCATGCCCTATCTTTAATATTAATGGAAAATTTGGATTTTCTCAAGAGCCGATCCTTCTCAAGAGCCGATCCTCGTGGTAGTGATGTGACATTTTGATGAAAGCATAAAGATGTGTTTCCAGTGGTTCACCGTGTTTCCTTTGTAGTCACTTTCTTTTTGCTACCAGGATACCAAAGGCAATGTCATCGCCTGAAGCTCTTTCATCTTTACCCCCTTTTCAGCTTTCTCTGACGAAGGTTAACGAATTTCCTATCTCTGACGTCACAGATAACACAGTAATTGATTTTCCACTCGTTCCGCCAAAGCATTAACGCCATTGTAAGAAACTCTGATAATTTGTCAATAATTCAATTCATCCCCAAGTCCAATCTTGAAGGAGACAGTGAGCAACCGCGTGACGGGAATTCTTTTCTAGACCAAAAACGGCATTTTCTACTTTTTACTCCATTCGATTTCTTCCCTCGTATAACTAATACCGTCTCTATCGATTCACCAATAATTCAATCAGTTTAATTCTTTCTCAGATATGTTTAAGAAATCTTTTGTGCTCAGATTTATGAGAAATATACCTTCATACGATTCACATGCGGCTCTGACCTATGGAAACACAAGTCAATTCTTTGCTAAATCCGTTTCTTTGTTTAAATTGATATAAACAACCACTATAAGATATTGGTCTTAAAGTAGATTACAGGTCAGCAAAGCTTTTAGGCCTGAAGGTGAATATGGACATATACTGTGAAAGTAAAAACTACTGATGTGTCTTTTAAAAAAGATTTCCTCTTTTCAGAACCCAATATAAAAAGCTGACGTAATATCTTGAGATTTCTTTGTTGGAGTAGTCAGTTTTGAGAAGAAGAATGAGAACGGATACAATGAAGAAATATCGTGAGCTTGACCTTTACTCGTTACAACCGACGTAGAAACTTTATAATGAGTTTATAGGTCAGATAAGCTTGTTCAGGGAACTCGAGCAAATACGACTGAAGTAAATATAAAAAGACAGTACACACAAGGTTTAAAAAAAATAATGAAATATTGAAGGAGATGAGGCACAATCTTTCACCTTTTAATTTCTGGATGAAGTTAAGAAAATCGAGAACTGGCAAATGGTACGATAACTAATTAAAGTGTTATATGCTGAACGTAGGTAAAGAAGAAACTTCGCACAACCAAACGTCTCAAGAAACATAAATCAGGACAAATCAATTTTTAAACAAAAAGTTAAACAAACTAGATGCAGAATCAGCTTCCCTTTCTAGTCTGATCATCGTACCGCACAAAAATCGTATAACTGGGCGGGGCTTAGCGTGACCGCGCTCTCATGATTGGCCGGCTGTTATGTCAACTGACCATGTCAAAACCAGTTCCTTTATAGAGTGGCGAAGTGTGACGTCATCAAAAATCTATTTTTGGAATTTCTCAATTTTGTCTTCATTTTCCGATAATGTCCAAATGTCAAAAACCAATTGAATAGGTTAAGTATTGACTGAGATATGACCATCTGAATAAAAGATTGCCTATGGGAACTCAGTGTTATATTGCTCTGGCTCCTAATGTTATGAGCCTATAACGACTGGCAATCTCTATCTCGGCACCATATTCAATTGGTTTTCGTTTGGACATTTAAAATGATTCTTTATGACGTCAACTCTATACGACGTTTCTTTATATGATGATGTTTTCTAGTCTGTACTCTCCTTTCGCCATACGATGATTCTTTATGCGTTTCTTTATACGAAGTTTCTTATAACTTTCCTACAGTCTTAACATGCTTTTGCACATTTTCTAGAGGAGTGTATCAGAGATATGTTGTGTCTAACTTATATATCAAGTACAAAAGGGGAACAAATCTATGTTGTGAAACCAAATATTACAAGCAATCTTTCCTTTTCTGAACGAAAACAGATAAAGAAAGGAGAGGAATAACAACTGACAAATCAATACAAAACTGCCGCTTTGTCTTGATGAATATAATGAGAGACAAACAGCACAGATGTCAATATAGAACATAGGAAGGAGTCAGTGGAAAATATGACCTTGTGGTACACTTAACATGTTGTCACTATCTTGACTTCCAAGTAGCTGAATGTGTGGGTGGTTTTATTTATTAGTTTATCCATGCTTTCGGAAGAAAGAGGATGTGGGAGGATGTTGGTAAGGGGGAGGAGGTGATCAAGCACGTGAGAAATGCAGACCTGTTTTTCTATTGATTAACAAGAACGATTTGCACGTGAATTTTGTTTCATTTTGTGTTTCTTTTTCGTTTTGTGTTCCTTTTCCGTTTTGTTTCGTTTTGTCTGGTGTTAATAAGGTAATACTATGTTTCTTTGCTCATCAACTAGACTATATGGCTTTATAGGGAGTCTCCCTCGCTTATTTTGAAATACTGAGATGGTTTTTATATTTGCATAAGCCTTTGATAGGTGTAACAATCAGGTAGTTGCCTAGTTTTACAAAGTGTATAAAGTACCCCAAATTAATCCCTATTTTCCCATTTTAGACATCTTGCCAGTGGTGTGGCATTTACGGAGCACAGTTTATTTCCAATTAACGTTTATAGTCTGACATTCATCGTGTGGAATGGGAGTATAGCCTCAGATTATCACCCATTTATCTGACAATACTCTCCTCAGAATTATCCTAAGCCTCACGAATGTTTTCCCTACCTGTAAGTGGTGATTAAGAAGCAATGTGGCGTCATACAGAGCTGAGGGGGTAAAGCCTGTACCCCTGTGGATTCCAGTGATGATATAACGACAAGCCATGGAGGGGTAATAAATGAGTTCTTAATTCGACTAACCTCCCAACGATCGTGCCAATTCCCAGAGTATTCATCTCGATAAATGCACCTTAATGCATAATTAATCTGGCAATTTTTTTTTTATCTACCAGGCCTCCCGCCTCAGAGAAGGGATCGCTTACGCGTATGGTTCTCTTACTAAGGGGGCGAATTTAAATTTTGCAGGCTTTTAATCCACGCAATAAAAAGTGTGAAAGGCAGCTTTAGGAGGATAGGTCTGTCGTTAAGAAAGCAATTTGCAGATTTCCCTGTCTCATTAAATATTAAAGCCTACTGAATATCTTTGTCAGACTCAAGATTGAGTTCGGATAGTGATAAAGATGTGATTTCCTAATTTTTCTATGGTAAAGGATGTTCCATTTGTATCTTCATCGTAACTATCTACTGCTGCGCCCCTTTTTCTATCGGTAATTATAGGGATGGTTAATGCAGAAAACCTAGCTATACAAACCGAGTAATATGTATTACTTTTTTCTCTTTATTGTAGTTGTCTTGTCTTGTCTTTCGTCACTAAAAATGATAGTACCATGTACTTTGCTCATATTCGTCCTTTTTTCTAACCATGCTTACCCGTTCTTATCGCTTAGTTGGACATGAGACGTAATATACTTAAGCAACCAGACATAGCAAGATTGGATCTTAAGCACTTCACGCTTGAATTGCTCATTCGAGGGATTGATTTAATCCGACTGAGATTAATCAACCAAGTTTGGAAACAGATTCATGAGGCTCCCTATAAAGGCTGGTACAAAGTCTAGAATCGAGTATCAACTCGTCCCGATTACCACACCCACCACGAATTCGACCCATTATTGCATGGTATCCCATCTCAGTTTGACTTCTTAAACACTTTGGTTGGTAAATTAAACATTTTAAGGTTTCAAGGTTTCTTTATTTTTCCACATAATATAACAAAATCAAATGAATATGCAATACATACAAATTCAATGACATAATATTAGACAAAAAGATACAACGAATAATTATACAATTGTTCAAATAAATCATTTAAGATTGGCACATTGGTGAAAACATAGTGGAGGAGTCTATTACAAAAGCATGGCTTGTATTTTATAGACCCCTTGAAATTTTAAAACGTTTCGAAACCTATTTTACACTTTAAAAAGTTAATTTGCATATCTGCGCTGTAAAATTAGATGTTTACCTAATATATATTTGAAGATTTACAAAATCCTGAAAGTAATGTTTGTAAAAAAAATTATCTCTATCACAGTTTCTATTAGCGCATTCGACACAATATTCATGTGACTTTCCAAACTCTGTTACCACGTTCTTACGAAGGCAACTACACTTTCCAACATGACAAGAAAATATAGATGTATTTTAAATGAAAAAGTGCACGTCATAATATAATGCAAGGGTGTAAAATAAAAGATTCCATGGTTCATGTAACTTAATCTGCATTATTCATGATACAGTGTACATTAAGTCCATGCTGATCATGACGATATCGTTTTGTTTCTCTTCCATCCGTTATTAATACGTAGGATCCGATTGGCTTGTAATCCTTTATAGTGGTGTCTATAGATTTTCTTCTCGCAATGCTGTTCAGTTCTGCAAAGTACAATGCAGATGGGGTTATAAATATTGCTATACGGGAAAGGAAAAATGGTTAATGAAAGGGTCTGATGGGGTCATTAACTTTTTTGATCTTCTTTACTGACAAGTGCAACCCTTAATCTTATTATGTACAGACAAAGAACTTGACACGAGGATAATAAAATGTAGCCTACATATCTTAAATCTGGCGAGATACTACAGTACTACTGGGAAAGGAAAAGAGAAATCAAATAGTTCCAGTGCCTATTTTCAAGTATAGTTCTTGTGGAAATCAATGATATAAACTCTAGAATTTCCATTCTTTTTTGTTTGTTCTTTTTCTCTTTTCAGATATCAATAATTAAAAAATGCCTGTTTTTATCCTTAGCTTTGTCGCTCTATAATCCTCTTGGAAGCGTGCATTCATATTAATGAAAGATGACTGATGCGGTTCAGTTTGTAACTCGTTGTCGTTTTGATCCGCTTAATACTGATTGAGTTCCTTGATACTCTCTTAGGCTTCTACCATATGAAGCATAGTGTAACGACGTCATAAAATAGAAATCATCAAGATTTTGAATTGCTTTCTTCATGGCGTGCTTAACACTCAACCAAGCCGTAGTGATACGCATTTGATGGGGATTTACTTCCTCGTTGTTGTTGTGTTTTTTCACGGTGTGTCTTTGTTGGCGTCCGACAGCAACAAAAGTAATGACACTAGGGACTTTTAGATTTTACACGACGAGAACGTGGACTGCCACGGTGACATCCTTTTCAGGTAATGTGACGTCCTTTTAAGGCACTGCCGGGCACGGGCCAGTGCCTTGAAAGAATGGCACACGTTGCAGTCCACTACGTCGACGTGCAAATCTAAAAGTCCCTATTGTTATTTTTTCTGACAGGACACGAGGAGAAAAAGAAAACAGTAAAGGGTTTAGTTTATCATGGTAGGGTAAATGAAAATAATAATCTTTTTAAAAAATCAGAGTTCTTTTAACGTGTTAACTGTAAATAAGGGCGTCGTTACAGAGTGACAACTTTCATTTACAACAGTGTGAGGTGAAAATGTATATTCGCACATGGGGCCGTGTTATATACATAAAAATCCGTCTACTGTCATGACTGTGAAAGGTTGATAACAAAAATATAGGCCCTTGGTTTATTTCAGAGGCTGTAGAACTCGCTGCCACAGTCTATCATTCTCAAATTCTAATGAAGAAAGGGAAATCACGTAGTAATAAAGGCTATCCTTTATTAGTGAAGGACATGTTGTATACTTAAGACAAACCGCACGCTACTTTTTTTTTGCGGGAGTAGCCATGCCTACACACACTCAGAAGTCAGTCAAAAAGGGCGCAGAAACGTCAGAACTGTCATTTAAGTTATCTCATATTTCGAAAAGGGTCGAAAAACATGGGATTTAATATCCGGTGGGAATGCTTCAACTCAAGAGTGACTAAATGAAAAACGCAATGACTTCTCACATTTCCACATAATGAGTTATTGATGCAAAGTTCAATGTGGATTAGGCTCATACATGTAGTTTACGATATAGTCCTACCCATACGGTCAATCATGACCTTTACGCAAAGTCGTAAACCGGAGGGGAGGGGAGGTAATACATTCCCCATACGCACTTTGAGTGTTTTGACAACATTTATATAAGTTAGATTTTAGTAGTGAACATATTTGTACCTTTAAAGGGAACCAAAACCTTCATCCTAAATTACCTTTATTGTAAAGTTTAAACGATTTGAATAAGATTCGTGAAAATTAATTATATAGGAAAGTTAAAGCTAAATAAATAACTTGTCACCAGAGGGCGATATTTAATTTGATGGCGTCATTTGTGGACAACTCTCCATGCCTTCTGATCATGGAATTTCATGTTTTTCCTTCTTTCTTGTATTTGAGATTATCTACTCCCCTGAAAACAAGATATAGAATGCAGAATGATATTATACTTCACATTTTATGAAGTCGGATATTGAACACAAATGAATACGAAGAAAATGAAAGAATTGTGAAATTCCATGATCAGAAGGCATGGAGAGTTGTCCACAAATGATGCCATCAAATTAAATATTGCCCGCTGGTGACAAGTTATATCTTTAGCTTTAATTTCCTTATACCTTGCCTGATTTTGTTCAATTTTTCACTAATCTTATTCAAATCGTCTAAACTTTACAATAAAGGTAACTTAGGAAAAAGGTTTTGGTTCCCTTTAAATTCTGTTTACAATCAGGCTAGGAACGTCCAACAATGAGTCCGATTTCTTTTTTTCCTTCAAAATCACACATCCAATTCCATTAGTCAAGAGTCGTGAGTATGTGATGGCGAGAGAAATCTCGGGGCCTGATTGTGATCCCCCCCCTTTCCTCCTCCCCACTCCCCCACTCCTCGCAACGGATTTACACCACTGTCTGTAAGTCCTAGTGTCTATCGTATATGTAACAACGATGTAAATGTTGATTGGTAAATTGTTCATTTATTTGGAATAGGAGACTCAATGAGAGAATGATTAAAAATGCCCATCTCCCACTTCGTCCCTTACCCCCTCAAAAAAGAAAAACACACGAGAACGAATCAGAACTAGGTTATTTTGTGTGGGCGTGTGTCCGTGTCCATGTGCGTGCGTGTGTGTATGTGTGTGTGTTAGCTTGTGTGAACAAAATGGCCATAAAAACGTGTAAAATCATAAATCCATGCTGGATGGATGTTCATAATATTGTTTATGACGGTCAGTAAAGCCCGTAAAGATCTATCTTACTGTTTATTGGGATCAGTATACTGCCCTGTTAATGTTATGACTTACAATAAATGTCATATAATACTTTAAAGTTATTATGAATGCGAGATGGATAATTGTTCTATCCTATTTTGAGGCACAGATTTTCAGAGATGTAATACATTTCAAAATTTACAACACGTCCTCTGTTTTTAACTCCTCTTTTGCGGATGATGAAGCTATGCTTTAATATGAGCTTGAGGTAACAATTTTAATGTCGTTTTCGGTTTAAACCGTCCACTTATAAATATTGTATTTCTTGTTAAGGGACGAAAATGATATAATGAAGTGAGATGAATAATGGAATAATACTTCTAGATGTTTAATGAAAGGGACATAGCGACTGAAAACTATTTTCACTACACTTTTTTTGTGATACATGTTGGTAAACTTTGCGACACATAAGGAGTGAAAATGAATTCTAGCGTCATTCTTAGGCCAGAGTTGCACATATTATGTTTACTTCATCAAAACCAATCAAAAAGCGATAAGATTAATAGCTTTGAGTGGTGAGATAAAGGAAGGAGTGGCCAGAATTCCGGATAACAGTCTCCAGACAAAGGCTAGTCATTAATGTAAGTCACTGAATTAAAAGACTTTCGCTTTAGCTAATATCTTGATGATCCTATGGAAATACTTGACCTTTCAAAAGTCGGGTAGATTGGCTAGTTGCTTCAAGTTACTTTTTTTATACGTTTACGACTTTGTGTTGTTCGTCCCCTTTTGGGAAAAGATAAGGTGCAAGGAATGAGGAAGCAGTTGACTAGACGCCTAAAGGGGCGTAGCCCAATGGAGGCCTAGGAGACCCCCAACTCCTCCTCACCCGCTCCAACTCGTGTCCTACGATTATGTCATGTTTAGTACATCATGAGCTTTAAAAGGCCTGGGAATGTCAAGTTTCAATATTTCAATGTTGTCTTTTTTAACGCTCGATTGCTACCCTATCTTCCTAATTCCATGATTCACCAGAAACGATCTACCCCCCCCCCCCACTGAAAAAATTGTGGCTACACCTCTGTACTGTTCCCCAGCTACACTCTGACATTAAAACCACGGCAACCCTTACCACTAAAACCATAACCTGACCCACCATAGTAGAGTTAAGAACTGACAAGAGTCTTACGCATGTTGTCTAAATTCTGTGGCATTTGATATTTACACAAGTCAAGTGACCAGTTACCTTGTCTCACCGCAAAGCTATCTTTGAAAAAATCACCCCCATCTCCAAGCCGACGTCATGCTTCTCTGTCTCAAAGCTGTGAATTTGTCATTTTAGTCTATGGTACATGTGAACCTATTTACCTCCCTATCTCTCTCTCTCTCTCTCTCTCTCTCTCTTTGTATTTTCCTCTTTCTCTCTCTCTCTCTCTCTCTTTCTTTCTGAACAAACACGCATACACAACCTCTTTGCTCCTTCCTCTCTCTATCTCTTCCACCACCCCTGCCCCTGTATCTTTACTTCTCTCTTTCTACTGAATCTAGTTATCTCTCTCTATTACACACATACAGACACTCCGTCTTTGCTCCTTCCTCTCCATTTCCCTCCATCTACCCTGCTCCGTTTCTTTATCCCCCCACCCCCCTCTCTCTGTCTCTCTGTCTCTCTTCCTCTCTCTCTCTCTCTCTCTCTCTCTCTCTACCTACCTCTCCCCCTCTCTCTCTCTCTTTCTCCCTCTCTTTCTCTCTCTCTCTTCTCACGCCCCGAGAGAATTGTGGTCATTTTAGTCTTTGGTAGATATGAACTCACCGTGAGGTGCATAATGTTACACTCTGTCAATAGCCATACATCGTCTGCCTTTGAAATCAATCTGTGTCTGATTATCTCTCTCTTTATCTCTGTCTCTGTCTATCTTCTCTCTCGTTTCCTCGCTTTCTCCTTGTTTCTTCTTTACTCTCAACCACAGTACCTCTCTCTCTCTTTATCTTTCTCTCAGTATCAATCGATATTCATCTATTTTGTTTCTCTCTCTCCTCTTCTTCTTTTGATCTCTCTCTCTCTCTCTCTCTCCCTCTTTCACAAATTTTACTTCGTTCGTTTGTTACTCCCAACATCTGCTCACCTTTTTCTCTTACCGACCTGTGTCTATGCTGTCTCTCCTTCTCTTTCTCTTTCTATCCGCATCTCTCTCTAACTCGCTTGTCTCTCGCTATTTCCTCTCTCACTATACTAGTCAACAATCTACCCTCATAGTACGCCCACACCTATTGTTTGTTTTATCTGTCTCGAAATATTTTTTCTGTAAACATTGACATTCCGATACATTTTCAACCGTATGAATCTCCGTTATCAAAAAGTACTTGCCCTTATACCGCTATATCATTTTTTTGTCTACACTTGTTGACACTGTTTGTTGAATATTTCTATATTCTCATTAAATCACTATGAACACAATACATGAGGACTGAGATCAATATAACGGTATTCATGAATTGATACTTATATTTCGTTTGAGTTGTGTACAATCAATTCATTTCCAGAACCAGATTTAATCCTAGGAGCACAACTTTATCAAGTCAATTTAAAGCCATGTATAGAGCTAATGATGTAATTTGGCATTGTATCGTCTAATTAATCAAATAGCAAATAAGGTGGGTGTGCAATTTTAGAAAATGCAGTTCATCCAAAGCCGTTTTTTAACTTTGGGAAATAGTTGGAGCCCACGAGGCCGACGGCCCACGGGACCGATATATTTCTTTCTCTTGAGCCCTCTGACAACTCTTATGAGAGTTCATCAGCCCGACATTTCCACGTTCGGTGATATTTTTGGAGTACTCGGAGAGAAATTTACCCTTTTCGGAAAGTGGAACACCGACTGTCCAGTCCGACATTATTACTCTTGGTCCACTAGTAAAGGTCAGTTTTTGCGGATAAATCAAGGTTATTTATTGGTAAATTATAACATATCAAACCTGATGCCGAGTGAGTGGTCCTGAGACGCCGTCATTTCCTCGTCATTAAGCCCGATTAAATTCAAGTTGACTTTACACCGACTCAAGGCTAGCTTGAGGAAACGAATAAAGAGGTCTGATCGTGTGATTAATTAGAGATATGTAGAATAAATCAAAGATGAAATTGATTGTTGACCTAGTGACACGTTTCATTTGGCGTCATCAAGCAAAACAAAGTAAGATGAATTCCATTGTAAAAATCGTCCATCCCGCAGGAAGAGCGCTTTCTTAAAAAAAAAAAAACCTGATCATGAGTTCGTGCATCGAAAGCGCATTTTTTTATTGTTTAGGTGAGCATTCAACGGTGTGTGACATGCTTGGTCTGATGCTGAATGGTGTGCAGCGACCTTTTTGAACCTTTTTAGCGCCCCAAGCTAACACGCAGTAATCTGGTCTTTAAAGTTTCAATTCCAAGTTTCGAGTAAATGATTATAAAATCATTGATATCCACCAGTGTGCTAGAAGAGAGTTTGATCTACTTTGTTTTCACTAGGTTTACCTTGCCGCAAGCACAACTCAGCATCGTCGTGTGAAATTTGAGAAGATCATCTGCAAATGTTCTGTAAAAAGAAAATTTCATGCGGAGCTTGCCTTTTTGCGTATCTTGTTAATCATCCAAGTTTAGATTAGTAATGCACAATGTGAATGATTGGTAACTTTCAAAGTAGACCTACTAGCCTATGTAGATGATGGAAGGAGTACTATGACGAAGAGTTTAAGACAAAGATCTTAATGATCACAATAAGCAATGAAAACAAACACCATATGGCTTTATTTCTTCTAAAAATAATAATTTGAGGGGCATTTGTAATCGAAGTAGCCTTTATTTCAACAAAATGCGCTCAGAAAACAGATCAATACAAAAATAGACAAGTTTGTCTTTAAAAAATATATATACAGATATAATACGATCTTTTAAAAGCTATTCGAAACAGTTGGAAGATATACCAACACGAACTAATCTAAACTCGAAAAAGTTGAATACCAGTAAATGCCGTGAGAAAGAAAACGCTTTAAATGTCATTAGAACAAATAAGATTAAACGGGGTATCAGATATCCAACTGTTCTTCAAATCATTGCTATTTATTTTCGGCAAAATCCCTTTAAAGTGTCAAATCGTAGGAGAAAATAGATTTGGAACGCAGGAGTAACCAGTTTGCTGCAAGTAATTGGTGATTTGTTTTGTGTTGTAACAAAGAAGAAATCAATCACATGATATAACCCCAAGCGAAGAAGTTATCGGATATGCACGTGACTGTTAAGGCGATAAAACGTTTACGATTTTCGTCAACAGCAAAACTGCTTATCGCCTGTTTTCCACGAAAGGTTAAAGAAATATTGGTAATGGTATCTTAAATATCTTTACACTCTTATTTCTTGAGCCCTGATTATTATTTCTCTCTCAATTCTGTTGTTCATCAATATCCTTTTCTATATCATTCATTATGGGCACGTTAGTATTTGCCAATATAGTTTTATTTATTTCATATTATGACCTCATCAGTCTTCTGATTAAAAATGCACTAAAGAGTTCAGGAATCGACGATGCGGTTCGAGTGAACGTGGATGATCTACAAGTCTTTGTCAACAAAAAATTCAGACTGTTCAGACGGAACTTGCTCAAAGATGTCTGAAAGAGATGAGCTTTCAATTTTTTTGTATTGAATTATGACTCGGTCTTCTCATGCCATTTCCTTTCATCGCTCAATGTCAAACAAACATGCTTATTGCCTTTTAAAGAAAACAGCATGCAATTTCTATCATGGTTACACTGTTATGAAGTCAGTTCCAGTGTATTAATTTGTATGTGATAGGCACGGCACATCGACAGAGCCATTGAAAGTAAAACACACTTGGGCGAATATCGTGCCGCCACTAGCAATTGTCAAATTCGAAAGAGCTGTCACAGCATTTGACCATAATAATTTGTCATAATGGAACAGACTTTCGCGCTTACTCTGGTCTATTGTAATTTGGCAAAGAGGAAACATTCTACTTACTATTTGTAATGAAAATTAAATTGTTTAGAGCTGACATGGTTTTCCTCCGAAATCTCTATAATCAGTTTTAATTTTCAGGTCATTTATGCTTGGAATGAAAATTGATGTTTGGAAATTATCTAGTATAGTGGATTTTATGATTAGACAGGATTGGAGGCATTATTAATATAATCTCATGTCAATTCTCGAATTAGTTTGAAAGATGGGTGTCATTTTAATTCATGTCCTTTGTTTTTCTCACATTTCTATACTTGACTTCATATGAATTGATGTAGTATAGGAGGAAATAAAGTACAAGAATCAAAACATTTTAATGACAAGCGTGGCAGGAGGGGAGCAGATCGAGTAATGAGTAAAGAGTAATGACTCTCAGTAGCATACATAAATGCTCATTACTCTTAGAGATAATGTACAATGTTTTACAGTTCTTTGATTAGAGTGGGATTCTGATGCCCGATCAGAATTATTTTCATGACTGAACATCGTCAATCCACGAATACTTGATCTGATTTACAGGATATTAGAGGTCATATCCTGTGTTGCCACTCGGGAATGCGAGGAAGAATAGTACGTGATATCATCTTTAAGTAAACAAACTTCATTACCCAACAGCTTCACGTTCTTGTCCTCTTGAACTGACCAGAGAGAGTTTTATTTCAGTAAAGCACGATTATTTGATTTGCAACATGAAGCAAATAGCCACCGCGAATGGTTGATTTCCTTTCCTAAGGTAAGAGTAAAGAAGACGTGAATGCTGGCGTAATTAACACCTATACGCACCGGCTTGAGATGAAGCGAAGAACACGACGGGAGAGTTGGATGAACTTTTCAGGAGTGAAGATTAGCGTTAGGTAACATTCCAGACTTATCGAAAATGGCGGATAGATTATATTTCTCTAGGATTACTTATTGAATTGGCCATGGGACCTGACTCCATACGTTGTAACGATAATGGACGATCCCAGGCAATTGAAGCTGAAGATAGCCTATGTATAAGCTTGTCACTCTGAATGAATTCGAGGAAAAGTTTGATAGTTGTTGGTGTCTGGTCATACCATCAGTACAATGAATCTACTAGAGATATATTAGCCTTCGAATGAAACTCGTCCCGGGTGCGAAGGTAACGTGTCAACCTCGTCCCCAGGAGACTACGGGCGTTGCGTGATACACACACCTCCGAACGCCCAGGAGAGTCACCATCATATAGACTGGCCATCGTAGTTCTATTGATTTCACATGATCTTCCGGGAGACGAGGTTGAAATTAAAATAAATTTAAGTATTTAGATTGCTTTTCCTTTCGCCGTCGAGGGAATTTGATTGGGTCCTGGTGATGTTATGTTTGGGAATGTCAAATTATATAGAGAGAATTTCACAGAAGGGGCCGAGATAGAGAGAGCAAAAAAGGAAGAGGGGAAGCAACTAACCGCAAAAAAAGATAGAGAGAAAGAGAGACAAATAGACAGTGACAGAGAGGGGAGAAAAATATGTATTTTGCAAAAACATATAGTGAGCAGGGCGCGACGAATGGCTTGAATATCTTTAAATAAATATATTGCATTATATTTGATGATGCTTCCCCATCTTTATTCTCATCGATGTAACCAGTGAAAGTAATCATAGAACCGGGGTAATAATATGATTGCAGGGCCCTGAGGGAGAACGGTATTAATTACTGATGAGGCTACCCTGGGTAAACAAGAAATATTATTATAATTATAGAACCAGATAAATTCGTTTAATCGTATGAGTCATAAAACGATTATTACCAAACATATGTCATTCATAGTCTCAATATCTATAATATGTATAAATGAAATGACATATGGTCAATGATCGGTTTCGAATGAGGATATTAATAAGACTGTATTACAAGCTCAAGGCTAGCTAGGCGTCAGGGGAATTTATTAATTGCTGTACAATGGTCGGGTGACTCCACTTGAAATAGATGCAAACCTGTGTTTAGAATGTAATTTTCTATCTCTCCCTCCCTCCCTCTCTCCCTCTCTCTCCTCTCTCTCTCTCTCTCTCTCTCTCTCAATCTTCGTTATCAATATTTGTCTCTATAAATCTTGTATTCTCTTTTATTCATCTCTTAATAATTTTCATCTTAGACGCTTTGAATTTTTTTCCTTAAATACATCAGTATTTCATGAGATAAAAATAAAAAGAAAAAAAATCAGAATTTAATAGCTCAAGACTTCGTCCAAGTTTGACGTCATTCAGCAGAGGATGATAAAATCTCTGTGTTCTATTTTATATTTAGGCTAGGCGAAATGATAGACGGTACAATATGGCCTAATGTAACTATTGCAATCTTGAGTAAATTTAGATTACCAAAGTAATGAAACCATAGACGTTTTAGTCTACATGTATATTGGCTAGCCTTTTAATGAAAAGACAGTGTAACAAAGAACAGACAGCTTGGGGGAAAAGAAATTATCCTGGGGGGTATTTGATGACAACTTCCAGACTATTAAAAAAACCGTGAAAAAATTCAAACTCTAAACAAAAATACTCATCTGATACAGCAACAGGGCTGTACATCATGAGTTAATGTCGCTGACAGTAATTTCCTACCCCTAACCCGAAAATTTAACCCGCAGAGTGAGTGAATGTGTGTGTGTCGAGGAGTAAAGGGGGTGTCATCCCCTCCCATGCATGTGACATGTCTAGACGGCGTCTAAAGTGGTTCATTAATCACGTTAATCAAAACATGATTAATTGCCACTGTTATTAAACAGTGTCCTTAAGGAAGCTTTTCATTTCCATGTAGATTCCATGTGCAACCTTTGCATATGCACTCGTTAGGATAATGAGAGGTTAACGATGCCACAGTTTATCGCAGTTCATGAAATTAATTTCCAACTGTTTACACCTGATTACTGCCTTGAAACAGCTGACATGTATTCGCTTGTATAGGCCCACATTATTTAAGGAAATTGGCCTGCTTGTATGAAAGTTAGTTTTGTTATGCCCTGGGGAATGCAACCACTAACCATGATTTTTTTTCTGTCTTGTTTTCTCATCTTCCTACAGCAAAAGCAAGACTTGGCCGCCATCCTAGACCAACTACACAACACATACCAAATGGCCAGGAAGCGAAACTTCTGTAACGACCTATTCCTTGACAGCCTGGCCCAAGATTTCTGCATGAGGAAGCGAAGCAGCACCCCTGAAGACCTCGCCGAACTGGTCTCCCGAAACAGGCGGGAAACTGTGGACGAGATGACCGACATGGAGTAGATCCACGATGGGCCGCCAACACCCTATACACCAAAACCTACCAGCGGGACTATGGGATTACTTACCAAACCAACGCTAGAACTAATACGTTGGACCGAAGACTTTTCAAAGGCTTAAACAATTTCTAAACAGCATTTAATATTTAAATACTTTATTCACAGGTTAATGTTAAACTTTGCGTCTGTACGTAACAATATGCAAAATATTTTTTACATTTAAACAAATATTTTGAATATTTTAGAATTCATAAGATATAGACCCTTAGGCAAACATGGAACCAAAATTATCCTACTAAAATTAAATCAATGTATAAGGCTTATTTGAATGTAAGCTACTCGGTTGTTTCTGAAACATTTATATATTAAAATAACAATAATTATAATTACATTTCCCTCTAAAATTAACTGATTACTATCTTTCTACTTCCTTCTTCTCTTTCGTCGTAGTTTGCCGTTATTTGTGTTCTTGTACGTGTATAGTTGTAAATATGATGTAGCAGTTAAACTGACTTGCAGCAATCGACAATTAAGAGCTATAAGGTGCAATATGTAAATAAGAATGGTATGTAGTCACATGGTTCGGTTTCCCTCAAAATCGTTAACATTCCTATTTTGTCGTATTCATTGTCCACTTTATAGTCTTTTTATTAGAAGTAAAGCTTGCACGGTTGTGATGGGTTTTCAGAGAGTCAAAAGTTTGGGTGATAGAGCACTTAAATAAAGATGAATGTTTTAATAACATTTTGAAAGCACTGGAAAGAATATGAGACTGTAATACCAATCTGCTAATCAAAAATAACAATTGCTTCAAAAATAAAGTTTAAGAATTAGTTAACTCATCTTCCTGACCTTAACAAAATTTCTTCTTGTAAAAACTTTTAGCAGCTTTCCTTTTCAGCTATGTCAGTGTGCTAATATGTGAATAAAGAAACATTTTTGAGAAAAAAATTATAGAGAGTTATTAGTAGTAAATAAGGCCATTGTCTTATTTGTATTCTCGTAGTGGTAATACTTATTTCCTAACCTATTACTATTTTTCTCTTATTATATGTATCGTAGATGTTTTCCAAAAAATCACTCAAAAATAGCGATTATGCTTTTCATCGGAAAGATCATTGTTATGATGTTACAATCTCCGACATATAGTTTGGGAATTTTTTTTTGTGTGGGGCTACGATAAACATGGATTATCAACTCTGCTCTGTCGATTTCACTTTTTTGACAAAATATTTGAAAGATGTTGATTATCTATTCTAAAAGGTATTTGCTTTTGGACTTTTGGGTTACGATATCTAGGGTTGAATCACTTTAAGGTTAATTTATGATATTTTCGGCATTTCATTCAAAACACATATCTGTAAAGAATTATCCTTTTGGTCTAAATTAAATATATTCCATTAAAGAAGATGTTTAAGCTTGTTTTTATTAATGATTGTGTTAGCCAAGCGGGATGTTGATTGGGGTGCATTGAATGGCTAAGAATGAGGGCTATTATTGTTAAATGTTACTCATGTATGTGTGTTTGGTTGGTTGGTTTTGTTTCGGTATGTACACGTAAGAGTTTTAACTTTTACGTTATTTATTCTAGATATTGCCAAAGTGTGTTAGTATTTTGACGTGATTCGTGTATATTAGAGAGGAAGGTTGACGATGATTGATTGAGGCAACGGATTTAATCATTGAAAGATGGCATGACTAATAAATTGCTTGATTAATTGACTTATTGGATAGATAGATAAAACGAATTATTCGCTGATTGATTGATTAATTGCTTGATTGATAGATTGGTTGATCAATCGATGAACAGGTTACTGGAGTGAATAATCTATTGGTTGGTTGATTGGGTGAATTGTTGCTCTCATAATCGATTGAGTGGGTGATTGATTAATTTGATGACAATCTATTAGTAATCAACTTAATCGATTGATTGGATGACTGACTCATATGTTGATCAAAGGAATGATTGATTGGTTGATTGATTGTTTGGTTAATTGACTGACCAATTTATCAATTAATTGAGCTTGGTTGATTCATGGTTTGACTATTTAATTGCTTGATTGATTATTTGATAATTTGATAATTAATGACTATTCCTGCCTGTTTGATTGGTTGATTGATTTATTCATTGGTTGGTTTGATGATTGATTGATCGATTGTTTGATAAAAGAAAAAAATTGATGGATTTATTGACTGATTGCATTATTGCCGATTATATGGATTTTAAGACTTCATTTGATACCTAATAATACAATTAGAAAGAATATTATTTTCACTCTTGGTTGAAAATTTAGACGTCAAACAACATACTTCACAAGATGTCATTAATATTATATTGGTAAGGTTTGACCTTTTTCTTTCCACTTGCGATCAAAATCGTGGTTGTACATTCAGGACATTCCTCATAAAGTTTCCCCAACCTCCGGGCTTCCATGAAACATTAAATAAATGGTGAGGGTGGATAAACGTGTTTAAACATTAAGAGTCATGATGAACGGCACTCGAGGTAGTTTTACGCATTGGAAACCCACTCGAAATGAAATTAAATTTTAAAAAAAATCCACTTTGAAATAGATTCTCTCAAAATGCTATGTCATTAGCGGAAATCAAGAATGAGTAAAGGGGCTTTGACGTATGTCTTGCATTTTCGAGCATAATGAGCCTGGAATACCATGTCACAAAATGGGAAGAATATCATTGCTGCATCGAACAAATTGTGTGCACGGAGTATACAAATGACGGGAAGAAAGAGACAGACAGAGAGAGAGAGGTGGAAAGAGAGAGGGAGAGGGGATGAGCGAGCGCTCGCTGGATTCGGCGTTTTTATAACAAAATGTCAATCACTGGTCCGAGAAAATACATTCAAAGTAATGAGTCCCCTAGCCGACGGTTTACGTCCAATTTCAACAGATGTTCACGGGAGGTAAACATTACGTCTGTCATCAGATACATTAGGAAGAAGGGCATCTCTTTACATCACAAATCAAGCGGCCATGGCCCGGCCATGGCAAAGACAATGCTTGGTTGACTGACTCTGCTGGCCAGATCATATACATTTTAGGACGATAAAGATGAAATTGAGCGTGTACATGCACTTTGCCATGTTTTCTTCAGCTTTACTGCCATAGCGTGCAGTGGCGTAGTTACGGGGGCATGGAGACACTTCTCACCAAATAGCGAATAAAGGTCAAGAAAAGAAAAAAAAAGAGAAAAGAAAGAAGAGAGGGAGAGGCCGCCCCCCCACACCCACACTAATCAATACCCTTACCGAGGTGTTTAGGTCTTGTGGATAAGTCTCCATACTTTAAACCACAAAGTATGGGTTCAAATTCCTGTGCAGCACTAACCTCCTTTGACAAGACATTAATCTACATTTACCACACTCAACCCGGGTGTAGTAAGTGGGTACCTGGTATGATTTATTCCTTGAATGCACTGAGCGCTACAGTTGCCTGTGCTAAAGCCGGGGTAATAATACTTAAAGTCCTTTTGAAGCGCATGGAGGTTTTACATCATAATGTGATATGCGCTAAACAAGAACGGAAAATCATTATTATCGAGTCAGATCAATGTTCCCCCTCCCCCTCCTTAACACGTGATTCCCTGGCCCCCTCAATATTTTGACCCAGGCTACGCCACTAGGTATCTGCCAGGATAATAACGCGAATACAGATTCAATTATCATAGCCTTCATCTAACAAAGAAATCAAATCCATCTAGTGGCGGTTAAGATAGAAAGGGAAATCGGAAAGGTCCAAATTTTAACCGCAAAAAGCTTTTTACCTGCTCCAAATTAAGGTCCTATCATTTTGAATTACATGAGGTTGTTTAGCAACGATTCCGTCCAATGAGGTCAATGCTAACGGCATAAATCACGGTTAAAGGGGTACTTCAAACATCTAAATGAAATGACCCTAAACCAATTCCATCACACGTGTTTTGACCAACAAAATTACGAAGGAGGTGTATTGAGAAATTCATTAAACGGGGGATGGGGTTTGGACATCCTGGCCTACACACTTAACTTAACCAATTTTTGCTAGGAAAAGTGGATTTTTATATTTATTCATTGGGTAAACTGGGTATTTTTAAGTGATACATTTATTAGATGGCCCGAATACATGTGCAGCATAATGGGAAGCGGTTTATAAATGAAAAGAAAAGCTGCAACAGAAAAAGTTCTCCAAGGATTAAATCAAATGTTGCGTTGATTTTTTTTTTTTCTTCTGGGCTCTCAAACACCAGGGCTGGATTAAACCCGGTATCTTGGATACGCCCCTAGACGAGATATTGCCCCTTTGTTAGCATTTTTGTTTCTAATCCGGCAAATAGCTGGTCTCTGGCTACGCCACGGAAGTTGCCCCTTTTATCTATTCAATAATTCGCTTTTCCGATCATAATATGAAAGGTGAAGGTTCATCATTTAATCATTCAATCAATGCTTTTTTCTACAAGTGTATGATTATGAAAAAACATGGCGGCATATTTTAATCGAATTGCGTTTAATGAAATACATGGACATGCTTTTAACTTTGAGAATTTGATTACAAATTTGGGATATAATATTTTTAATGATTTCAGAATCCATGTGCAAGACAGAAACGTGTGCAATTTGTTTTGAAGAAAATAAGCCTGTCGTTAATCTTTGTCCTCCTGATTTTATTTAGAACATTACTTTGTCTTAATTCAACGCTTGTACTCTCTAGCCACGCATCGGTAGAAATAGAGTGTATATCGGCAAAATGAGCGAGCATAAAAAAATTGAAGATTTGTACAAGTCACATTTGAAGTTTATAGGAATGATTTAGGTAATAAATTGAACTTCTAAAATCATATCCTAGTATTCTATTACCTATGATATGTGTTTCGTACGAGAAGAAAATCGCAAACTTTCCTCTGCCTTGCTTTCTAGCCTACCTAGTCTTTAATGCGGAATAGAATCAATTGTTTAAAACAAATATTTCACACCAGTTTGGACATGTGCAGAGCAAGTTTGGTTCATTCTAGTCTCGAGATTTGTAGAAAGTAACAAGATTTATTTGGTTTGTTTTACTTTGTTTTGTTTACTTTGTTTTGTTTAGTTTCTTCTGTTATCCTACTCTTGTTGTCATCATGGGTATTTTGTGTGTTTGATGGTTTTTGTATTTGTTCGTTTGTTTTTTTATCTTCGGGGATTAGGGGGTCGGTCTCTTTTACAAAGTAATACAAAACAATAAATGATACTTAAAATCACAGTTTATAGAACAAACTTTAAAATTATTTCAACAACGATTTTGTAAAATAATGACATTAATTGCTGAATATATATGGCGCTTCATATCCAAAGTCAAACATTAGCAGCGCCTACATAGACATGGCATTACACTAGCAGCTGCATCTTCGGGCATTTCATTCCAGTTTACTTGGTTTAAGGTCAATCAAAGAGTTCCACACGCCCTGGAAAGATTCAAAACCTCTACAAAGTCACGACTTATAAATCCCCCAGGACGAAGCAGGATTAGAAATAGATCCTCTACATGTCCTAACACCAATATGGCGTCACAGATAAGCTAGCTATATAGAGGTCAACAGTCGAAAGGGGTAACCTATATATGATTCGGTTTCTCCTCCCATGTCACCAGTGCCCTCTCAATTTCTGTACACACCCTATGCCACTGTTTTTTGTGTGTGTGTGTTTGGGAGGGTACATGCAGGAATATTTATATCAAAGGGGCGCAAAATCAACCACGCATGCAAAAATACGACCAACTCAAAATGAGGTTCTCCTGAAGAAAAAAAAAACAATGAAGAAAGAATAATGACTTCTTGGAACTACAGATATTCAAAATGAGATCCATTGCTCACAGTATGGAGTAACACTAAAGCACATTTGAACGGTGAACACTTTATTACCACACAGCATTCGAAATAGTCCCGGCGGGAATTCGCTGGGTTAAATTACCGATCGGACGCCACATGTGTAATTAAAATTGGGACGTACAGGGAAGCAGCGAACGATATCACCCTTGTGTCTTGTGTCTTGTGTCTACCACGTATTGAACACTTAACCACCACAGAAGAAAAATAGCTAATTCATTAAAACAAAAAAAAGAATCTTCAAAAAATATTCCGATTTTGTGTTTATTTATTGCCACATCGTACCTAAATCAAGTTAATGATGTCCTAACAAAACGAAGAAAGAAAAAAAACAGAATCCAGGGACCCTCTTGCATAAAAAGTTGTGTTAAAGCGCAGCTATACAAATTTAAAGGTACTATGTCCCATTTGCAAGCCCAAAAAATTAAAAGGTTAAATTCCAACGGCATTTGAAAGACAATACTAGTTTAGAACTTCCCTAAAAAAGGGGGGGGGCTTGAAAATGTCTTTAAGTGGGAAAATAACGACTATTAGTTGTCGAATCGACTTAGGAGCTATAGAGCCAGTAAGTAATAGTCTGATTTTTCAGACCATTGTACCGAATGGTCGTACGTTTTATGCTGCGCAAAGATTCAATCAGTTTAATTTTGGCCATTACAAGAAGTGGGTTATTGATGTAGACAAATGCTCATGTACCCTTTACAGCTCATTTTATGTATGTTATTACCAAAGATGAAAATAGCCAGTCAGTCACTCAATAGTGTCTGACAGTGAAGTCTAGCAAATAAACAGGTTTCCTTGCATATTTTGAATATTCGGACACTGCTTACGTTTAAATTTCACAGATAGGACATAATTCCTGCAAAGTTCTACAGAATTTGATGTTGGCTGCAAAGGGACATAGTATCTTTAAGACATCTTTAATTTTAAGCAATCGGGATCACTTTTTTTAGGACTCTCTTTGATTTTGGGGGTGTGGTTATTTTGTATGTACAATGTGAGAGACTGATAACTCATTCAACTAAAAGTGTCTAACATCATATCGAAATGAAAACAGAATCGAAATGGAGAAGCAATTATGGCCACATAAAAATAGACTGACTGAGAATCGTCAAAATAGTAGATCAAATATTCATATCTTCGCTCTTATGAGGCGTGCCTTATTTCATTCGCACGTGTCTTGATTGTATGTCCGAGGTTCAACAAATTATGACGCCGCCCCCCCCTTCCCATTCCTTCCCCATCCCACCCCATGCCCTTTAGACTAGAGCCATCATCTTTGCGGCATTTCCAGTTGCTTTTGGCGAAGAAAAACAAAATAATAGTAATAATAATGATAATTATAATGATAATAATAATAATAATGATAATAATAATAATAATAATAATAATAATAATAATAATAATAATAATAATAATAATAGTAATATTAATAATAATAAATGAATAAATACAAAAAAATAAATTAATAAATGAAAGAATATAAATTCATAATAATGATGATATTGAAAATAATATCGCTAGTGATATTCGTTTGTCTCGCAATGTATGGTCAATAAGGGATCTAAAAGATCACGACGTTTCGTGCGCCGCTGCAACACTTCGTCAGGTGATAAAATCTAATGTAATCAAGCGTCTTTTATACTCTACGGGAGGACCGGTGGTCAGTTAATATATTTAGCAATAATGATATCATTGAACTCTTTCCTAATAAATAGATCCGCCCTGAGCAATATATATGAAACGAATCACGTACAAGCACTGATAGCAACTAAGTAAATCTCTCTCTGTCAAAGTGTTCTGATTTTTTGTAGCATCGTCACTTGGGAGAGCTGATACTACTTCTCCATTCACCTTCTAAAATCTCGAAACTCGAATACAGCCTAATTTTTGAGGGATAATACCTGGCAATATGGGTCACTTAAACAAAGTTCAAGATACATCTTGAAATCACAATCAGTTGTTAAATTGTAAAAATTTCAATCACAGAAAAAAATTGCCGTCGCGGCTTACTTTCTGGTCTCCAATTTAACTAGATATGTAGGATTATTTTTCCCAAGTTGCCTGCTTTGCCGAACTTTAAGATTTGCTGAGCCACAAAATATTTCTTACCATTCAGACTTTGACCCAAAATCCATATACCAATCTCAGGTTTCCGACCAATCAAAATTAATCCATAATTTACATTTTTGTGCTAATTTTGGTGACGTTCGGATCATAATTTCGCACGCGATAGGAATTAGAAACAACCTACATCAAGTAGTTGAAACCTAGTCAAAATGCTGTGAGCAGAATTACTGATTCCAGAGGACATGTCTTATTGCTCATACCTAAAATTACACCGAGCACTATTAACGAGTATTCTTTTTTCTCTTTTTTTTCCATATTGGGGGCACATGTCAACAAGTTCACTTTCTCCACCCCTGCAAGTATGCAAATCATTAGGCCGAATAACAAAAACGAAGTGATTCTCGTCCCCGCCCGCCTCCTTTTTGGCCGCCGACTCCTTTTTCAAAATACTATTTACTACCCAGAAGAAAAAAGCAACAACAAAAAAAGCTTCTAAAGTGATACAAATCTTTTGTTTTGTCATACATTGCATCAGTATACTCACAGAGCACGATATCTGTGAATAAATAGGCTTGACCAGCTATAATTAGCATGGCAGACATCTTGGAAAAAAATTGCAAAATAGTAAATAGTAATGCCCTGCCTCTTCCTTTTTTGTTAAAGTCCGGACGAGATACACGTTATTTTTGTTATTTGGCCTTATATTTTAACACAAAATGAAAGAGAAAGTAATATCTGACTCACCGAATAGACAGGGGCATGTTTTGCAGCATCTTTTATTTGAGATAATTGATGATTTGACTTTGTTTGATAATAATACACTATCGATGGATACTACCTACAGCATGCTACCATGGTAACCTAAACGCGCACGCGCATCCTAGTATTACGTAACAATAGGTACGCGCGATGGAGATATCGCAAAGGATACATTCTTAGTACGGTGAACTCATCTGAAATGACACAAAATTTAGTAACAATTATGTTTTAAGAGTTTCGCTATGAATATCTGTAAGTTCTGACAGCATTTTGCACAAAAATTTGGGCATATTTAACTGCTAGACCATTTTAGAACACAGGTGAAAAGCTATCCTCTCGCCAAAAACAGAACCAATGCAAAGAGCCCGCATCTTTCTATGAATTAAAGCTTGAATTGTATTTTACCATATTGAGGGTAATTGGAATGATTTCAAGAAGAATATTTGGCGGAACAATTTAACGACCTTGTTTGAATATTATATTTTATTTAAAAAAAAACCCAAAAGGCTATATTGCGGGCTTGTCCGGGAGTCGAACCCGGGACCTCTCGCACCCTAAGCGAGAATCATACCACTAGACCAACAAGCCATGCTTGGATTAAAATATATTACTCTCTCTATAAAAAAAAAAGGTATTTGCAATTTCATTGGTCTTAATTTGTAACGAAGGAAATATATTTAAAGGACGCATAAGAATGTCAATACCGATTCCTTATACATAATAAAGAAGGAAAACAAGAAGCTATTAATTTTTAAAAAGAATATGTATGAGATAAACATAATTAAGAAAATGACCGCGATTTGTGTAATCCTAGACTGCTGACCCGGAATATAAAGCAAAAAGTTAGGGCTTGTCCGGGAGTCGAACCCGGGACCTCTCGCACCCTAAGCGAGAATCATACCACTAGACCAACAAACCATGCTTGGTTCGATTAAACTAGCTTGCCCTCAATTACGTAGAGCAGTTGAGTTGGGCTTAATTACAAAAAAAAATGAAAAATACGTTAAAAGAACACACATCAAAATCCCTAATACAAAGTAAATTGGTTAAAAGAAATAAGGTGGAATAAAAATAACACGAGCGAAGGAAAAAAATTGCACGTGATTTGTGTATACCGAGAGGGCTGACCTTGCGCACTTACCATAATTTATTTTCAAATTTCTTCATCAGGGAATGATTTGGGCTTGTCCGGGAGTCAACCCAGGGATCTCTAGCATCGTAAGTGAAAACCATACCACTAGACCAATAAACTATTTTTTAAACGATGTCTTTGTGCTCTACATGTTTAATTATTAAAATGGTAAATTCCGTTGGTCTGCACAAAATAATGATTGGTGAGAACGAAATAGTGCCGAGCTTACAAATAACACGCCGAGTATGCACTTCTTGTTTTGACTAGTCATTTATTCAGATGTCAGAAAGTAATATTAAATTTCAGATACACCACGGACGACGGGAAAATAGTAAATCTTTCTTTTAATTTGCACTTGTATAGGGAGCAATGAATATTGCTTTGGAATAGCTTATGTACGTGTTTCTTGTTTTGTTTATCGTTTCCTTATTTAAATAACATCGAATGAATAATACAATTTAAAATGATAAATGATTTATCTTTCTCCATGGCTTGTACGTTGTTTCCATGAAAACGAACTAAATGGCATGTACAACATTAGGCTCAAGTCCATGGGCTTGTCCGGATGTCGAACCCGGGACTTCTCGGACTCGAAGCGAGAATCATACCACTAACAAGCCATGAATGTTTTTTTCCCCAAACACCAAACAAAGCATTCTTCAAATGAAGGTCACTTAGGAAATCTATGGCGGTTTCTAAAAAAAAAATATCTGAGGGGCTTGTCCGGGAATCGAACCCGGGGCCTCTCGCACCCAAAGCGAGAATCATGCCACTAGACCAACAAGCCTTTGATGCAGAGGAAATATGAAATTAAGGTTATATTAAAGCTTACAGGTTTGTCCTGTTTTAAGAATGCACTTTGTGTTTGCATAACGCGTTGAAAATGCGTAGATCATTATTGGGGGAGCGCAGGGGAAATCTCCTATACTGGAGTGCCACACGTGCAACATTTAAAAACTTTTATAAGATATTTATTCTACAGGAGCTATTTTTTATGTAAAGGACGACAAATTCTGTCATATTTATATTTCACTTCAAGTAAACATTTATTTTCCAAAGTAGAAAATTGTCCTAACCAGAACCTTATGACAATTTCGTCCACGGCTGGTATTGATTGAGCCTGCGACCTTTTGCGCCTTACAAAGCGATACTTATTATACCATTAGAACAATAAGCCAATTTAATATCATAGCTGTCTGTACAAATTATCTAGAGGCTGTTCAAAATATGAGACCTCTACCCAAAATAGAGTCTTAATATGTTTAACAATATTGACTTTTTCTTCTTTTACAAGCCACTTTGTTGAATCAGGTGTTTCAGTCACCTTATGTTTGCATTTCTTTAGCGTTGGTATTAATAGAGCTTGCATATCACTTAGTTAGGCTCTAAGTTGCAACATTTTCTATGTATTGCATCAGTCATCTACTCGTACATCCACTAGGGAAATTAAATCAAAGTTTCCAATTGGCACCAAGCAAGGCTTGTTGGTCTAGTGGCATGATTCTCGCTTTGGGTGCGAGAGGCCCCGGGTTCGATTCCCGGACAAGCCCCGTGTATTTTTTTTTAATTAATGTCGGAGATGAGCAAATATTTTCCTTTATTCCGTGTCAATAACCTATAAACCAGTCAACCCCGGGATCTCTAGCATCGGTAGTGAGAACCATATACCAATGAACCATTTTTTTAAAACGATGTCTTTGTGCTCCACATGTATTACCATTCAATTTTTAAAAACATGTGATTTATGTACTACCTAAGTATAATATGCCAATAGTACTAATGATCATGAAAAAGCTTAAAGCTACATTTTCATGTCAATTGGTATACACTACCGTGATCATTCATATTAGTATTAATACCTGAGTCCCTGGCATTACAAAATATTTACACCCTAGCCACCCCCCCCCCGGCCCCCAGAACAGTAAACAAACTTTGAATAGTACAAAGTAAATAACCAAATAAATGGGGACTTATCGACGTCTGGATCCTATTTAACATCCAAAACTACTGAGCGAACGAACTAGTTCTGGCTGGTTTAAACAAGCAAAATAGGGGCTTGTCCGGGAGTCGAACCCGGGACCTCTCGCACCCGAAGCGAGAATCATACCACTAGACCAACAAGCCGCTTCATGATAAATGGTTATGATATGAAGCAAAATTACCGATAATAGAATACACGACGCAGTTATACCTTGATTGTACACCAATTCACATCATCATCTACATTTTCCCAAAATTCTTTTCTGATAAATAAACAAATTTACTTATGTATTTCAATTTATATGAATGTTTCTCTCCCTAACCAGATGTTACCAAGTATTTGATTCACCTGTAATTCAAAATGGCATCTGTATAGATGACAGTCACATTGCATCCATAAGTTGGTGATATGTCGGACAATCCTCTTCTTAGCGTGTCAGTCGTAAATAAAAAACTGTGGTTTCAAAAGTGTGAATATAAGTAGTAAACAGGGCAGCATTTCACGAGGTACAAGTTCTCCAACAACCAATTGAAAGAAGTCTATCAATTTTATCCCCGTTTTTAATGGGATTTCGGTGAACTTGTACTTATGACGGTTTTGTGAAACGCTCCCAGGCCTATTCCAAACACATTTTTTTCTCCCATGAAAATATGTGTCTATATTCTAGGATTCATGAAATGTTCTCCCGTCCTTAAGCGTAAACAATAGTTCTTGCCAGCTGCATTGGTGTTATAAAAATGTGTGTATATTTAGAATTTGCCGAGCTGCTTCACGCATTAATATCTTGATGTTTTTAATTTTAATGATTCTTCATGTTTGATTTTATGAGCTTGTTAAAGGATATGACAAGGTCATTTACATAATAAGCATACACGTCAATAATGCTATTAAATCTCATAAACATCTGCCATGTGAAGACACTATCAAATAAATGCGTGTATTTGTACTTTACCCATTGTAGGCTTTACATTATGCTCTGCACACATTCCCAAGAGAAAACGTGAATATAGTTTTTATGATGGACACAAAATTTATTTTACAAATTCATTGCTAAGTTGAACCATTGCTTGGTAAACAAAAGACGATGACCCGTATTATACTAATCCATTTAAACTCGAGCCTGGGTATAAGATCACGTTTAATAAAGGGAAACTTAGACCTCAAACTAACTTTCTTTGTTCAACCCGATTTTGAACAAAAGCATAAACAGCGTTTGGTTTAAACTTTAATAAAATACGGGCTTCAAATTAGTTCTTTTACAAACTAGTAGGATCAAGCCCTAGTCAATCCACTCCATTTTCACAAAAGTCGGCCTGTAGTTTATGATTTACCCAGGATTTAAAATGAACAACTATTTTCAAAAAATATTTGAAGTTAATTCGCACCCTCCCCCGTAATTCAACTGTAAAAAACACCAGTTGTAAATATGATAAAAACACATTTCTCATCGGTTTTAGTGAGGCTCTTGTAGACATACCCATTTTGAGCATTCCAACGAGATTTCATTAAAAATTATTTATCAAGGTAATATCTTTTTTTTTTACCCACTTTCCCCAATATCATCGCTCTTATCGTTGTTGTAGCTTCGCAAAATTATTTGAATTAGTATAACGCTGTCCATTTTGAAATGAAGGGGAAGAGATATGTCTTTCCATCGCCGTGTGTGTGTGTGTTTTGATGCATTAAGTGGTTTCTTTCGCTACCATTTAAACTTTTGGGACTCAAGATGTCAATTCAGTTATGGTAGTGCCAGATCGAACATAAATAGAATTAGACGGTTGTAATCTACTCACTGTATACCACTAATGAAATTAACGTAAGTTTTCGTGCGAGCCACTTCGCTTCACTTCGTCTCTCTTAATGGAAGATGTTTCAAAAGACCGTCTTCTTTCTGGACGTACACACCCACACACACACACACACACACACACACACACATATATATATAAACGCGCACACTCACACCTTCACACACAAACATACACGCACACATGATTTAATATTATACAATAACATTTTTCGGCAAATAAGAATGTTAACTATTGAACTTTGTACTCGTTTTACGAAACATAAGATTCAATTGCTGAAAACTAAAAACCATGTCCTTTTTTCGCCTTTCACTTTCGTTTGACCAATGAATGTGAATAAATTAATCAGTTACATAGAATGTATAATGTGGATAACATTTGTCATTTACACAGAATAAATAGTATGAATATATAAGTCAGTTAAATAGCTATTGCCCTGTATCTCGCCTGTGAACGACACAAGTGTCTCTAGAGCAACCGAACTCTTTAATGAAAGTTCTCTCCCTCATTTTCTCTATCTCTCTCTTCCCCCTACCGGCCTACCTGCCCCCCTCTCTCCCTTTCTCTTTCTCTGTCTGTCTCTGTCTGTCTCTCTCTCTATATATATATATATATATAAGTGCGAGAATTCTCAACTCAACTCCCATTATATCTCTATCTTGTATATTGGCATTGTAGTTTATCAATAAATTCCCAGCTCTGTTAATTAAGTTCTTGTACAGACAAAAAAAATGTTTAAAGTTTATTGCGATAGCTTTTCAACCATAGCATATCCATGACAGGTGGATATGCTGCCGTAACATTGAAGATACCATGAACGGAAACAATATTGTTAATGCTACTGCACGATGACGCAATGTGATGGTCATGGCTGAATATAGGTGGCGCCATGATTATTTACCGGGATATTCATCAAACGTTGAATTTGGGGACTTTTTATAGACCGTCGAAGAAGAAGTGATGCATTACATTAATTACATTACATTGATGCATTATATTGATAGTTTATTCAGATGATTACATTGTTCTTGAGTGAGTACCTTCTCTCATAGTCATACTAATCCGTCAATAACATTTGTAAACATAAAGATCGCGTCATCAGAAGGAACGCATTGTTATGTCATAGTGGTACGCGCCATGTAGATTCAATAATGTGTTGAGAAAGTAAACAAACGAATAGTTACTGCATTACATACACACTGAACGAAATACATATGAAGGAAACACACCATGGTTTGAGGGCTAGATTTGGTGAGTTTATCTGTCAATTATATGATTCAAATTTTGGTTTGATAGGCCTACTAATATCATTTAGAAAGAAATTCCCTTAGATTTATTCGATTCTTCTTTTTTTATTGCGGAATTTTCACCCTTTATTGAATTGAATACAACATGCATGTGGTCTTTGTGTGGTGAGTCGACATTTGCTCGTGCTCCAGTTGCTTTATTTCGCCAAAGGTAATAGGGTAAGGGTTGCAATGTGGTTCCGGGTTAGTTTTATCGTGAGGGTCAGGGTAAGGTATAGTGATGGATCTGGGGTTGGAGTTAGGAATTATGTTTGAGTAAAAAATAAAATATTAATCAAAATAAATAAGAAATAAATCATGTTTAAAAAATTACCGCTGAGTAATAATCGCGTGAAAATGACTGCGTGGTATATCTTGTACGACTACAGCTACGTGCCTTGCATGTATATGTACATAACCTGATTAAGGGTACTTTCAAGTATTCTTCAAATTGTCATAAATTTTAACTGAGTCGGTTGTTGACATGGAAAACAGATGCCAAAAGTCATGATTTTTCTTTACCTCCACCTACTACATAGCAATTTTGGCTTTGTCTAATTTATAGTAATATGTTGAGTGGATATAGATTGGCAAGTGATTGATAGGAAGAGAGAGAGAGAGAGAGACAGCGAGAGGGGGAGCGAGAGACAGAGAGACACACAGAGAGACACAGAGAGACACACAGATAGAGAGACAGAGACAGAGACAGAGAGACCGAGAGACCGAGAGAGAAAGAGAGATACAGAGAGATAGAGAGAGGGAGAGAGACAGAGAGAGAGTGACAGAGAGACAGAGTGAGAGACAGAGAGAGGGAGAGAGACAGAGAGAGAGAGTGACAGAGAGACATAGAGACAGAGAGAGACAGAGTGAGAGACAGAGAGAGGGAGAGAGAGAGAGAGAGAGACAGAGAGACAGAGAGAGAGTGAGTGAGAGAGAGAGAGACATAGAGACAGAGATACCAAGTTGACTGTGAACTGTACTGCTGTTCATATCTACGAGTGAAAAGCATTATCATTCTGTCATTCATGGAGGGGGCAATCTTTTTTTCTTCAAAAAGCAATTGCACTATAAGCCTATACTGATAAGTATTATTTGACGTCATATATGATAGGATGATAGTAGAAGAAAGGGGGAAATATTTCTTGATAGTGTCGTGTTACGATCTACTTCTTTCTAACGAATAGAAATTCTGTAGGAAACTCTCTATCCATTGCCGTCTGCATAGTTATGAACCATCTATTTAAATTTTAAATATACTTGGAAATCAATAGTATCATTCTTTTGTATTTTTTTTTTTCCAGAAGATTTTTCCACAAATTAGTCACAGTTTTTCCCCATCATAAATTTTTTTCCGCAAAAAAATACAATGAGAAATATTACAATGCAAACAAAGTATGAAAACAATACTATATAAATAAATCATGTGAAAAAAAATACATTATAATCGTTTGATTTGAGAAATGAAATCATAGCAATGTGGAAAATACCTTTGTTCTGAGAGGAAACAAAAAGTGATTTATTTTGACAAAAAAGAAGGGAGAAAAAAAGAAAGAAAGTTGAAGCCCTAGAATCTAAGGAATGAAAGGAATCTATTCTCCCCCTACCCTTCCCTACAGAAAACATACGCCGCCCCCACCCGACTGCCCTCTCGCCCGAGTACATGGGTAGCCTTTGCAGCTTAATAGGAATAAAAGCAGCTCTACTACATTAATTAATGGCTCTGCCTCGACGTCCCTAGCAAAAATAGATTTTTCTTCCTTTCGATTTTTGCTAGGGGCGTCGAGACAGAAGCTTGTCTTTTCCTGAAATGATGAAGACTAGAAATACTGTTTGAGAAGCTGCAATTTACCAAAAAACAAAGAGCTGCGAAAAAATCCGGGGAAAAAAATAAACTCTTTCAAAGGGAATTAGGTGATATTTTTTCGTGGCTTATCTTTCTAACTCTTTTGTACTTAATATTGTTGATATGGAATAATGGAAAGCCTAAAGCAAAATTATTGACTCAGTTTTATTGCTACCAACATTTGTGTTTTGTCGACTGCCTACAGGAATTATGTTCCTTGCCATTGCCATTACCTTCCTGTAACGGTCTTCCTGTTGGGCAGCCGACAGTGTCTTGTACGTTTTTTTTGTGTGGAAAATATCGGAAGCCTTTTGGCAAAATTGAAAATAATTCCTATATGTATCATTGTAGGTTGCATGCCATTTTTTTATTTTAAATGTTTTAAAATCGATGAAATGTTGTTTCAAAAAAATTCCTAGTTATGTGTTGTATCATGTGTTATGCGTTATTAGTTGGGAAGGGAAAACGCCGTCTAAATAATTTGCCGTCGTTATACAAATTTCAAATCAGGGAAAAATATTTGACTCGGTGACTGCTACTCCCTTGGTCACTGTTTTGTGTCATTAAATTCTAAATCGGTTTATTTTGAAGGAATTGGATGAGGATCCAATGAGCCTGTACATGAACAAAAGGACAAACGCTGATGTCATGGTGGTTTTCGGAAACATAAATATATAGAAACTACCTTGTCTTGAATTCGTTATGATGTGATCACAAAGCATATTCATTACTTTACAAATCTATTGAAAAGATTTTTTTTGTTTACTGTTTAAAAGTGAATTATTATATTTAAAACAACGCTGCATGTCCAGTTTGTGGAAACTGATCTTGAAGCAAGGACAATTCTTTGAAGAACAGAAATCAGAAGTTGTATAAGCTGAATTAAAAATGAAGTTGAACTCTGGCCAGGCGATTATTGTGAAAGAAATTGTTGTTACGAATATCGAATTATACGATTACGAATATGCTAATTCCATAAGATGATCGAGTTGATAGTTATAAACCACGAATGATTGAATCAAAGGTAACAAATCGTCTTGATTTGTGATTGTATTAATTTAATTCTAAGTTGTTGAAGGGGAGAATGTAAGCTAATTGCCCCGACGCAACACTGTTCAGAAGCAACCAGCGAACGTCGATTACGTTATGATTAGTAATTAAGATTGTTGCATAGCCAAAAAGGTTTTGGAATCATTAAAATGATAAGAAATCGACTAGATATAGCTGAAATTCACATGCACTGGACATAGAAATGTGTATATGGGACTATAACATATTATGTGCATGACTGTTCGTCCAAACCTTTTCAGTTATTTCCCGTCATATATCGAATATGAAGGCATTTGAAGAACATTTCTTTTCATGGGACATATCTTCGATGATTTTCTTCTAAAAAGACGAACTAGAAAGCTCGCAAATTATTTTCCACTCTTACCAAAACTCAACTTTCAGCTATATAGGTGCCTATTTGCAGAGCATGCATACGAAAATTGCAGTGAACGATGTATTAGCTGACATCCAAGTAGGTAAATTGTCTGGTAAATGATTGATTGTAAAAAGTTTGGAAAACTTAACATGAAAACAAAAAGTGGCCTATTAAAAAAAAATTAAAAAACAGGCATACTCGCGATACAATATGTTATCACTCACCGATTGTAAAGTATCGGTTTCTTAGCCGGAGTTGAAATTGTGAAATAGGGTCAAATAAGGACATCCTTCGAACCTATACATAATCAATGAAATCCCTTTCAAACTAACCCATTTTATCCTAAATTTGTCGTTTTTTATCTTACTATTTTGTCAATGCCGGGCCTAAATCAGAGATTCGTGACTGACGGTGTATTGGGGTCAGGGATCTGTATAGAGGATTGGAGATGCCGCTTGTCCAAACAGTTTATCCGTAAGCAAACTGATTTTTGAAACCCCCCGATAATTTTGTCTGAGAAGATTTGGGGCATGATTTAATTTAGATGACTGACAATGCATCACAGCAACCACTCACCCATATCCATTTTGTGGAGAACAAAACTAAACCCCTCCGTCTGTACTCTTGGGCCAGTGTCTTTCTCTGTGTTCCCTTCCTTTTTTTCTTTCTTCCTCCTTAAGCTCTTTGAATGATTGATAGCACAGTGCCCTCCTCTTTACTACTCCTATTATATCGCCCCTCTCAATCGATCTTGATTCTCATCCTCTTTTAATTTCTTTCCTTTTCATTCTCGTTCTCGCATCTCTGCCTCGCCCCCCCCCCTTCCTCTCCCTCATTTTGTTCTCCCCCTGTATCTCTCTCTCTTTCTCTATCCCTCCTTCTCTCTCTATCTCTATCTCTCTCTCTCTCTCTCTGTCCCTCGCTCTTTAATAATAATAATAATAGCTAGTTCTTATATAGCGCTTTTCAGGACCGAAGGCCCTCTCTATCCCTCCTTCTCTCTCTATCTCTCTCTCTCTCTCTCTCCCTCGCTCTTTCTCTCTCATTCACTCTCCTCTCACTCCCTCCCCTTCTCCGTCTCTAATCAAGTCCTCGTCCTGACTGTCGGATTCCATTGGCATTAACGTTTTGTGTACTTTATCCCTGCAAACACCTCCTTTCAACTTCCCTTGACATGTCCAGGGAATAGAAAAGAAAAAGCGTAGTGCTTTCACGACGTAATTAACGTCATAATCCACGGCGTCTGCGATTGTACTAGACGGTTCGTGATAGGGGCTGTATTCTGATGAAAACCCAATTAAACCACTGGTTTGTTTTCTCTAAATGCAAAGCAAGTCGTGCGTGTGGGTTGTTTTAAGGCGAGGAAATACCCGATGAAATTGCCCATATTAATGTTCGGCGACCAAGCGCATTAAACGCCGCTGTTTCGCCTCCTCGTCAAGTTAACCATCTTTGTCACATAAACGCCCTTGCATTATTTTGAAGGGCGGCACATTTCATAGGAATGTCAGTTATTGGTTTCCTTGTCAGAGACAGACAGGAGAAATTCAACACCAAGAGTGTATTAGAAATTACTCGCAATGATATCATCTTCATTGTCGTTTCTATTTTTCCAAGCATTGTCGACAGGGGCGGCGCGAGAACAAGTTGAATTGGGGGGGGGGGGGGGGGAGGCAGGAGGGCAGTGACGAACCCAGAAGTTAAAGGGGAAGTCCCCCAATGATATCAAGTTGGTTTCAACAACAACAAAACGGAAAATTGAGAGAAATAAATTAGTGGATGTTTGAGCATTATCCGATTGCAAATAGGAAAGTGATGTATTTTTGAAGTTGTCATCCGTGAAACACAAATTGACAACATTGTGATGTATCTTGCGAGCTCCTCTCCAATATGCTCTATGCAGGAAATTTCAAAAACTTTCATTTTCTTAGTTATTGATGACGGAAAAGACTTGTTTCATACAGGGGTCGAATAAAAAACACGTTTGCAACAATCATATTTAGAGTATATGTGAGATTGAAAAGAGGGAAACTATCATTTTTTGAAGTTTTTTAGTACAGGGCAAAGAGAGGGGAGCTCGCAAGATACGTCAAAGAGTTACCAATTTGTGTTTGATTGATCGCGACTTCAAAAATTCATAACTTTCTCATTGGTATTCGGTTTTCGCTCAAACTTTCACTAACCTGTTCCTCTCATTTTCTGTTTCTATTAAAACAAACTTAATATCAGGGTGGACTTCCCCTTTAATATACCTGGGGAGTGTTTCACAAAGGCTAAGATCGACTTTAAGTTGGACTTAACTATGGCAGGCCGTTTATGCCACTGTTTGCTCTCACCATTAATTACAGGCATTGGTCTCTCAAGGGATTTACAAATCATGGTCACAAATCTACAGAACTAATTTTGTTGATAATTCATTATTGAAGGAAAAAATATTATCTAAAGATCATAACGGTGAGAGCAACCAGTGGCATGAATGGCTTGCCATAGTTAAGTCCAACTTGAAGTCGATCTTAGTCTTTGTGAAACACCCCCAGGGCTGTTACATGTGGTGTAAATCAAGAGAAAGTCTTACTTAAATCGTCTTTCTTTCACATTAGACGCAGGCAAGTGGGGGTGACGTTGGCTGCCCGCAATAAAAGGCCCTTACTGTCGTTAACAATGCATTGCTCTAACGGCCTTCTCGCAGACAGCCGTCGTCATATTGACATGATCGCACCTATAATATTGTATGTGGCTTTTTTGTTTAAATAGAGGATCTCAAATTAGGAGGGGGCATACACAAACATATGATTGTTTTTCTTCTGTTGAATAACAGCCGATTTCGTGTAAACAGGGGCACTTCTCCTCGCCACCCCTCCCCCTCCCCTCCCTCACCCTGTGGATCCACGATTGTTATCCTTAATGTATAAGGTGTGAAATTTCAACGCGTCATTGATACTTGGTTACTTATGATGAGCTTCTAATGTACGTGCTCTTAGCCTCCAGTGTTCATTTCCTTGGCTAACATGACCAAGTCAGGTCTATTGTCTTGATTGTTTGCATTTCTGAAGGTCACTCATGCACGATAATTTAATATCAACACCATTTTTTCGTGTAATTTCCTTGAAAGCTATACCGAAACGCAACGTAATCTTGCAGAATTGTGCAATAAACCATGAACTTGACAGGACGGGTGTGGAAAGTATGAAGGTCATTTCAAGGACATTCTCCGGGTTCACTGGAATGTCTGACTCCAACATCGCAAACATGTGGGACATTGATTTTACTCACTCGCAGTGATTTTTACAGCAGACGCCATTTACTCACGATATGATTATGTTCGTTCACGGGTGTTTAAAGAAAAGATTGAGCTCTGGTAAAGACGAGCTTCTTATTGTTTTAGTCTCATTTACAAATATATGATTTTAACATTGTTGGGTTATCTCTCTCTCTCTCTCTCTCTCTTTCTCTCTCTCTCTCTCTCTCTCTCTCTCTCGCCCCCTCTCTCTTGCTCTTTGTCTATTCCTGCGGGGAAAGATCTATATTTCTGTCTATTCAAAAGAAGAAAAAAAACACATAGCAGTATTTATGGACTAGTGTGACTTCGTGCGATTACGGTAATTGGACCAGGTGAGGTTGCTCAATGTAATTGTTAGTATTCTTTAGGAAACGTAAGGTCATCAAATCCCAGTCCATTCGTTTTCTTCCCAGAATGCATTTACACATTGAATCTTTTCTGTGGGATATTATAGAGATTAAAGTTAGCTTATTCCATAGTTTTTAAACAATGGGTGGAATCATACACTGGAGTTCATTCTTTCTTCTCTTTCTTTTTTTATACTATATTTCAACCATATCGTGCGAATTTGACTTTTAAATCACTTGTGCATTACGGTGGAATATGATTAATAGGTACGGAGCCATTTCTTTTGTTTTGGTCGGTTTTAAAATTGCGTTTATTAAACGGCCATTATGCGTCCTCGCTTTGAATGACGACCTATCCTGGATTACAGATCTGCCAGTTATCATTTAAATGATGTGTCAGTATGACCGATGGCTGGTATTCCTGCCGTGATCTATTTCGATTGATACAGTCAATCACGATTTGCATAATTTCCTCGTTCCCATTCACTCACTTGTCACAATTGAATGTTTCCGACTGTCCGGCAGAGGATATGAAGAAAAATCTGTTTCCATTTTAATTGTGGTGTATAGTCGCCGAATGGGTTATTCATTCTACTCCCATTCACTTTGCACGACAATTACTGATCCCGTTATTGAAATGAAATTTAAAGCCCCTGCACATTGTGCAATTCTACTACGACTAAAGTATGAATGAAAAAATGCATAATTTATGTTAGAAATTGACAGATAAAAGAATTTCGAGGATATTCTGTACACAAATTTGCTTTCGAGGTTGGCTCTTGGGGTTTTATCTCTTCGGAAAATATGAAACGACTGAAAACCATTGTAAATGAAGTTGGTAAACGAACAAAGTACAAGTTTTAGTTTATAACATTTCTAAATTAGCAGTGACCTCTTCAGTTGTTATTTATTATGCAAAAAGCCCTGCTCCGTGTACAACGTTGATGGGGTGATTGTAGTAGGCAGCCCATTATGTTCCTGTAACCTAATATCCTATATGATTCGAAACTGTCACCGTTGTGTTTATACCCCCGCCGAATAATTTGTCTGGATTACCCCCTGATTGTATGAAGAACTTAATATTTACTATCTCAATAATTTTCAAAAATATACAACATTTATCAACATCACGTAGCTACGAATTCTGTATCACTACCATGTTGAATTCTAACCAGAACGTCAATGACGTAGCGCTCATCCGCATCTCGCAACAACAAATATCGTAAATTTTATGTGGTACACTTTTGAACTGGTCAAAAATAAAAAATTTGATGCCCTGGAAGGGACATAATTTCATTTAGCTGTACAAGATTAAATAGAAACTAAAGGAAATGGAATGACAATTGGTTGAAAAGGCAATTTTTTTATTTTTGGAATAAATTTGCTCTACCAGATAAAGCAAACCAAATCAAAATCGGTCGAGAAATGAAGGAGAAGAAGCATTTTTTGTGATTTCGAATAAATTTGCATAAATTAGCATAGATAGTTAATGGAGAAAAACTTTTAAATTCTGTGTAGAAGTTTAGTGTACCAAAGTAAGCCCTACCAGATAAAGCAAACCAAATCAAAATCGGTCAAGAAATGAGGGAGAAGAAGCAATTTTTGTTATTTTTGGATTAAATTTGCATAAATTACCATAATTAATTAATGGAGAACAATTTTTAAATTCTGTGTAGAAGTTTAGTGTACCAAAGTTAGCTCTACCAGATAAGCAAACCAAATCAAAATCGGTCAAGAAATGAGGGAGAAGAAGCAATTTTTGTTATTTTTGGATTAAATTTGCATAAATTACCATAATTAATTAATGGAGAACAATTTTAAAATTCTGTGTAGAAGTTTAGTGTACCAAAGTTAGCTCTACCAGATAAATCAAACTAAATCAAAATCGGTCGAGAAATGAAGGAGAATTTTATGTTACCTGCCCTGCATGGACTATAATCAGGTCAAGTCCTGTGCTTTTCTTACTATGTTTCTTTTTATGACTTTGTCATAATGTCTCTGTTTCTTTATTGCTGAAGTATCATTAAAGTGATGTACGAACAACAATAATAAATGTCGATTGACTTCCCCATTAAGCAAATTAATATTAGAATTAATAAGTTAAAAGCTTTTCGATCAGAGAAATGCTAATATCTGTGGCCAGAGTGATAGCGGTCTCATACCCTCAAAAGCTTTTAATTGGTGCAATCCCCTAATTTTTCGAAAGAATATGGTTTTGGGAATCCTGACAGTCCTCCCTAAGGCCAGGTTGGGCGTCGATCATCCCCCCCCCCCGGCTCCCTGGATGCATGTAAGAGAGAGAGAGAGAGAGAGAGAGAGAGAAAGAGAGAGAGAAAGGGAGAAAGAGACAGAGGCAGGCAGGCAGAGACATGAAGACAGAGAGACAAAGAGAGACAGACAGAAAAGAAAAGAAAATAAAAGGGAGGAAAACGAAAGTAGAAGAGAATTCAGTGACCCAAAAATTTAAAATACAAACAAAAAAAGACGGAAAGGAAGCTGATTAATGGTGAAAAAAGTCTTGATATAAACAGCTGAACCTTGTTACTCAATAATTTTATTTGAAGAATAAAATCTGTCAGACGACATGTACAGAGCAATTGGAAACACACATCGAAATTGCAATGTGATATTTATTCAATCTTCAAAAAGTAAGAGTAATATTTTCGCCATCTAATTTATGACGCTTCTTGCAAAGCTATTACCTGTACATCATGGGACGTGCTATTGTTAATGTGCAATAAATAAATAATAATAACACAACATTTAATCCGATCAGAGCGGAGCAATAGAACATAACTGTAATCCCCGTAGAGTTGATTCGCACATACTCTATTTCCGGACATATCTTCGGGAGCAGTAATATAAATTCCCTGCGCATATCATAACAACATGAAATAGATGGGATCATGGGAGCTGACGTGATTTTAAACGCTTTTCTTGGTACAGTTTATTCCACAACATGATTTGTTTTTAACGTGATCTGAACAAGTTTTTAGTTGAAAATGGATACTGAATTCCTGTTTTGAGATTAATAAAGAGCTCATCTAATTCTTAACATGTTTTTCGACATACTTTGGTGGAGAGTTATTTGCCCAAGCACAAAGTTAGACAAAAACAAATTGTTGTTTGTTTACCGCCTTACATCCGGAAATCATAATCATTACCCCCATCGCCAAATAAAAGCGAAACCATGTTAAAAGGACGTTCAAAGTTCAAAGTACCACCCAAAACTGAATTAAGATGTGAACATTCGTGGTGATAATCTACAAAGTGCTCTTAGGATCGCATTCTACTAAAGAGGGTTTATGGGAGGAGATTTATTTATACCACATTATTGTTTTTAAATCTTATAACTTTGAATAAATCACCTTCTAACTGGTGTTGTTATGAAGCATCACGTATAAACAACGTGTTTAAAAGGTAACATGTATAATTACTTGCTTCAAAGTTGTATTAAAAATATAATCTTGATATTAACGTGAATGCATTATAAAGTAAATGAACAATAATTTTTGTTTCACCCCAAAAAATATTGTTAAAAATTCATTTAATGATGACAAATGGGCATTTGACATGACTTTCGCTGTTGAAAACTCCCTCTTTATGAGAAAATACGAAGGAGGTGACCAATTTATTTTAAGGTGGTTGGGAATTATTCGTGTAGAATCACAGATAACATTCCCTTTTCCCTATTGTTTTTCTTCTCGAATTCGATGAATTCATAGGAGACTTTGTCGTCATGGGAAATCAAGAACATTAGGTTGATTGCATGCATAAGTAATACGATAATAAATGGTTTAGGATCAATGTACATGAGTTTAAGTCACAGGGGTATTGTCGGAAGCAATAAGCTTCAACTTTTTTTTTGTATGTTCGTTTACATCACGTTTAGTCGCGGCGATATGCTTAAAAATATGATCGTGCCTTTCATAGAGTACTATTATTGAAGGAGCATAGTTGGGTTTGAAGTGGACGAACTTTAGGCCAAGATTTTGACTTGACTAACTTTATGGAGCGCCATTCGTCAGCACTCATCATCATTTACAAGTTATCAGATTTTTTTCTTCTTTTTTTTCAATGTGTGAATTATATTATATAATCATGAATATTACTGCTTGGTTCCTTTCAAATCATTAATTTCAGATATCAATCTAAAAGCAAATATATTTATATTACTTTTAAATGTGCTAAGATAAGATTTTTACTGAAAAACGGAGAAGATACATTCTTGCGTCAAAAAACTTAAAACCACATAAAAACTTTAACCTGTAACGGTCAAAAAAACTTTCTCCTACACAAAACCGAAGGCCGATTTACGCTACGATTCAGACGTCACTATTTTACTAACTTATTCAGATGAGAATTTCTTAGTACCCAAATATCAGTAAAATAGCGCTGTTCGGACTGTGGTGTAAATGTGCCTATTTTTAAACCTTTACTTTTCATATCAAGCTTTGCTACAAAATATTTCAAGCAAACAAAGTCCTTTGCACAGGTTTACATCATCGGACCAGTCAATACACCCGTTGCACACGAGGCGTCCAATATTGAATGCGTCATTACCTGCGCTAATCAAGCCTGTGTAGGTCATTAGCGGATGCGCCAGCACAACGTTGGTATTTGTCATTTAGTATTTACTTTCAGTAAGACGTCACTCTAACATGACGCGTCAAAGATCGCAACAGTTACTGACGCAGCCTTCCGTCAGTAAATGACGCCTCGTGCACCACGGCCAAAGTTGTCTCGGTGTGTTTTCACCGTCGTAATCTGTATCTTCTGATCATATCAAAGTAAATTAAAGGCCAATTTGACGCATGATGAAGTCTATCAGAATGCTGCGCTAGTCCAAAGCAAATATGTTGCGTCATCGCAACAATCTAAATGTTCCACGGTGCTTTCATCGTCGTCCTCTGAATCTCCTGACCGGATGAAGTCCCGTGCAAGCTCGCTCATAACACGGTTGAGTCTCCCTATGGTCTCCCGCACACCGCTGTATATTAGCCTTATGGCCACTGGACTTGGTCTTGCATGTTCGCCTCCTGTACCGCCGACCCTCCCCGCAGGTCAGCGAGCAGTAGGACCAGTGGTTCCACTCATTCCACATGCTCCATTCGCTCCACTCGGGACTTGTAACTGAAATAAGATAGAGAGTGAGTTTTAGTCGATGGTGGATCCAGATATGCTCTAATGGACAAGAGGTTCTCAAATATACCAGAAGCACAAGTATGTCTTTAAAAATCTGTGACAGGCACACACAAACAAAACATGACAGTTATCGAACTAGGTCGGAGAGAGAGTGGGGGTTTACAAGACATATTGGTGTACTTTTTTTCTTCTGTGTTTAAAATAAAGTTATAAAGGAAGCTCCGGTTTGCTTGGCGAGAGAGGAAATGGAGGCACCTGGCCCCTTTGTTTGGTCTTCTCTAAATTTAACATTAAATCAAGTAACAACGTTCAACAGAAGCGAAGGACTGTTCATTCCTACACCCTACCCAATTACGGAACCATTTTAGATGTAGTCATTTTCAATGTCTTCCAAAATCGTACTTTTAATATCGATACTACCATGAATACCCGAGTACAGGTCTGCGTGACGGGATCATTGGTTATCGTTATTGTTATCGTCATCTGCAGTAGATAGTAAAGTATTATAATGTTCCAAATCAAAATCACGACCAACTTTTGTCAAGCAAACATGTTCTAAGCAAATATACTATACTTTAAATCGCTATGACTATAAGTAGTAAGAATATTTTGAATCAACATTGGCACTACAGCTATCAAAGTCTCTCAAATTCGTTAATATCTAAAATAGACTGTAACATAAGGTCATATTTACAATATCAAAGTCGTGCTGTAATACTTTTCACGTCGGATTTAAAGATATAATTTAATTTTCACTACAGCCATGAATACCCAATTCATTTCAATCGCTGACGATATACAGTTGAACGGAAAGGGGTGATATTTGTTATCGTTATCTTCGGTAGATAGTAACATACTGAAATATTCAGAAACAAGATCGTGCCTAAAAGATTATGAATATGTTTTTGAATAATTTAATCTGTCACTAAATTAAAATAAAATGTATTCATTGAAGAAATATTTTGTAATAACACAGTTAATTACAACAATATAACTATGAAATAATTATGTTGTCATGGTAATTTAGGAACATATCAAATTATTAATATGGTCACTTGGCATTCCATACTTCGTCGGAGAATTAAACCATGGACTAAAGTTAGTCTGCTTTCGAGAATACCACCCTATAATTTTTGAATGCATGTTTAACTTAGCTTCAGCACTGTACATTGACTTTAACCATGAATATTCATGATTATCAAGGTCATTTCGGTTATTACGGACACAGGTTCACGGGAGCAGTTCAAATTCGCTATATCTATCTTCATGAGATAGGAACAAATCCTTTACAAAAAAATGTTTTCGCCCTTATATGCATTTTTGTGATAAAAAAGGTACTTTTTAAACAATGAAAGCATAAAAAAGACCCTACAATCGTGAATCATTTGAAAACTTTGCTCACTCAATTCACAGATCAATTCCAGTCTTATTATCTATGGTAGATAGGAATGTATTATTCACAGTTTAGATCGTGACTGGTACTCTGTATGTAATCATTCATTGCAATCCTACCATTACGATGTCCTCCTTCTACGACAAAAAATAAAGCAATTATGTAATATCTAAAATGTAGGCTTCAGTAAAAAAAAAAATATATATATATATATATATATATATATATATATATATATATATATAATTAAATTTTTGTTTTAATGTCTCAACCTAACTTAAAGGTACTATGTCCCATTTGCAGGCCAAAAAGTTGTTTAAACGGTTAAATTCCAACGGCATTTGAAAGATAATACTAATTTAGAACTTCCCTAAAAAGGGGGGGGGCTTGAAAATGTCTTTAAGTGGGAAAATAACGACTATTATTTGTCGAATCAACTACCAAGACAGTAAGTAATAGTCTGATTTTCAGACCATTGTACCGAATGGTCGTACGTTTTGTGTTGCGCAAAGATTCAATCAGTTTTATTTTGGCCATTACAAGAAGTGGTTTATTGATGTAGACAAATGCTCATGTACCCTTTACAGCTCATTTTATGTATGTTATTACCAAAGAAGAAAATAAGCCAGTCAGTCACTCAATAGTGTCTGACAGTGAAGTCAAGCAAGTAAACGGGTTTCCTTGCATAATTTGAATATTAGGACACTGCTAACGTTTAAATTTCACAGATAGGACATACATGACATATTCATAATTCCTGCAAAGTTCTACAGAATTTGATGTTGACTGCAAAAGGGACATAGTATCTTTAAAGTATGGACAACATTATGGGCCCTACATAGTTTTCTCAAACACCTATTCGTTTAGGTGGTTGTTGTTTTTTTAAACAAAGAATGCACCCTTGTTTTGAAAAGGTTTGGGGGAAAGCATTTGACGCCTCTTTTTACTTTAAAGTTTGGGGTGGTATTCCGATAGCGCGTACTAAGTTAAGCCTGGCTTAACTTAGTCCACACTTTTATGGAGTGCCTGTTGCCAACTCATTTACCCTGTACAGATTATTTTAATCCTGCAATGAAAAGTGTCAAAAAAAAAAAAATTTGCAATGAAATGAGAAGAAAAAAAATAATGTGAGTATGAATTGAATTTCAATAAAGTCTTTGGTAGATTATCTTTGTCATGAATATTGAAAGAGGAAGATGAAACCTAGCATTCCATAGAAGTGTGAACTAAAATTCTTGTTTAGTCTGGACTTAGTCCCGGCGTAACTTATGAGAATACCACCCCAAAAGTTTAAGTTTCAAGTATATTTCACACATAAAACGTAACGTTAAAAAGGAAAAACAAATACAAGGGAGGTTGAAGAGGTCAACGAAGGGCAGTGACCTGTCAAGTATTTCGGATGCACTCCTAGATCTAGTTTTAAAAGATCACTACTTTGTTTTTGTATTGCAGTGCCAATTTAACCTTCTCGTTTCATAAATCATCTCCGGTTGCCTGAGGCATTTGAATCATGCGTATTTGAGGTACCTGGCATGTTTTTGTGTGGTCAAACGAGTTTTTACTAGGTTTATTTTTGCATGAATTGCCGTGTTGGGGTGCGAGATCCGGCGTTGTGTCGGTGGGGCGGTGTGTACGACCATGTTACAATGTACTTACGCTATACCAAAAGTAGCGCCTAGTGCATTCGGCCTTGTGCATCATATGATTGATATGGGGTTCTTTCTTTTTTTTCAGAATGAGGGCAATTGCGCGAGTTGCTTCTTGTGCTGGATATGCCATTTGTATGGTCATGAACTTTAAGCTTTTACTTTAATTTATGTATGTCAGGAGTGTTATGTCATATATAATATTATGGTGCGGTCAGAAATTGAGGCCTGAGCCCCCGGGCAATACTTGCAAGTGCGTCTTTTTATGATGATACAACCTAACCAAATTGCAGCAGATAAACAACCTATAAACGTTCAGGCTTCCGGAAACTACTCATGCATGTTGGGGAGCAATACAAATATAGTGACTGATTTGTTTCAGTGTTGGTCGTTTTCGTACTGTTCGATGTTGTTTTGAGTGTTTTGAGTGTATTGACCTGTGTATTCCCTTTGCTTTTCCTTCATCACTGTTCATACATAAATTTGCACGTGGTATGACACTAGAGAAATACTTCAAATCAAATGAAATAATGAAATACGTTGCAATCCACAATCTTGTATCACGTGGTATGGGATACTAAGTAGCTCATCCATCAACCCTCACCATCAATTCCATATATATTCATGGGTGAATCCGGAGGGGGTACAGGGAGAACTTGCCCCCTCCCCCTACAAACATACTCAGGCATATGTATCTGACCAATAAAACAAAACAAAAATGCCCCCCAAAATGTATACACGTCTGCCACCTCGCCCACCCCAACATATTAAATGTTGGAGTGCTGTTGATGTTGGTTTTTGATTTTTCTTTCTTTCTGTTTTTTTTTTAGTTCTTTCTTGCCTTGTCAAAGATAAGACAAATATTGTGCATTAGAAAAATGTGAAAATCTCTTGTATTAATTTACTTCATGTTGTTGTCAGATTTTAGACTTACAAATGCAATACCCCTCCCGCAAAAAAATGTGATAATCCTTTTCTTACAATTATTTATTAGATGCTTGTCAGCACTGGAGGAGACATACGCCAATCCCCTCCCCTTCCCTGGCCCGGGCAGGATACCCCTGATACATCACCGGGGAGAGGACAGCATAGTCCTTGGCAATTATTATTGTATTGCAATCCCGGTATCCATCACCATTCATTTAAATACGAATCCCTATCGGGTGATGAATGCAACGCAAACATTGAACTAACACACATATCTGAATGGGACGTAGCGAGGTATTATCCATAATAAAGCATGAAGATAAAGAAACAATCAACATTCCAGAACTCGAGCTTTAAAATCAGTAACCACATAAGTGCGTTGCCATTCCATGCTACGTTTTCAAAATCGGTGCCTGGGGTCATGAATCCACTCGGAACTCTAGTATTCTAGAGGTTGTATAATTGCATATTACGTCTAACCCCCAAATCGTAGTGAGGTACTCTAAGCGCGTGATCTTTCACGTAAGTGTTTCTCGTAAAAATCATTGCTCCACTTCACAATTATATTGTTTTCTCTGACCAATGCCCATTACTTCTGTTTACTCTTGCATATCACTCAATCAACATGTTTTTTGTTTGTTTTTGGGTGTGTTCTCTTATTTTTTTCAATAGTGAATTCTACAACCATGTGGCTCGATAGTCCCTGTCACGACGGGCACAGGAAATTCTCCTGTCTACATATTCCCCGATGCCCACCCCCTCTCTTTCCCTCCTCTCTTCATTTCTGCCCCCCACCCCCACCTCTCTCTCTCTCTCTCTCTCTCTCTCTCTCTTTCTCTCTCTTTATCACTTCTTGTCTTTATTTGCTCATCTTCTTTCCTTGAGGGAAGAAGCAATACATTATTTGCTTTTCTTTGTCTCGATCTGTATATAATCCCTTCTCTCAATCTCTCTCTCTCTCTCTCTCTCTCTCTCCTGTTTCCACTTTCGCTTGTACCCTATCTCCAAATTGTTACTTTTCTGTATCTATATTACTTCTTCTCGTATTTCACTTTTTCCCTCTATTCTAGTTCTGCAATCGCTTTTTTCTGCTTTTCCCCAATGTGCATGTATTTGTTGATCTATCCTGCACGTTACAGGACACAATGTCCAAACTTTGCTTTATCCTACATGTCTTTCTTATTCCCTTCTCCATCTCTCGACGACGATGCCAATTTTCCGAAATGTCCCCTTATCAATTTGCCAAATTAGCTGACAAGCTGTCTTACTTCTCCAACGCTCCCATGCGAATAGAGTGAATAATTTGTATTACGACATGTTCACTGGCCCCGACGCGGGAACATCCCGAATGGGAATACTGCGGTCCCTCGGAGAGGTACGTCAAGCAGGAGTCTCTCTCTATCTGGAAGCTATTAACATTTCGTATCAGTCAAAATTACTTTTAAAAAAGCCAAAGGACAATTTGACAAATTCGACCAATTCGACCAACAAAGTCAAGATTGATGGACAAAGTTTAAGCATGGCTGTAAAAACACGTTGCCATGTGGATTTCCGTGTATATAATTCAAGATGCAGTCAGTCGAGTTTTGAAATCATTTGGGATCGACCTTCAGTGGTTTCCTCAAGCATATTACGCAAGCCTCTGAACATACAGAATGAAGTATGAGTGGATTAACCAATGGTAATGCAATGGATAGCTCAAGGGTAATTTCAATACCGTATAGTATATCCCATATAAATCATGTTCGGATTACGTAATACCTCGATGTCATGTTCGCACATTAAATTTTCAAGACGCATAAAACTATTGGAGTTATTGCCTATGGTTGAGTAGTTTCGATCGTTTTTCAATGTCGTATGGCAAAAATTAAATGCCTCTCAAATAGAGCAAAAAGAAACACAAATATTACCCAGTTCGAAAGAAAATTATTTAGACAAGCTAAACACCCACTCAGCATTTACAATCAGAAATGCCAACGGGATGGTATACTATAGTATCCCCACAAGGGGATGGCAGACACTGATCGACACGCTTCCTTACCAACTTTCTTAGTGTATCCATGGTTACAATACACCCAGTCTTCTTCCAGAAAACAGGTGCGAGTCACTTTATCATTTCCCGTACGGCACAGCCCCACGGCATCGGGTCGGTCCAAGCTCCGGCGGGGCTCGCAGCGACGGTACCGGCTCTGGGTCCCATCACATGCCTTAGAGCATTCACTCCATTCGTCCCAAGATCCCCAGTCGCCGGGTACTGCATAAACATGAAACAATTGAATTGGTTTACACAAACAAGAAGAAGGCCTGTTTTCATCAGCTCGAGATTGCCAAATAACCCGCTATTTTAACTATCCCGATCGCAAATTATCCAGCTAATTTGCGTCCTCATCAGCCCGCAGTTGCAATTAGCGGGATATTTGGTCGAGATAATCATCTCAAGATATCTTGGGCTAGTTTGCAAAATATCCCGCTATTTGTCCGGTGCGTCTTCACCAGCCCGAAGACTCGCATTATGCGCGAACGCTGACCAAATATCTCGAGCTAATTTCTCGAGCTCGAGTTTCGAGCTGATGAGGACGCGATTTGTAACTTCTGACTTATTTCCCAAATGAGAAATGGCGGGCTATTTGGCAATCTCGAGCTGATGAAGACATACCTTGCAGAGAAGTATTACCAGATCAGACGGATTAATAGTAAAACTGATGGACAAACAAAGAGTTGAATAGATGCATTCGGATAGATCGATACAATTAACAACTAAATTATTCATACCCCTTGTAAATTTGATGGTATTTTTTTTTCTTCCGTTACTCAAGATTGAACGGAGGTCTGGTTGAATTAGGGCCTTTGTTGAATACTTTCAGATGTAACCTTTATTATGTCGCATTCACAAGAAACATAAATCGGGACAAATCAATTTTTCAAATAGGCCTACTTAAAAATTACAAAACTTGGTAAGGGTAAGAATAATTTAGTTGATAACTGTAGATAGAAAAATAGAAATAAAGATAGATAGATCAATAGATAGACAACCATTTAGATGGATAGATAGAAGGATGGATAAATAAATCAATAGATAAACAATAGAAAACGATGGGAATTACGTACTTCCAGGATTTGATTCATAACATCGATAATAAATCATAAATTACTGGATGAATCATAATCTCTATGAAACTAGATATCAAACACTTTCATTTTCTTTTTTTCCCTTTTTTTGGGGGCTTATTTTTTCAAAATAAATGCGCCAGAGCGTCACGTTTCAGTTTGCTTCATGGATTGCAAAAGTATTGGTTGCTTTGTTTGCTTTCAAGATTTTTTGAACTAAGTCAAAATTATAACAGCCAAAAAAAAAAATATAAATATATTATTAATATTCCGCGTTTACATAGCGCTTAATACATCGACGATGTCACTAAGCGCTTTACAGATATATTATTACCCCGGTCATCGGGTTCAGGCTTGCCCGCACACAATGTATGCACATTCTCCACCCCCTGGGGAGCATTCCTAGAAAGTACCTAGATATCCAGGCAATTTCCGATGTTTAATCACCTTTGTCCATTTCTCCCCGTACATTTAACTTTTATTAAATAGATTACCTGGGCATGACAAATTTCCGCACATGTCTGTGGTAAAGATATCACCATCGCAGAAACGACCTCCGAGCTCAGGTGTCGGGTTATCACACATACGAACTCGTTGTCGTTGACCGTCACATGATGCTGAGCACGATGACCATACTGCCCATTCAGACCAACCACCATGGACTATATAGAAAAGAAGAATAGAGAGAAGAACAAGAAGAACAAGGAGAACAAGATGAAGAAGAAGGGAAATTAAGGGTCAATGCACCCTTTTTTAAAGGATATTATTTGAACATTTGTCAAGTTTGTTATCAATAATTAATCAATATTCAGCACAATCTTTACGAGATATGATCGTGATGATTGTGGTTCCTAAAGGTTAAAAAAAACATACATTGTATTTTATCAAGCTGGACATTATACATAATAATTATTACTACATTAAGTTCCTATGAACAATAAGTAACAGATGTTTAGTCCAGTTTTACGTGAATCCTAAAGGCTCACAAGATTGATATTTGATTCCCTGTAAACACTGCAAGAATAGCCACTTTGATTCGAAGAAATTATGTTTCATTGTGGCCTCTAACATGTAATAATTATGCTGCATTACAATCGAAGAAATCAAAAGATGCAAAATCCCGTCTCAATCAAGAGTATCCAAAATACTGCCTAATTCGTTTAGCATTCCATACTCTGTCCACTCAAAAGTGTAAAAGATTCTGAAAAAGATGCTCAACGTTGTCACACCAGCAGTTCTTTCCAGGATTTTAAGCGACCTTTTATTTTATTTTTTTATTGAAATATATTTAATCAGGATAACAAGAATCAGATATACATTGTAGATACAAAATCTGTTTTACATCCTGGTCCTGAACAGAATAAAAATGAAATACACGGAAATATAATTAATGAAAATCACCAAAGCTCACAGGCTAAGGTAAAAACAGTTAAACTAATATATAAGAATAATACGCATTAGAAGTATAGTATTTTAAAAAAACTATAAAAAACGACAATGTAATAATTCAAATTGACAGCGGAAAAACATCAAATCACTTAAAAGGCATTAAAATATCACCAAAAAGATTAGAAGAGGAGAAAAGATATAAGGAAATTGGTAGAAAGTAAAGAAGGAAAGAGAAAAAGAAAGAAAGAGAAGAAAGAGGGAGAGGGGGAGAGAGATAAATAAGCCATGTCAAGAGCAGTATATGAATAGGCATTCTATCACACAGGTTTAAAAAACTTTGTCCTTGTACATACGTTTAAAGACATCGACAGATTTAGCATTTTGAAGAACACAAGGTATACTATTCCAGATTTTACCTCCAGCGTATCTAAAAACAATTCTTAAAACATTCAAGAGTAGGCTTGGGTAAAACAACATTCAACGTATTGGCAAGTCTAGTGTTTAAACCATGTCTGTCAAAAACCATTTCCACTTCATTGCACAATCGTACCGGGGCTTTTCCATGAATAAAGTTGTACATAATACATGCTAAAAAAGAGTCACGTCTAGTGTCAATGGATTGCCATTTCAATGAATTCATTATAATCTGCCTCCTAATTAGGCTACACTTAGACCCACTTTACAATGAGCTATTGGTGTGATAATTAGCTTGGGAACCTTTCAATGATTTTGGATAGGATCACTTCCTTATAGTGTGCTAGGAAATTCCCAATATTTAATTTCAAATATAGGCTACATGGAAATATCTAATCAGAAATGTAATTAGTTTACATGAATTATTGATAATACTTAATTAATGACATACTTTTCATGTAGTTGTTATTGAAGGTAGTTGGGTTTCACATGAATATGATGGTGGTTATTTGCAGCATTTTCATATGGAACCATATTTCTGTTTTTTTGTTTAAATCAAAGGTGCCGGCTTCTCCTGATGTGATTGCGCTTACCCACTCCCCCGCCCACTCTCCATTCCTTCTTTTAAGAAGGGGGAAAAGGTCTGAATTCAGAATGCCACCGGAAGATGAAAGGTCATCCAAACTTTACTTTACTTGTTTCTTGAATCTCTTTTCGGAAGCAATTGAAGCGAAAGTGACATTGTGATTTATCGTTTTCATCTTCAGAAGTGGACCACAAAATATAGATTGAAGGAGAGGGCCCAAGGTCGAAGAAGGCATTACCACCCCAGGGGGTCACATCTTCAAAAAGTGATATCTATGGCAACCATTTTCTAATGGAAAACATTAATCATATCCATGCAGGCTTTCAAAGACACGAATAAACTATGATTTATTGTTGATTGTGCAGATATTGCCAAATATAGATACTATTAGATGTTACCACGCAAAGAAAATGCGTTTTGTAAGTGTGAAAATGTCTGCGGGCATACTCAATCCAGGGAGGTGGGAGTTACTTTCTAAGATTGTGAGTAACCGATTTGCCTGTTTACAAATTTGAAATGGATGCAGTTACGCTCTCCTTTCTTTTTATCCTAATGAACTTTATTTTGTTTGTAACAGAATAATCCTTCCACTTTAGAGTGCATCCTTTTTTTTGCCGTAAATAAAAATCGAATTGTGCATAGTAATTTTAGCATTTAACCACTCTTAAAAGTTTCTTAAAAGTAGCGGAGGAGTAAAAAAAAGAAAAGAAAGGGAAATCCACCAGGAAAGATAAACTGAAGTGTTAGGATCTTTGTATTTTTGTAATTTTTCTCACAGAGAAAGAGTACAGAGAATAAACCTCAGGAAGTTAAAATTAAAAACAAAAGAGCAAAAATCATAAAATAAAGAGCAGATGAGGCTTTTAAAGAGGGAGAAGAAAGACCAAAAACCAGGTTAGGGGGTGTGAAATGAGAGAAATATAAGAAAATATATTAAATAACTGGGAGAGAAAGAGAAGGGGGAATAGAGATGAAATATATAAAAGGGGGAATAATATGCAACACCATCAAATTCTCTGGTGTCTTAAAGCTCACGCTTCCCTTTTTTCGAAAGGAAAAAGTTTTTCCCCACTCCTTCCCCCCTCCCCCCCCACCCCACCACCACAACCACCACCCAGGACAAGACTCGTCATCATTGATGAGAGGGTCAGTGAAGAAGTTGATGAAAGGTTTCCATATCCCTGCTTTGGTCGAGTTGCCACTTTACCCACTTTCCCCATCGCTGCTTTCATCTGTTTTATATCAATCATTGCTTTGCGAGGAATCAACTCCGACCTATTAATCTTCATTCGGTCCCTTACAGAGATCCACGTGTCCCGGTTCCGCTGAAAGCTAATGGAATCAAAATGTCCTATAAAATGCTGTTGAAGTCAGAGATGTCGATTCATCAAGCTCGATCTGAAACGTCCCGTCTTTGAAGGTGACCCCAGCATCCCGCGCGGTCCGGTCCTAATCTCATACAAGAGATCAAATCATCCAAAAAATTCAGGTCAAATTTGTTTTCTTTGGGGGGTTATGGTATTGCTCAATAACTTCAGAGCCCCGAAGAATATACCAGATAATTATGACGTTTTTACAGTTTCGAAATTTGTCACCTAAAGCTAAGAACCCATTTTGTTGAATTGTATCCGCAAACTTGTTATTGACACCATCTTCCCCTCCCCTAATTAAAAAAAAAGGTATTTGGGACTCTCATGGGCGTTGGAAGTTTATTTAATCCCAGGAGGTGTTTTATTAAGCCTCGAAACTAACTTTAAAATTGATAGGATTAAGTTTACGCTCAAATTGATTCGGTATTAAAATTGATTTTTATGATCAAAATCAATTTTAGTCGATGAAACACCCACAAAGCAAATAGTAATCTATCGGAATGCCAACTTACAGCACCTTTAAGAAATGGGAAGAAGTGAACGGCTTTTCTCACTTATAATAACAATCACTTGATCAATTAATCACACACTCACTGTTAAGATGTATATCTGTCTCCCGATATCCATTGGTCTGTCTCTGGCTTTTGGTCGCTCTTGTCACCCTCCCCTCTCCTTTTCCCCGGATCCCCCCTCTCTCTCCCTCACTTTCTCTCTATCTCTTTATCACCCTCTCCTTCTCTCTCATTTTTTTTATCATCTTGCCCCTCCCCCTTTCCTCCCTCTATTTCTCTTTCCCCCCCTCTCTCTCTCTCTCTCTCTCTCTCTCTTCTCTCTCTCTCTCTCTCTCTCTCTCTTCTCACCTCTCTATCTCCTTAATCCCATCTCCCTCTACCCCTCTCTGTCATTCTTTATCATCTTCCCCCTCTCCTTCTCCCCCTCTCTCTCTCTCTCTCACTCTCTCTTTCTCCCTCCATCCTTCCTTCAAGTTTCAAGTTTCAAGTTTATTTGTTCCATATTTTACAAAAAATATAGACATACATATAAAATAAAAATTGTACAATACATCTAATATATATGAGCACGTCTCAATGATTCTCAATTCATATAATAGATTAAGTAGAATGTGAGGAACCTATTTAAAAGCAGTGCTTGTGTATTATAGGTTCCTTCACTCTACCTTACTTCTAGGAAAGGAAATTTGGCCAGGTCGTCGTCAAACGTTTGGAATCTAGTTTGCCGTCATAGTTTTCTTTCTTTATTGTGTCACGACGAATTCAATCAAGAAAGAAAGTTTTAACAAAATGCACAAGGAGAAAATCATTTCCTAGAATATGGGAGAAATGAAATTCGATCTTTAAAAGGTTCTCTGAGGATTCCGCTCACCATGAGCGATCAGAAAGCATGCCCTCACAACAATATTCTAAAACATCCTACAGATGTATCTCACGACCGGTTCCAATGCCATATTAATTAAATTATATTGTATTTTTTAAATGTTGTATGCGTTCATTAATTATTCTAAAAGTGGCTGGAACGTGCAACTGTTTAACACAAAATCAGTATCGTCTGCATATCTAGCATAGAGCTGAAATACCCCCCTCCGCAAATGATATCAATGCAACCTGCCGGGATATTTCGTACACATCTTTTGGCATGTTTGGGGTAAGCCCCCCTCCGTGATAATCAGTTAACTCTCTTGCAAAATCCTTCCTCTTTTTTTGTTTTGGTATCTATAACAAAAATTGAATTTACATGGTACATGTTTATTGGTTTTCTTATAATCTATACATGACAAAATGCTATTTTCTGCGATGGCATTTAAGCCACGTTTTAGCCAACCATGCGGAACCGTCTGCATAATGTTATTGCACAACATGCTTCAAATATACTTGATTATATTATTGAGAATTCACGGCTGGTTGGTCAAATCATAAATGATAGATACGATGTGATGCATCGTCAACTTTACGTGCAGCATTCAAACTCATCTTCAAGGTTCTACAGTGTGTATAAAAAAAACGTCTGACAAAAATTGCTCCGCGTCAGTTGTAAAAAGGTTCCCGACTTCAACCCTGGACCGACTACTATACCCAAACCTAACCCTATATCGTTAACGGGGAAAATTACCTAGACCAAAAATGTTGTTGTTGTTGTTGATTATCATTTCCATAGTATGTGATATTATATTAGAGAACTACGATTGTACAAGGCCTAATGGCTTTATTATTTATGTAATTCCCCTTTAATTTCCAATTTTTTTTTGTATGCTTTATTTTTTTTTAATGGAGAATGAAATCAATGAAATGTAACATATTGTGTGTAAGGTCACCAATCAAAACTCTCGTTGATTGGAATACGACAGCTTAAATCACACCTTCAGAGACCAACTGCTTGTTAAATGATACTTGGGTCTTTTTAATACACACTGTGTTGTAGGATTCACAATCTTGATATCATGGCCCCTTTATCATGTCTATGATATTCTTTCAGTGACCGCCAATGATTTAATGTAGATGAAATTTCCAGGGTCGTACGACAAAAACCTCCGGCGACAATATTTGACACGTTTCATTCGCGGTCAATTTCCAACACTAAGCGAATTCCAAACCTCACCCCGAAACCTACAGACATACCTTACCCTAACCCTAACCCTAACCCTAACCCTAAACCTTACATAAAACCCAATCTCATCCCACACTCTCATCCTACATCTTTGACGCAAATTATGCGATGAAGTCCAGGGGGCGTTTCACAAAGCCTTTTTTCAATGACAAATGACAAAAATCAGTGACAAATTTGCTGATAACCAATCAGAAGCAAGGATTTCAGTAGCCTATAACAAAAACTGTCATTTGTCACTGATAACAAGTTTTGTGAAATGCCCCCCAGAGGAAATTTCGTCGAAGTCAATGTTGGATCACCGCCTACGTAATATATATGTCAGAATAGAATAAATGTAGAAACATTTAAAAGAAAAAAAATACGCAGAATTCCATAATATTTTTCATCTTAGATTGTTTGAGTTTTCCTTGGTCTTGGCCTTGACCTTGCAATCGATGTCCCCTCTGGTAACATTTAACCATGAAAGCTTTGTATTAGCTTTCTCATTCAACCGAGCTTTCTGCAGCTGCTACGGTCCTTTTTTTTAAAATTGTTTTTCCTTTAAGTATACCATATTCATATACGGTCAGCTTATCGACTGAAGAAGGAAAAAAAACTGATCGCGATTTATTTCAATTGTCCGTTTAGGTAAATAAATCCGACACTGGCCTTTTAGCTGCTTTTTGGACTGTTTGATGTATGAGTCTAAAGAAGCAGTCGAGGATTAAAACGTCGCTTACGATGTTCAGAAAAGGGCAAGGATTTTGATTCTTTTGAATAAAGCTTTTCCATAGTTACGCCTACGTGAACTTTGATCCTATCATGAGAGATGCCTTTTCTTTTTGTCTGTGTCCATATCATCAACCTTGAATATGATTCATAAACCTTATAACAGGAGGGTATGAGAGAGATACAGCCGACAGTATGCAAACCAGGCAGAGTACGAATCAAGCATCCAGTTCGTATTGTGACTATTCGAACCATGCAGGGACATTGCTAGAACATTTAAAAATGGTGGATGGTGAGGGCGTCTTTCGAAATTTGACCAGCCGGTCAACTGCAAAGCATATTTCAACCAGCTAAATGAAGTCAATATATTTCATTGACTATTGTTGATGTCAATTTTCTCCTAAAAAAGGCCAGAAGAAAATATTTACCCCTTGAATTCTAAATGGTGCTAATTAAGGCATCAAAAATAACCGCCATAATTATATCAATCTTGTCGTCTCAGAATCAATAGCTTCACATAAAGATCCTTGCTAGACATTAGTCTTGTCAAAATTTTAGGTTTGGTTTGGTTTGTTTTTATTTACAATAATACCATAAAGGTGTTGACACTTATCAACCGTTATCAGGAATGCATGATATGAATCAATGACTTTTTGTTTTAGTTCATGCCAAACACGATCGTCCGACGATCCAATTTTTTGAAATAATTTCAATTGTAATAGATTTAAAAATCTAAACAAACATCATCTTTCTGATTTAGCTTCTAAATAATGATGAGAATGCTAACAACTGGGGGGTGTTTCACAAAGACTAAGATCAACTTTAAGTTGGACTTAAGTATAACAGGCCGTTCGTGCTATTGTTTGCTCTCACCATTATGATCTTTAGATAATATTTTTTCCTTCAATAATGAATTATCAAAAAATATACGTTTGGTAGATTTTTTACCATGATTTGTGCGTCCCTTGAGAGACCAATGCCAGTAAATGATGAGAGCAAACAATGGCATGAACGGCCTGTTATACTTAAGTCCAACTTAAAGTCGATCTTAGTCTTTGTGAAACACCCCCAGGAATGTTAGTGCTTTGAACTCTAGTCATAATTAAAACCTTATCGGCTTCACATCGTAGACAATTGCACCACTGGTCTGACGTCACTACGATTCTGAGCCGATTTAGCTTTTTCTCTTCCAACGAAGCATGAAACCCCTTGAAATTTTGATTTTCTAAATGATATGACTATTCAGTTCCTCGGTCATTAAGATTCTACATGTTTGAATGTTCATATTAGATGCTATTTCTAATTCTTCCAGAATTGGCTCCTAGTCGGATCGTATAGTGTACTATCAGTCCGTCTGAGTGCTCTTCCACTAAACTCACAATCATCCCGGGTGCATGTAACAATTATAGACACGAGTCAATTTCGAGTATGGGTTAACTCTACCAAAGGTCTAATTCAATGAACTGTTCATGAAAAGCGGTTTATTATCTTAATTAACTCTTATAATTTTAGGAATATATACCAAAATTCATTCACAGAGTAGATACACGCATCTACACGTACATGTACATTCGAATAGCTTTTACCTTATCCAATACATCAACCATTTTTTTTGTTCACATATCACTTAAAGGGATCGTTTAACAGTGTTAAATCTGAGATACACGGCCCTACATGTTATTAGTGTCTGTGATATGGTGTAATAATGAAGCCCTAAAAAAATTGCGCTTCAAAATGATCAAGAAGTGCCTCAAAAAGTAAAAATCTTTGATTGACCGGTTTTACCATACTCGTTTTCCCTAATAGACTATAGTGTTATGAAAACCGTCAGGCGAACGGTTTTCAAAATTTGTAATTCCAATCATAAATATCTTGATAATCAGACAGGCGATCAGCTTGTAAAAGTCATGGGGTTTCTGACTGACCTAAAGGTTTATGATTATCATTGCATCATGAGCTAAATCCAGAATTTTGGTTCAGAATCTGAGACAAAGTTACCGGATCCCTTTAAATGCAAAGCCCATCACATGAGATACATGGCCTGGAGACAATATAACAGATTTTTGTATCATTGTTATTATTTATTTATTTATTTATTCGTTGGTTCATTAAAGTAAGAGACTTATGGTATCTTAGCTGTCCCAAATAAGGATCTCGAATGGCAGGGTCACACGTTGACTTTCGCATATTGACACATTTGCTTCGGTAGTGGTGGATCCAGGAGGCGCACGGGGGAACATGACGCCCCCCCCCCAACAACAACAACAACACCAAATATATATATATATATATATATATAATAAATAATATAATAATTATAATAATAGTAATAATAAAATAAACAAACACACAAGTACGAACACAACTGAACATGGAAGAAACCATCATCGACAGGATTGCCACAAAACGATTGAGATACTTTGGACATATCAACAGAATGAATCCAAAAAGATACCCCACATCCTTCTCAACGGAAATGTGCATGGCAAACGCCCAAGGGGAAAACCAGTTAAGAGATGGACGGACTGTATCAAGGTGGACTGCAACAACATACACCTTGAATCACTGACTAAAGCCACTAGGCTGACAGAATATAGGAAGGCTTGACAAGCCGTTGTGAAACAGAAGCCACCATACATGTACATCCCAGCGATGGTGTGGACGGCTTAAGTAAGTAATGATTATAATGATACTAATAAATAAAAATAAAATATCATAAATAAATTAATAAAATCATAAATCTAAAAAATTAACAAAATAAATAAATAAATAAATGAATAAATGAAAATAAAAAGGTGTGCTGGGGTTCCCCCTTCTTTTTTCGTTTTTCACTGTCTTGTCGTTATTGTTTGTGTAGCTTACAAGAGGTTTTGTCGGACTTGTGCCCCTACCCCTTCACCAGAATACTGGCTTCACCACTGTTCGTGTCTATGAATATGTATATTTATATCAAGGCTCCAAATTGCCTCCTTCTTTTAGCTTAGGGTAGCTACATGTAGGGCAAATATTGGGTGTCATTCCTAAGATTAAAATAACAGGGTTACGAGGACATCGATTTGGGGCGGACGTTTGTCCTGAAATCGCCCCCTCCACCAAGTAAAGGGGGAAGTCACCGAGTGCACACAGTTTTTGATCTCCACACACAAAAGCTTAGCCATAGTACTCTTTAAGACAAAGAAGATGAAACCGTCACAAATATTAAGGCACTCGATTTCTGGAGTACATCATCCTGACGTAATCTCTTGAAGACAGTATGTCACATGTCTCACGTTAGCAATCTTTTATGTAAAAAAAAATCCTCGCATGGGTAAAATGTCTTCCGCAACATTTCCATATCGTTCACGATTATTAAAGTGTGGTTACGAGAACTATTTTGATAAAAGCACCCTCTCTAATTATACTAATTTCCAACATTATTTTGAGGCTGTAGATATATGTGTTTCATCATCATCTTACGTAATAATGTACTGCTTCGAAATGACATTTACTCCTTGAAAGTGTTGCCCAGATATATTTAAATAAAGGGCAGTACAATAATATTTTATACTTTTGTTTTCAATTTCCTTTCTTTTCCTTTAAAAAAACCCGGCTTCTTCCTTGATTTCTCTCTCTCTCTCTCTCTCTCTCTCTTCCCCTCTTTCTCTGACTCCCTCTTTCTCTCTTTCCCTCTCGTTCTGACCGTCTCCATCTCCTCTATTTTTATATTTCTCAATCTGTCTTATCAGCTCAAGAGTCTTAATTTCTCACTCACTTGCTTTTTTAAACTTTACTAACCTCGCCCTCCCCCTCACTTTCTCTTTCACTTTTAATTTGTATTAACTGTCTCCTTCTTTAACTGTTTAACTTCCTTTTCTGTTGATGGAGCTCATTCTTATACCATTAAACATCTTTTACGTTCGTCACCACACCGTCAACGCATATTACAATGTATGTACAACATGCGCAATGTGCTCCCAAGTCGTTTTTGATCAGCAAACGGTTCCGTATACCGCGGAGCGCAGGGGCATTTGATTGAATAGGCTTCCTGCCTCGCATTTCTTGTCATTTTCTCTCATTATTGGCAAGGAACCGTGCCCACCGAGTCTTGCAATCTTGCTAGTAAAAATCCACGACCGCCTTTATTTGTCTAATGTCAGCACTTTATTAGCAGATTAGTATTGAACGTGTGCTATGAATAGTCTAAATTCCACTTCATCAAGAGAGAGAAAGAGAGAGAGGGAGGGAGAAGAGCGGGCGTGTCAAAACCGTGAGAGAAAGACAGAGAAAAGAGGAAAGCGTGCAAGGAAATATACAAAAATACAGGATGGGACGCAATGACAGAATTCAATTTCCTGATAACCAAAGACATTTTAATCTTTTTCTTTATCTACTTGTTGGTGTAAAATTACTTGCTTAGAGCAAATGATAGCGTAGTGAAGAAAGATAATTGACATTTCCTTTGTTGTTTTAGTCAACATACCAACTTGTTTCAATCTGTTTCCTAAAATTAGCTATCGGCACATTCCCGATTTGGAATGATTTCTAATCTCCTTGAATGCAACTTATTCCAATATTTTAACAGCATTTTAACTAATAAGAAATAAGTATATACACACAATCGGTCAGGGTCGAGGACGAGGTATTGATTTCATCAGTTGTCCTTCGGGAAAATTCATATGGGGAAAAAGTCCGGTACTCTTTTATTATTAAAAAGATGATTAAACCTTTAAGCAACTTGAATTGGAGCAATGAAATGACGTCAAAACAAGGGCAAAGTTATTTCTAATAAAGTCATTTGCTGCCATGTTAAAGATTAGAACAATTTTCTTCTATCAATAATATGCGCAAGTTGAAATAGTGATATTGACATGAGATGTCCAAGTACAAGATACAAGTTGCCAGTTTGATAGCAGTATAATCATCTGACGCCATGGCATTGATGCTACTGCCATGCCAAGCAAATTGCAGGGAAAACGCTGTCAAGTCTGTTTCCAACCATTATTTGAATTTTCAAGTTCAATTTCAATTTCATTTTTATTGTCCAATGGAAATTTGCTTTGCTCACATTTTACATACGACTTTACATAACAAACATGACATAATCGTTTGGAATGGACCCCCCCCCGCACACACACACTCTCTCTCTCTCTCTCTCTCTCTCTCAATTTGTTCTTATCGTGAATTGTTAAAGGCAACTGAGAGAGGGAGAGAAGGAAAAGAAAGAGATACGGAACAGCGAGATAGAGGGAGAAGGAGAGAGAGATGGATGTAGAAACAGAAATCTCCAGAAAGGGAAGGGAGGCTATTCAAATTGACACCAACAGATATCATTGTAATAGAGAAAGAGGCATAAAATGAAAGGTTGGATTAAACAAAAGAGAGAGGGATAGGGAGAGGGAGAGAGAGAATAAGAAAGAGGGAGAGAGAGAAAGAGAAAGAGAGAGAGAGAAAAAAAAAAGAGAGAGAGAAATGGGTGTAGAAACAGAACTCTCCAGAAAGGGAAGGGTGGCTATTCAAATTGACACCAACAGATATCATTGATATAGAGAAAGAGGCATAAAATGAAAGGTTGGATTAAAAAGAGAGAGAGAGAGGGATAGGGAGAGGGAGAGAGAGAGAGAGAAGAAGAAGAAGAGAGAGAGAGAAAAAAAAAGAGAGAGAAATGGGTGTAGAAACAGAACTCTCCAGAAAGGGAAGGGTGGCTATTAAAAACGACACCAACAGATATCATCGATATATAGAGAAAGAGGCATAAAATGAAAGATGGGATTTAAAAAAAAGAGAGGGATAGGGAGAGGGAGAGGGAGAGGGAGAATGAGAAAGAGAGAGAGAGAGAGAGAGAGAGAGAGAAAGAGAGAGAAATGGGTGTAGAAACAGAACTCTCCAGAAAGGGAAGGGTGGCTATTCAAATTGACACCAACAGATATCATTGATATAGAGAAAGAGGCATAAAATGAAAGGTTGGATTAAAAAAAGAGAGAGAGGGATAGGGAGAGGGAGAGAGAGAGAGAGAGAGAGAGAGAGAAGAAGAAGAGAGAGAGAGAGAGAAAAAAAAAGAGAGAGAAATGGGTGTAGAAACAGAACTCTCCAGAAAGGGAAGGGTGGCTATTAAAAACGACACCAACAGATATCATGGATATAGAGAATGAGGCATAAAATGAAAGATGGGATTCAAAAAAAAAGAGGGGGATAGGGAGAGGGAGTAGGAGAAAGAGAAAGAGAGAGAGAGAGAGAGAGAGAGAGAGAGAGAAATGGGTGTAGAAACAGAACTCTCCAGAAAGGGAAGGGTGGCTATTAAAAACGACATCAACAGATATAATGGATATAGAGAAAGAGGCATAAAATGAAAGATGTGATTTATTATATATAATAGAGAGAGAGAGCGGGATAGTGAGAGAGAGAGAGACAGAGAGAGAGAGAGAGAGAGAGACAGAGAGAGGTTGGAGGGTTGCAGACTTCCGGATTGGGGGGAATGGGCTCATGTGCTAATAAGCTTTCTTCAAAGCTCTTTTGTAATGACTTCATTCACTGATTGCATATGACATAATGCCTCTTGCCTGTCAGCGTATTACAGCTTGAATAGATAAGACTTTAAAGTCAAGGGGAGTTGACGATTCCTCGTAGTTGCACGTATCCTTCATGAAAAAAAAATCTTCGTAACCTAGGATGGAAAGGGCTAACAATAGAGTACCGAAGCTGTGACGTCACTAAAATCTATTTTTGGAATTTCTCAAATTTTTCTTCATTTTCCGAAAGAGCATCAAAAATAATGTCCAAATGTCGAAAACCAATTGAATATGTAAAGTATTGGCCGAGAAATGACCATCAGAATAAATAGATTTCCTATAGGAACTCAGTGTTATACTGCTCTGGCTCCTAATTTTATGAACCAGAGCAATATAACACTGAGTTCCCATAGGCAATCTTTTTATTCAGATGGTCATATCTCAGCCAATACTTTTTTTTTTCCATATTTTTCCCTCCACAGGGATTTTATTGATTTTTTATTTGAAACAAATTAACAAATATATATTCACGTTAATTTACATTTATAACATAAATAAAATACCAATACTTAACCTATTCAATTGGTTTTCGACATTTGGACATTATTTTTGGTGGTCTTTCGGAAAATGAAGAAAAAATTGAGAAATTCCCAAAATAAATTTTTGATGACGTCACACTTCACCACTCTATTGCCCTTCTCTCCCACCCCCTTCTGTCTCTGTCTCTCTCTCTCTCTCTCTCTCTCTTTCCGCCAATCATAGCGGATCGCATTATATCTTGAATACACAGTTTTCACTTGTTAATAAAAAGAAAAGAACATCAAAATCAAAGTTCTTGAATTATGTTTGTGTTTGTATACATGTATGTATATCTAAAGCTATAGATTAAGCTGATTTAAAAAGTTGTTTCCTTTATTTGTTTGTAAATAGTGCATATACGTAGGTTATATGAAAGATATAAAGATGACTGTGCATACAGACCTACCATTAAAAAAAATGGGATTGCGTTCAATGTGAAATAATGACATGAACATTTTAATCGGGGGATAACTTCGATTACCATGTTGCTATTTGTTAGCTCCAGTTACCAAATAATATGTATGCATACTGTATTGTCTATAAGTTAATGAACATGTTAGTCATTAGGTAATACATTCAAACTCAAACTCAAACTCAAACAATCAGTGCAGCTCTATTTATAAACGCACCTATAACTTTATTCCATTAACGTTCAACGGTTATTTGCACATACATTTATTTCTGTTCATTCCAATCCAATCCAACCCAGGAATTTATAAAGCGCCAATATCTAGTTGCTTTCATTCAATTATTCAACTATTTAAGCATTGTGCGGTTCAAATATTTATGCAATACTCTTATTTCCTTTGATTAATAATGAATGTCTGTTGTTTTCTTCCTTTTTTGTTCTCTCTCTCTCTCTTTTATTACTTTTAAAAGGCTTTTGAAATGTTATTCAAAACTTTATACAGTATAAGTAATGTGATCTATAATGAATGAACTCTCCTTTTTTAGTTTATATATTATTGCACTGGGTTAAGTTTTGTGATATTTTGAACACACATTCAGGCAATACCATTATTGTCGTTTAGTATCTATAAATCAGAATTGCGCCTTTCAAATATTTACGAAGAATATCAAATAATAGTTTATTTTCTGATAATATATCATCCGTCCCAAAGACTAGATGTATCTACGAACTACTTCTTTAATCATGTTACTCTGGCATCACATGTTAAACATATCTAGTCTGCATTTCATCTACTTGTACCCCCCTTTGTTGGGGGGGGGCGCTAAAACCCCACCGCTCGAATTTACTTTTGGACCCTCCAAGTTCGTGAATTTGTCAGCGAAAAGTTGGGGGTGTCAGAAGATCTCTAAAATGCCCCTGAAAGGTTTCTTATCATGTTCATTGACAGCCATTATGCATTATGAAAGTAGAAAATAGATAGGTCTCTGATGCTACAAGCTGATGCTAGCGGAAGATAAATCATCCATTCGTGCACAAGCCTTTTAGGATAATCTAGACGAAAATTATTGAAAAGAATGGCTCAGTAGATGTCTGACATGTTTATCAAAGTGTCACGAAAGCTCCCCATCTCTTAAGTGTTCTTTCTCCATTTTGTCCAGCAAACTTTCCACCTACTCCCTTTGTATTCTCTCTCTCTCTCTCACTCTCTCTCTCCTCTTCCTCTCCTTATATCTCTTTGAAATTTTTCAAGTCTTCTCTGAAGGTAATAAGATTAGGGATATTTTTTACGAATATTCTCTGACATGTCAAGAAAAACTGTAACAACGTTCACCATTGAAATTATTACGTCGTCAATGTAACATACCTTCAAAGTGTCCAGACTAGACTAGATTACAAACCATTCAAATTTATTGATGGCATTTTTGTTTTTTACTGTTCTCAAAATGTTCATATTGACTGGTTCAAAGAAATGATAATTCCCTTCGTCATGAAACAACGAGATAAAGTGGGACAACAGATAATTGGAAAATTTAATTAAATAATTTAATGAAACCGGCTCCAAGCTAATTGTTTACTGTATTCCTCTGCCATTTATTTCTTAATCCTACAAGACAATTTGAATAATTTTGCATCATTTATTATTAATAAGTTAATTGAATCAGACGGCCGGTGGCAACAAAAACAGAATTCATATTTTCAACATTTCAATCCTCGACAAAAATCAGGGTGGCATACCTTAAAGTGCCTGTTCAAAGAAAATCACAAGTATGGCAAATACTTACAAGTTTCACTAGAAACTGGTAAGCTAACAAATTGCCATCGTACAAGTCTTAGGTCAACTACATATCGGGTGATTTATAAAAATACAAATAAAACCACCTCTATAGTATCTGGGATATGCGAGAGATTCGCCAGAAAAATAACGATGTTTTAATGCAGTCACAATATGAACCAATCCTGCCCAAGCAGACGACATCCCATAAAGAATGAACATAATTGCAATGCTATTACTTCTCAAATTATAATGAATTTAGTGTATACAAATGTGATGGAATTTTACACCATTCAAAAAGGGATATGAAACCGATTCTGATAACTAAATTATTTTGTTTGTAAATACATAGGATAGGGGTTAATGAACAATCTAAGAAACCACACTTTCAAATTAAAAAACCCCCGGAATGATAGCATGGACGGCATTTGTTCCCTCTTGAAACGTCGAACATACCGCGGTGTATGCAGCTGAAAATACAATATTTTGTTATCCTTGCATTTTTAATCAAAATAATACAATGCGCGGGGTTAAGAGTGAGGCAATAGATTAAACATTTAGCCTGAGGGTAGTGAAGTAAGAGAAATAACTGAAGAGAAGATCACAAAACAGGCACTGGAAATGTGTGAGATGTCATGGGACATCGTCTGCTTATGCAAATCATGTTCAACATGTGACGTGACACATCTCAGCAGCGATCGGAGAGCTTTTCAGGTGCTATGCCGGGGCTGTATTTAAGCGTTTTGTAATTGATAATAATCATTACTTCGAATGTTTCCAAGCATTGAATTTTGATAACCTTGACCAATCAAAGTTTCACCTTTGCAATAATGACAATAAAGTTAGTTTTTAAAATCAATGAACCTTCTCTTTAAGTACTCATCAGGTACCAACATTTAGTTGTTCCACCTAAGTTTGCCGCCCAGTAATTTAACCTCAAAACGGTACGTACCTGAATATAGAACATCCCCTCCCCTTTTCCCCACTTGACTAAGAAGTCTGAAATGACAAAGCACTCAAAGTTCTAATGACTTCTCTTCTTCTTCTTCTTCTTCTTCTTCTTCTCCTCCTTCTTTTTTTTCTTCTTCTTCTTCTTCTTCTTCTTCTTCTTCTTCTTCTTCTCCTTCTTTTTCTTCTTCTTCTTCTTCTTCTTCTTCTTTTTCTTCTTCTTCTTCTCCTTCTTCTTCTTCTTCTTCTTCTTCTTCTCCTTCTTTTTCTTCTTCTTCTTCTTCTTCTTCTTCTTCTTCTTCTTCTTCTTCTTCTTCTCCTTCTTTTTCTTCTTCTTCTTCTTCTTCTTCTTCTTCTTCTTCTTCTTCTTCTTCTCCTTCTTTTTCTTCTTCTTCTTCTTCTTCTTCTTCTTCTTCTTCTTCTTCTTCTTCTTCTTCTTCTTCTTCTTCTTCTTCTTCTTCTTCTTCTTCTTCTTTTTCTTCTTCTTCTTTGCTTGTGAGAGTGATTTGGATGTGTACCACCCCCCTCGGCCTGTGGGTAATGGTTCGGCCACTGAACCCATTCAGGCTAATTTTTGCTGAGGCTTTGAATAACAAAGATACATATATACGGAACTGCAGTTTCTGTTATAATTCAATTACTTATAGGGTATCATTTTTTATCATGTTTTATAATCGTGTGTTTGAATGTATTATTGTCATTAAAAAGTATGAAAACATAATGTTATCATTTTACATTTCGTTTAATTCTGCACAATTTTGAAAACAGAATTGTAATCGCGATCAGTATCAGTCATTTGGTGCCTATTGACATGTAATCGGGTCACAGAGATCAAGCTAAATTGAATAATTTGAGAGAAACAAACGACAAAGAGATACTTCAAGTAATAATCCAAAGAAACAACGGAAAGAATAGAAGTGATCTGTTCTCGATTTTCCTGGGAAATTCAAGACTATTTTTTCGTGATTAATGCTAGCACGAAATCTCCTATTTTGACTTGAGCTATCAACAGAAACCGTGTCAATTTTGACCTTGAGGGAATTGTCTTTTCTTTTCCAATCATGAACAATAAGTTTGTCGAAATATCATCCCTGTAATTAATGCCGCACTAAGGCAAACACGAGTCCGGCCCCGTCTAGTTTTTATGTGATTAAGCTATGAAAATAATACAAATCTTTTCGAGCGCAATCGTGAATATTTGCCGTTCGAGGTGATTAATTTCAACATGGATGTCATGCAAACTAGATGATGTTTGTTTTTTTCTGATTTAATAGACGTATGTTGTCACATGAGATGTATAAATCAACCCTTCATACGACATCTCTCATCGTGTGAGCTGTGTCGATCGTCTGAGAGCGGCTCTCTCGATTGGACAGAGGAAGTATGGTCTAATTCTTACTTCAATCGTTCTATTCTGCATTGAATAATTCTGGGAAATGCGTGCAATTTTGAAAATACACTCTGATGGTAGGCGAGTGAGAAATAAAGGTTAAAGTGAGGAAGCGAGAGATAACATATTCACCATTTATAGAGAGAGACAGACAGACAGACAGACAGAGACAGGAGAGAGAGACAGAGAGACAGAGAAAGATGCAGAGATGAAGAGAGAGACAGAGAGAGACAGAGAGACAGATAGAGACAGAGACAGGAGAGAGAGAGGGAGAGAGAGAGAGAGAGAGAGAGAAGAGAGAGAGGGGAGGGACCTACATGAATACCTGATATATTTTTCAAGAACTTTTTTTGCCCTCGCTTTTCGTAAACCTGTTCATAACACAAATTTCAACAAGACAATAGTATTAATTCCGTGAAGCATGCATTTGACAATGGTCATTCATTAAAGGCATCGTTTAACAATGTTAAATCTGAGATGCATGGCCCTATTTGTTATCAGTGTCTGTGATATGGTGTCATATTGAAGCCCTAAAAAAATTGCGCTTAATTCAAAATGATCATGAAGTGCCTCAAAAAAGTAAAAATCTTCGAGTGACCGGTTGTACCATTCTCATTTTCCCCAATAGACTGTAGTGTTATAAATACCGTTAGGAAAACGAAAAATTACATTTCGATTTCCAATCATAAATATCTTGATAATCAGACAGGCGATCGGCTTGTAAAAGTCATGGGATTCCTGACTGACCTAAAGTTTTATAATTATGATTGCAGCATGAGCTAAATCCAGGATTTTGTTTCAGAATCTGAGGCAATGTTACTGAGTCACTTTAAAGATTAGAAGTGTAAACAATCAACTTAAATGGTCATTGATTACTGGAACCGATCGATGTTAAACACGCGTTTATGGTGTTACTATGCGAAACTTAATCGTTGTGTGCGTGCGTTTTTCTACTCGAATGGCAAGAATTATATGGTTAGATTTTCACTTTCAAAGAATACTTTGAAAAATATATACATATCAATTCTTTTATTTCACACGTGGTCTATGTATCTGGCGTGGGAGTTGTATTTGAAATTCCATCCATTCTTTTTAGCTTGAAATTGTTTGACACTTACTTTTAAGGCTTTTTGTACTGTGGAAAGTGTCCTTTAAAAAATATGATCATAATACCGTTCATCCAGACAGCATTTTAAAGCCTCCCTCCCCCTCCCCCTCCCGCTGATCCACAATGTGATCGTGAATATGGGGGGGGGTGAATATAGGAGGCGCGATAGCTCAGTCGGTAGAGCAGTGGTCTCGTAATCCGGTGACCCGGGTTCGAAACCAAGTCGATGCGCTAGTGCCCTTTGGTAAGGCATTAATCCTCACTACCATGTCCCTCGGAGAGGACCTTCAGCCGTCGTCAGTCTGGTTGCTTACTTACAAGCATTTATGCTTTCTTAGCAGTCAGGTAAAAAAATACCCACCACCCCACACACACTTCTGACATATTAGCCAAAATGTCCAATGAAAGGACAAAAGTAAAATCTTGTTGTCGCATTTTGAAACTCTGCAAACAACTATTCCAAAATCGTCTCTAACATATATATTTATAGCTACTCATCTTCGTTGGAAACCCGCCAGTCTGCCGTATTGTTTTGTAAGGGGTGGCTATGTGGAGAGGGGTCGCTCTAACAATCAAGGCGATATCAAATTTCAAAGTTTCAGACGTAACTAAAACGATGGTAAGAATAGGATTTGGGCGGAACTAAAACACAAGGCTACGTAACATTTTGCTTACAATACAACACCTCGACCCCCGCGGGAGGGCGTTGACATTGAAGCATGACCCTGGTGTGCGCAACTCGTTTGATGTTGCCGGTTCGTGAGTTTAATGAAAATAATGGCCTAGCAAGTGAAAGTCCACGGCTGAGGAGTTACGGAGTGGACGGAGGAAGCATCGGGTTTTCAAAAGCGATGACTTAACGGAAGACTGATTGATGAGATGTGCTATATCCGAATTGCATTCGTGCCACAATAACTGTAATTATTTGTTGAATTTAACGGATGGCAGCGCGTTTTAATTTGGCGCTCCATAAGTTTATTAGCGCGGGAAAGAATGAGTGTAGGTAGACGGGATGATCGTCTGCTGCTGTATGATTGATTGAATATCGCTTGTCTGATGGCTAATCAACTAAAAAGGGCTGTAGAGACATCATCATTGCTCAACCTTCAGAAAACACCTTGTCCCTCATAGGTTCTCTTATCTTCCTATCTCCTAAGTAAATGCAAATTCATCTGTCATTCTCAATGGTTCTTTAACTTTCTGTTCTCCAAGAATTCTGTTCCGTGTCCTTCTATCTCTCTTTTTCTCCCTCTCTCTCTCTCTCTCTCCCTTTCTCTATCTCTCTCTCTCTCTCTCTCTCCCTCCCTCCCTCCCTTTTTCCCTCACTTCCATCTTAGTATCTATTCCGTGAAGGTCCACCTTTAAATGCTTTTTCCTTAAAGGTCCTACCCTTTCTATCTCATTCTGTATCCTTTATTTTCCTTTTTTTCGTATAAGTATATCCACTTCTCTCTCTCTCTCTCTCTAAGATGCAGAAGAAATATATAACGTTGGTGTTAAGCTGTATAAACTTCCAAGTTGTAACCAAGTTGTAACTTTGATATTGAGAATAAGAGGAAATCTAACTTTGCAATTAAACCCGCAGTGAAAGTCCAGGGCCCCGTCTTATAAAGAGAGTTGCGATTGATCCAAATCAATGGCATGCAAGTCCTCCAATCAATCGCAAGTTTGCAGTCTCCTTTCTCTTATGTACATAGTTGCGATTGATATCAATCGCAAATAAGTTGCGATTAATATCAACTCCTTATAACATGGGGCCTAGGTAAATAATTTGATATTTATTCGAATTTGAAGTCAAAGCTGACGGCAATCCAAAGTTGAAATCAAGCCTTATAACTGTGAAGTTAACTTTAAAGTTAAACCTCGAATCGTAACATTTGACATCAACTCCAAAGATATATATCATAAAGATGAGGTTGAAGAATAACTTTGTCGTAATATATCCGAACGTTGACGTGGAGACCTATAACCCTCACGTTAATCCGAAGTTAAAGTGAAAAAGTTAATAACTCTGACGGTCACTACGACCGTGAAGTTAAAGATTGGCCTTCTCGTTAACTTCGGAGGTAACATCTAAGTTTGTAACGTCGACCTCGAGGGCGAGGTTGAACTCGAAGTTTCACATTCGGTGTTAACTTCGAAATTACAACAATGATCTTATGGACCTTACTAACTTATTAGCTCACCTGGACATGGTGGACTACCAATGCAATCTTCCACTTCGTAGGGTGCACCGAAGCAAATCATTCCGCTCTCTGGATGCGTGCAATCTCTAGTACGCACGCGTGTTGACTCGCCACACGAATGTGCACAACCTGACCATGGAGACCATTCGGTCCATGCACTGACCACTGAGATGAAGGACGGATTATCAGGGGGAAGGGGGGAAAGATAATTTAGAAACAAGATAAAGAAATTTCGATAGAACAATGTTCATATTAACCATCAAAAAAGAAATTTAAAATTTGAATCAATCAAAACAAGAAGACACAATCGCAAAGACTATCGAGAAATCACTCAATGGCAATACCCTCATGTATATCCCTTAGAATTATAATTCTGATTGATTTGTAACTGTGTGTGATTTACGTAGTGGCCTTGTTATGTTCGCACATTCCAGGAAGTGATGGAGCAGAATATTGCAATTTTTCGAAAGTCTCTGCGATCGTGTTAATAACAAACATCGATTTGAAATTGAATGTTAAACATCATTCATAGATATGGGTAACTTTGCATTTAAACAGTTTTACTGGCTACTAAAATGATGAGCAAGATGTGAATGTATGTGAATTTATGTGAAATACTCTAAAGACTGACTTTAGCAGAACCTATATATTCTTTTATCTGTTCTCTTCCACGTAGATATTGGACAGATGACGAAAATAGAAAGCATTGTAAAAATCTATCATCTTAAAATATTCCATGATTACCGTCATAAATGTGGGTTAATTTTCTGGTGAGAAGAAAAACTTCTCAATCCAATCATGAAGGCCAAAAATGGCCAAACTAAAGAAATTCTTTAACAAAGGTCCCTCCATTAGTTTATATTTCCCGTGAAAATTATCATACCGATTGAAGAAAATCTTTTCAATTTGTAATATGACATGTGACTTATTTTGTTAGATAAACAGATGTTGAGTTATGTTTCTATACTTGTGGCGTACTAAACATGACCAACAAAAGAGTAATTTAAAATTAAAACAATAAATAATGTAAGAAAATATGTCAAGATTCTTTTCCTAGCTCAAACCCATCTGCACTTTTTAGTCTTCAGTTAGAGCGCAATATTTGTGATACTAGTACTTCTGACACTTTTTAGTTCGTTTTCGTTCTCTTTGTTCTGACGCCCACGAGTGTCTTTTATACTGCGTTCTAAAAAAAACCATGTTCAAAATTTCTTTGCTCGATGTCGCAACATCCAACCTCATTTATCAACATTGTATGCGGCGACTTTTTATTTCTAAAACAACACAATGTGATCTCGGGAAATGAACCTTCACGATCATGACTAAAATCGATTGATTGAATAACCAATGCAAGCAAGCCATGCATCTTCTTAATACGAACAAGGAGATGGATGAAGTCAGGTCCATTTGTCATCGAGAATGGATAGGATATCGACTGATAAGATAAAGCGTGTGCGAAAATAAAAGATTGAGATAAAGAAAGGAGAAAAGAGACAAAGAGAGAGAGAGAGAGAGAGCAAGGGGATGGGATAGAAAGACCATTGGGATGAGCGAATAGAAGAAGAAATGGAGAGAGAGGGAGGTATGGGAGAGAGTGAGGAAGAGAGGAGGAGTTAGTGCGACAGTTTCGGGGAGAGAGGGATGGCGGAAAGGGTAGGGAAGAAGGTTAAGGATAGACAGAACGAAAGCTGAGAGATATGAATTAACGAAGGCGAAGATCGTTAATGAGAGAATATGCATATAACCGGGAGAAAATTAAGAAAAATAGAGAGAGAAAGAGAGAAAAGAATATATATCACAAATCTATTTCATAATGCTATACACTTTCTATAGGATATAAAAGAGAGTCACTTGTTGTCGCGAGTGAACGCAGACAGCTTAAGTCGTCAATCTGTATTTTGCAAAGATTCAACAGCTTGAAAGGCGAATGTATAAAAATAATATAAGCATCTTTATCAAGAAAATGGTGTCTTTGTTGTAAAGAAAGCAACACTGAAAGTGTTAGCGAGATTTAAGCTTCTGTGATATCTCGTCTCTAGAGGAATGCCCTAGGATGTCAAATGGGAATATATTAACAAATTGGTTTCGGGTTTAGTCGCGCGGTTCGTGTTGAAAGGCCACCCCCTCCCGATCATTACTTTTCTTTTCTTGACTGTTCTCATTATTCTTTCGACACAGCAAACAACATGTCATAATATTGATTTCGACGTCAAAATAAATACTTTAAATAACCTTCACGTTTCATTTATATCATAACCCTTTTTTCCTCTCTCTGTAACTTTCATTCTCTTTCACTTTTCTTTAAACTTTTAAATTAATATCTTCTTTGACAAGAATCTTTCTATTCTTATTATATTAATCTGTATATTCTTGATACAGGTATACCTCGTCTAACTTTGAAAGTAAAACGGTTTAACATTATCATTTTTGTATTTGTATTTACTTAGTGTTGGTTTTGGTTTTGTTTCGTTTGGGATTTTTGATTTTTCTTTATACCACTTTAATTTCTCTAAAGAGTTTTTTACGTTCTGAACATAAAATCGTAACAGATTATCGCAGATTTCATGCTTCGGATTATTAGTTGTTTTTTTTCTATCTTCTCCTTATCTTGCACATTAATATAGTAACTCATGAAATTATGCCCCAAGATGGACTTAAAATATTTATGTGGATAATGTCTTGGGTTGACTATGATTCAACATTTTTTTTTAAATCCCAAATTAATTATTTTGATCTGAAAATGAATCTTAACGCAGCACATATTTGTCAAGTTGTGTTCGAAATGTCATGACTGTAGCCTGCTTCGGACAGCAGGGGGCCGTTTCCCGAAACCGTCATCGATCATAACTCCTTGGACATCCCGTCGAAGCATGTGTTCTATCATTAACATGCGTTTCTATAAGATGTCGACGAACTTAGACTTTGATGTTTTCGAGAAACTGGCCCCTGATGTCTACATAAGTATGCCCTCCACAAAACTTCTTGATATGTTATTCCGTTTCAGCAGTGTTCCACTTATATATTTGACGGGTCATCTCAGAGGATCTAAATAACTGGCAACTTACACTCATATCTATCAGTCAAATTAACAAAGAACAAAAGAGGTCAAAAACAAGACCCCATGTGGCAAACCTCACCGGAGCAGTCGAAGCCGTCTCCGACGTATCCTTCTGCGCATGTGCAGACGAATGAGCCTTGGGTATTGGAGCAGGCAGCGGAAGGATGGCAAGTATCGTTCGTCATGCATTCATCAATATCTGTTTGATATAAGAATTGTACCACATACATCTTAAGTGTAAGATTTAAAGGGACCGATCTCAAGTTTACAAACAGATAAGTTGAGTTAACGTGTTTTCTATTTCTAATTATCATTTGTTCGTTTGATTTGGTTTGGTTTGGTTTACAAAGTCATATAGAAAGTTCAAACTCACAACAACAACAAATCAACATGTCGTCATTTGTGCAATATATTTCCTCTGGCAATGATAAATGTATGGTTGGTCCTTTCATATACGTAGGGCCGTGCTTTCAAAATCAAGTAGCTCTAACGTTTATCAATATAATTATAGAGCGGAATTGTATCTTGAAATATCAGACATGACTGACTTATTATAAAAATAATTCACTGACCATCCTATGCAAATGAAATGTGTGTGGAAAGTTTCGGATTATGCTTGCAAAAAATAGGGCAGGATTTTAAATCCAACATATTTTAGAAAGGAAGGGTATCTACGTGCTGGATGCACTGGCTTGATATCAATTTAAAATTGCTTGAGGATAAGAGAAACCAAGTCGGGTAATCATGATATTAGACGTAAGCTGTAAACAAACAAAAAAATGGTGAAGGATAGAAAGAGAGAAAGGAAGGATGAGGTATGGAAATAGGAAAGCATGAGATAATTCTATATAAGTGGCAATGGAGAATGATATGTCGCCCATTTATATTACTATGGACAGTGATGAATCGTTTTGTATTAAATGGATAAGGATGAAAGTCAGAGTAATGATAACGATGATGATGATGAAGAGGAGAAGTAGGGGGTTCATAAAGTCGATGATGATGAGGAGGAGAAGTAGGGGGTTCATAATGTCGATGATGATGAGGAGGAGAAGTAGGGGGTTCATAATGTCGATGATGATGAGGAGGAGAAGTAGGGGGTTCATAATGTCGATGATGATGAGGAGGAGAAGTAGGGGGTTCATAATGTCGATGATGATGAGGAGGAGAAGTAGGGGGTCATAATGTCGATGATGATGAGGAGGAGAAGTAGGGGTTCATAATGTCGATGATGATGAGGAGGAGAAGTAGGGGGTTCATAATGTCGATGATGATGAGGAGGAGAAGGAGGGGGTTCATAATGTCGATGATGATGATGAGGAGAAGTAGGGGGTTCATAATGTCGATGATGATGATGAGGAGAAGAAGTAGGGGGTTCATAATGTCGATGATAATGATGATGGCGGTATAAAACGTAATCTACGATTGCAATAGTACTGGTAAAGTTGGCGGTAATGGTGGTGGTGATGATGGTGGGGATGATGATGATGATGATTATGATGGTGGTGGTGGTGGTGGTGGTGATGGTGATGATTATGATGACGATGATAATCTAGTTTTTTTTTAATCCAACTCCTTCCCTAGGTGGCAGAAATGAAAACAAAGCCACCAAGATCTGGAATTCGTAGGAGAATCGGATGATGATAATGATTGTGATGGTGATGTTGATTATGCTAACTATGTTGATTGTGAAAACGAAAAGACGATAGGGAGGGAAAGAGGAGGGATATGATCATCATGATGATCATGACCGTGATTGATAATGATAGTGATGATGATGATGATCACGATCATGAAATGGTGATCACGATGAATAAGATGATATTGATAAAAACTTATTGAGGGTAATGGGTGGTACGTTGAAGAGGATGGTGATTTAAAAAAATAAGAGGAGTGGGAGAAGGAGGAGGAGGAGAAGGAGGAGGAGAAGAAGGCGGAGGGGGAGGAAAGGAGGAGGACTAGGAGGAGGATGACAATACGAATAATGACGATGGAGTAACAAAATGGTTTTCAGGAGATGACTCAATGTCATAAAAAATGGCCATATTCGAAATGTTAGGAAGATGGAGTTGAGAAAATGAGTTCCTTTACCAAGATTACTCAATGTCGACAGTGTTTTCCGTTATTGATTATTTTCAAGAAGCTAATGGAAATCAAGAAGAATCGCTTTCTCACCTGAACAAAACGTCATTCCGTCACCGTAGTAACCTTCGGGGCACTGACAATGGAACGAGCCGTCAGTGTTCACGCAGAGAGCCTTTGGGAGACAGGTGGTGATGAGAGAACTACACTCGTCGACATCTAACAACAAACAAGAAGATCGACAGAGAGAGAGCAACAACAAAAGAAAAGACATATCAAATAAAGAAAAAAGACATATGTTCAAAACATTACGATCAATATAGAATACGCGGGGAATACAACAATGAAACCACTCTCTCGTATCCGTCTCGAAATTTCTTTTTTTAGAAGACACAGCAAAGAAGAAGTCAAACTAAAGGTAGGTATTTTGAAAAGGTAAGTTGAATCGAAAACCAAACCCGTCTAATAACTCATATTGCATTCAGATATACCTTCAAGGGTAGAACATAATCCTAAACATGTTTGTTATTCGCATTGTCTTTTAAAGAGCATGGATATTTAATATTTCGTTCGTTACTTGGGGTAGATGGTGACTTTTTAATCTGGGTCACCTTCACCTTTTAATCTGGGTCACGCATTTAAAAAAAAATCGCCTAAGTTTTTACTCACAATGTTTTCAGGGGAGTATTTTTTTTTAACAATAATAATAATAATAATAATAATAATAATAATAATAATAATAATAATAATAATAATAATAGTAATAATAATAATAATAATAATAATAATAATTATAATAATAATAATATTCGTTACTTATATAGCGCACGTATCGACCTTGCAAGGTCCTCAAGGCGCTCCAACATTATCCGGCTAGGCTGCCGATTTCGGCGCTCACAGCACTCAAGGAAATCCTTCCTACCGTTACCCATTTAACACCTGGGTGGAGAGTGGCAAGTGTAGATTAATGTCTTGCCAAAGGACATTAGTGCCGCGGCGGGACTCGAACCGCGGACCCTGTGATCCACAGTCCGACGACTTATCCACTACGCCACAACACCTCTACGGTTGTGACGTTATATATCGAGATAAACTTTTCTCTTTTTCGTTTTCATCTACATTTTCTTGATAACTCCCCCCCACCAAGCATCATCTGGAGAAAAAAAAAATATCTGGTAAAGTACTAATGTACCGTAGATGGGGCTATCACAAACCATTCTGGATCTTTCATCGAGTTTTTCTCTATCATGAGATTCCTCAAAAACAATTGGAGAGCGAATCGTTATTTGCTTAATATGATAGTTGGATGTTTGTTTGAGTATCATCGTCCCCTTTCTCGTATTTTGACCGCTTTATTTACATAGTATTTTTCCTATTTTCTGTTTCTCTTTCTATCAACAGGCCGAGAAGGTTTGGGGGGTAGAGGTTCATATTTCATTAATTAATTGGAATCTGTATTATTCTTTGTTCAATATTTTGCTTTGTTGCAGCTATTTTGCAACCTTTCACTTTCTTCACTTTCCATTTATTGTCAATTAGAGAATACAATCAATTTGATAACGGTAATACATACCAACGCATTGCGTTCCATCCAGTGTGTAACCGATCCGACACGTACACACCCGTTGTGAAAGGGGGCCAGAACATACTCTCGTCTGATCTAAAAAGGATACAGAATTCAAAATATAATTTTCGAATGAGAATATTTTGTAGATAGCTTGTAAATGAATAATTCGTCTTTAATCAACATTACACAAGCAAAATTTAAAGCAGTAATCAGTGTAGTAATAAAGAATGAAAAGCCTTAAATAAAGGGTATATCATTTTATTTCCTCAATATCAGTGTATTTAATTTTGTTAAAGATGATTTTACAATCTTTAAATTGCAATACGTAAAAAAAATCTTTGCCTTTAGGCATGCCAACATTTGTCATGAACAAAATCAGTGGTATAGGTTACCAAAAATACAAAGTCATGTAAATATTTCATTTCGTGTTTTGAATTCCTTTTATAATAATATATTTCATTAAGATAAGTGAACTTGATTTATCAGAAATGTTTCTGAATGCACTCTGGTTTTTATGAAAGAATGGATGGCTTAAAGTGGATCCAGCCATTGACGGGCACCGATGTTATGGGAGGCAGCCTTCTCATATGGGTTAGGTTAATAACATTCGAGAGAACAAGAATTTTCTTCAATGTTTTTCCCCTTCTTTTTTAAATTCTTTTTTCTCTCTTTTTCGGCGTTTGAAGAAGAAAACAAAATGAGTAGAAGTGTATATCCTTTGTTTTATTAATTGATTATATACACATATAAGAGCAGGATTGCACAGACATTAAATAAATAAAATTAAAAAATTAAAAAAAACTTTGGCAATTTCAGTAGTCTTGTACACCACCTTTTGATATTTGCGAACATTTCAATGACATAATTATTACATGATCCGAATGTGATTCCACTAGGTAATACAATAGGGCATTGAGTTTGCCCTTGAGTTGATATTCTTGAAAGTCTTTGCGATCGTGTCAAAGATACCTTCTTTCAGCCGAAACCGTAAAGACGCCAGTAACACCCTACCGGGTATCTTCCCGTTCTTCCCGAAGGCCATCCCCCTCACGACGCCGTTCAGCTCATCATCGTCGAGATGGTGTAAACTGAGGTACTTCTTGCTCTCAACGGGGATAAAATGATCATCGCGACCGAGAGTCTCGACATCGCCCTCGATCACCCATCGGTAATGTGGGAGGGAGTGCTCTATGTCGGTCAAGGATGGGGGTAGGTGGTCGTCGAGATCGATGTATTCAGGGCCGTGGAGTGATATTGGGCCAATTTCTAAAGAACGAAAAAGAAACTCGTAATTGATTGATTTGACTATATTATCTGACTGCGAGGAAAGTAAGTGCATCCTTATATTATGGATTTTCATTGCCCCCCCCCCTCCCCCCTGACTGCTAAGAAAGCATGTGTATGCTGTAAGGAAGCAACCAGGGGACCGACTTATTTAATTCCTCTCTGAGGGACTCGGTAATCAGGATTAATGCCTTACCAAAGGGCACTAGCATCGAGACTTGGTTTCGAACACGGGATCACCCGGTTAAGAGACCACTGCTGACTGCTTTACCACCGACCCATCGCGCTTGCAATGTAATATTTGCGAAAATTGCAGTGATATATCACATGATTCGAATATGATTTCTATGGGATATACAGTAGAGTATTAAAATTGCCTTTGACTTTATTTTTTGTAAATAGTTGAGATCGTTCTTTATTTTTAACATCACCAATGCTTCACCGGGCAGGTCAGCCATTAGGAATTCAGAGATATTTATTTCGTACGGGAAATACATTTAGACTACAGTCAGCTATATGAATAACAGATTGTCTTTAATACATAACTGTAATATATTATATTAAAAGCCAAACATCAATTTGCTTAATTCCAAAATTTGAAACAAATATTCTCTATGGAAGCAAATGACTCTACTTTCATAGGCGATAGGACAATAGGTAAGTTACATAAATCAACAATATTATGAACCTTAAAACTTCTGTGAGCATATTCGGAAAGTGCTCTTATAACACGTCAGACTTTGTTACTCTCATAAATAATTTAGTGTAATAGAATGAATCTCTATCCGGTATCACTCCCCGGATTGAAAAACACAATAAGGGAATTTTTCAAGATTTCACGAGAATGAACCATCAATATAGCACTTCTAACTTCTGATTATAACACTGTTACGTCAGCAAGTAATGTACGTATACCATTATGTTCTAGGCCTGTCGGTGAAGGTTTTCTCACCTATCGGTTCTTGTTCGATCATGAAATAGACTCGCGTTACAGCCGGGTTCAGGCTCTCCTCCTCACTGATTTCGAAAGGATCTCTTTTGGGAAGGGTGTCAATGTAACTTTCATTTAGCGTGATCTCAGCGATGAACCGGTTGGGATAGATATCGTTTTCTTTTAGTTCGTACAGTTTTAGAATAGAATTTGACACTCCAAATTCCATGCGACCACTCCAAGAGTCATCTCTTTCAAGTCTTTCTAGGAAGCTAAACAATAAAGAAAGAAATATAGACAGAAAGAAAGAAAGACAACCAGAAAGAAAAAATGAAAGAATGGCAAAAAAATAATAAAATAACAAATAAATACGTTAGGCAAACAATATCCCAAGTTAATGATCGTATCATTTTTTCTGAAGAACTTTATAATTTCATCACTTCCTGTTAATATATGCTGTATGACAATAGAAACCAAAAAAACAGAAAACAAAAAGAATGTTTTTCAAAAAAATCAGTACAAATATATTTTTAGTAAATTTATATAAAAGATTTAAAATCAAATTACGTTTTTGTTAAAATATACGAGTTTAATGATTATAACCAAATTAATATAGGCTTAAATATTATTTTCCCTATAATTTTTTATCAAAAATCAGGTTACATTTATCAATCTTTTTTTAAAGACCTATATGTATGATACTTTCCGTTATCTTGAAGGTAGTATTATCTTTAAAGCACTCACATATAAAGAAAAATTATTCAAATTGCTGGCTTTTCCTCCTTCATGAAGTGGTATTGAAAATCACTATCGCTATTGCTTACGTTTTAACGTTAAATAACGTGTAGATAGCCTTATTTACATGACTTACCTGTGATATAATGGCGGCAACCCTGCATAGAATTTATACCACGTGATCTCCCAAGTAGATTCAGACACCCGCCCATGGGGTACAACGGACATGCGCACAGCGTTTCCAACCTGTGACGTCATGAAGCAGGTGTTTAATGTTGACTGGATACACTCTATCCCTGGTGCAACGCTGAGGAAAACAGTTGGGGCTAAAAATCAAGAAATTGAAATGTATATAGCGATTAGTTCAAACGTATGCCTACTTAATACAATCTCACAGCCATGGCATGTCATGACCAATGAGGAGGGAACAATCCGAATATTTCTGACAAGCAAAAAAAAAAAAGAGAAGAAAGAGAATTATATGATCTAGATAAAGTCTTTAAAAAGTGATAAAGAGTAAGTATTATGTTTCTAGCTGGTTCTTTCTATCAAGTGCTAAAACTAAAGAAAATGTATTATGTACGTATTTAGATAATAAGGAAACAGAGTTTCATGATATCTTTGATAAACAAGGAAATAGCTTGGGCAATTATTATGTAAAATCTCAATGTTTTTAATTTTCTAATCATTTTTTGTAAACGTCTTATACCATGCGAATACAAATTCATAACTTCATATATCTGTAGCGTTTCTTCGTATTTATTCATACCCAGTTTATATCTCCACCTCCTGCGCCATTGAATTTGGCTCATCAATTTGTTTCTCTTGTTAATTTTTTTAATTAGTGCTTCTCCTGATGAATGTTTATTATATAGCCTATATGTTTCTATTACGCCTTGATTATATCATCTATGAAAATCAATAAATCATTTTCCAATCGTTTTTAGCATCATGTAAAGTCCAAATTATACACAAGATCTGAGGGTCACTTTTACATGGAATAGCCATCTGATTATCTGAATCAATTTGATGAATAAATCAATGTTATAGAGATGTTCAAAGATCAAAAGTTTCTCGTAATCCTCAATTATTTCAGAAAAGGAACTTACGACTGCATCCCTCGTTTCCATCACCGTACCATCCGTTAGCGCATTTACATTCATATTTGACAGGGTCAAACTCGTCGGGTATGCAGGCGGCATGGTGATCGCAAGTCTTGTGCTGGGATAAGCAACGTCCTATGTACGGATCTATAGATTTAATCACAAAATATAAATATGAATGATAAGATGATTATTACGTCCGTTGAGAGATCGAACTTTAGAAGTGTGTTAACTCATGTAGAGGGTCTACTTTAACACAGAGGTAACGCCCTTCCGGCCACGAAAAGAATATCTTTGTTTGCCTATTCTACAGAATATCGAAAGACTAAAAACAAACAAGAAGAAGATGGAAACAAAATGAGAAGAAAAATAAAGAAATGGGGGTAAAGGGAACTTAAAAGAACATGGTAGTTGATACTCCCTCCCGACACCCTTCCCCTAACACCAATGGCCTTTTCATATTGATTTGATTTTTTATCCACCGAATAAGACCGGTACCGCCCAGCCCCAACCCCATGATGCCGGGGCCCATTCAATGCTTAATTTTAGATCCAATCGACGATGATGCCACTGGTTGATCCACACGCCGTGTATCCGGACAGGTTGTGCATTCGGATAGATAATTTCAAACGGTATCCAATGTTCCATGACACTTCATTATATGCCAAAAACGTTTACAGACTCTAGACCCCTATATTATTTTATAGATCTAATGTGATTTAGTCAAGGGACTGGGCACTACATACAACTGAAGCAATCGTGTACACTGGATCTAAATAATACCCACACGTTGTGTATCCGGACAGTTGATTTTAAAACAGTAAATTTGAAGAAGTTTACAAGCAATATTTCATAAATCTTCTACGAGTTATGTAGGACAATATCATAAAGGACGAATATTCATGATGGTTAGTGCTATTTATTAATAAGTTTCGTTCAATCTGAAGGCAAAAGGAAGACACCCCCATCATAAATAGAAAGTGATAAGATAACGACCGATTGGGTGATATTTTGCCTTGCAAATTAGACTAGATTCTAGACTCTAGCCTGTGCAAGTAGGCCTATCTTATATTTCATGGATCGCTTTTTCCGATAAATCAGCTGTAAACTCCGGTGCGCGAATTAAGGTCTCGTTTGTTTTAATGACTTTTTCGTCAGTTACATCGCATGCCGATCGGTCTTCGAATTTTGAGATCTTTGGAATTCTTTGACGATAATTTTTCTAGTTGCACCAATTTGTATTAAAAAGCTTTGCCGTCCATTTGGTAATAATTGAACTAAATAATTTGTTGTAGAATATGCGAAATCACGGACCGAATATCACATTTCCTAATACTTTCAAAAATCTCCGCGAACTTTGATCACCCCATTATACCGGAAACACGTTATTGCGCAAATATTAGGCCTAGAGATCTATGCATCTTATGAAAAATTGACCCGCCTGCGGATCCTTTAAGTTACGGCCATGTTCTTAACTAGATTTCACTTACCGTTCACCTTCACGTTTACGGCACCTCCTTCTTCCAGAGTAATTCCCATGATAAAAATAAATAACACAACAATGATTTGGAATTTCGTTCTCATGATTTTGTAGATGAACCATTTTGTTCAAAGATAGGATTTGGCGGTCTCCGATTCCATCACACCAATACACAGAATGATAATACACGTCTGTGTTTAAACATCATAGCAACGTATTACGTCACTGCGCGTACGCGCATGCTTAAAAACATAAGATGTGTTGTCAAAAACCTTTTGAAGTCATGGTGACGTAATGGTCGAAATTACAAAGTCTACTCTGCTGCATCACCTAGCCCGAAACGTGCATTTGTGTAAACTCATGACAATTAATAGATTAGATTTTCTTTCGGGATACGAAGATAATTAGATAAATTTACGGGAATTATAGTCCCCATCAAGTTCGCTTTTTTATTTTCAAAACAAACGGGAAATCCCATAAAACTTCATCAGCGCGCAAAATATGTAAGCCGCGCCTCATAAATTAATGCGCGCTTACCTTTAGGAGATGTAACAAAACATGTAATTTCTCTCCGAAGATAGGTTAGACTGGATATTTCTATTTTGACAAATTCAATGATTTCTGTAAAAACCGAAGGTAATTCAAAGGTGAAGGCTGCTTAAAGTTATTGATTTTTGTTGAGATGACCAACGAAATGGGTGCCTACTCATAGGCTGGTGATGATTTTATAAAGTGTGGATGATATCAGGCGATGAATCTGACAATGACTAGGTTGCTATGGTGGATCCTCTTCGTCTGTTTGGTGTCATCCAAGAGCTGTAAGTGATTCAGATATTCTTAGTTAATGGGTTTAAGGGGAAAAAAATAGATCTACTACTCTGGGGGGGGGGGGTAAATTTTCTAACATTTATAAATAAGTCTTATGATGGGAGGTTGTGTGTCCGGACGCTCAACAAAAATAAAGCCGCCACTTTTGCTTTTGGATTTAACCAAACAAATATGCATCAATTACAGTAGGCCTAATCATCATAACTTTTCGTCTTTCATAATATTGCATAATATAAGTCATAAAAGATTTTAAAAATATTGCAAGTAAACTTCTTCAAATTACCGATTTAAATCGACTGTACGGATACACACCACGTCTGGGTATTGGTGACTTTGGTTTAACTTATCAAACATTTGGAGGTTCTATTTAGATCTAGAGTCTAGACTAGACTACATGAAAATTATGTGTTAAAAGTAAAACTGTAAACGTACTTTGTGGATTAGGAAAATGCATCATAAATGTGTCGGTAGGAAATTATGGGCCCAGAAACGGTATGGAAGGCGGGATGGGGCTGTGTGTCCAGACACTTAACTAAAACAGAGCCGTCTCTTTGCCGTTGGATTTTAGGAAAATATGCATTAAATACCATACACTATCATAAACAAGGAGTGACCAAAGTTCGCGGAGATTTTGACAATATTATTAAATGTGATATTCGATCAATGATTTCTCATTTTCTACACAAATTTATTTATTTTAATTATTACCAAATGGACGGCAAAATTCTTTACTACAAATTGGTTAAACTAGAAAATTTATCGTCAAAGGAACCCAGCAGATATCGCGAACTAAAAATTCGATTTCGGATCGGCGTGCGCGCTGCAACAAAAAAAGTCATAAAAACACCGAGACCTTACTTCGCGCACGGGGGTTTACAGCTGATTTATCAAAAATGCGATCCATCAAAAATAAGGTAATATCATCATTTGCAAGGCAAGATATCATACAATCAGTTGGTACCACTTTTTACTTACAATTTTGAGGATATCTGCTCTCAAAATTAAGATTTCTAGAACCTTATCGGTAAGTTGATAATTTTTCGAAACGGACGCAAATGCCTGCAAAATTTGCCGATCTTTTGTCAATATTTTCACAATTTCGCACCCAATTCCAAAGAAAATTTCGCTTCTGGGTAATTCTATGATCCTCTTTCCATTGGTGATATCAGATTTTCAAAGTCTTACCGATTTTTTGAGAAAGCGAACTTTGGTCACGCGCGAACTTTGGTCACACCACCATAAATTATGTCGCTAGATACAGCCTGTTATGTGGGGGTAGAGAGAATTTTTTTTTCCTGGAAATCCTAAAAAATAGTTTTTTTCCCTGCGGGAATCCTGCCGCAACCCCCACCCCCCCACCCTCCAGCCCGCTTCGAAAAACGGAGCGGGCTGTGAGGGTGTTTTTAACACTGAAAGTGGTTTTGGTGTATGGGTCGTGTCTGCATCTAACGCTTTTTACGCCTATAGATGTATGTCGTATCGGTTTTTCTCATGTAAAGTTCAATCCAATTACTCTTCACTGTAATCATGGACCTCATAGCTTTAAAAAAAAAATCAGTTTTCCCTCCTATTTCTGACAAAATAGCCTTTTTTACCGAAATCGCATAATCTTTGAGTCACTTTACGTTAAACAACAGAGCCATAAAATAATGAAGCTGTTTGATTCACTTTCCAAAATACTGAATTTCGATTTCCAGCAGTACAGACGGCCCTGCAGGAAGAAGCATCAGAGTGGTCACTATGGACACCATGCCTAGCAGATCAAGGCCATTCAATGTCATACCGCTTCAAGACCTGCGGCCATCAGGAAAATCCTGAACAGCATCATACGGATCATCATGCGCATCAAAATTGTTCGGGGACCGTGCTTGAGGTCACTTCCCGTGTCTGTGTTCCCGAGTGCGAAACTGTCATTATCCAGCGGCTCCTGGACGATGACGGTCACCTACAGTCCATTGACCAGGAGGACGAGAACGAAGCTCGGTGTTTGCAGATGGCCGCGGAGCAGAGTAAACTTCATTTGACATCGAGCGACAGAAATACTTATGAAGAGTTTATAACTGGAACACTGTCGCGTTTGATCCCTGTTTACACGAAACACAGGTGGTCTATACAAGAGAGGGAAGTTATGAATAAAATCAGGATGTTACTAGCTCCTCAACAGCAGGATACACCTGTAAATCCTGAAGATTTTTCAAAAGATATTAAGAACCATTTAAAAAGATATCCAAATCCAAATCAACAAAATCTTCAAAGATTAGTGAACAGCCAGCTAGGTGGCCTTAGAATAAACAACTTACACAGGACGAGTGAACCTGGTAGGAAGGAATCAGAGGAGACGGCACCCAGTTCCACAAAAGAGGAAATACCGAAGGAGGGGCCGAAACCTAACAGGCTACAAGAGCAGTTAGGACTCCAGCGGAATCGCCCAGAATCGAGAAATCATTTGCCAGGAGACATAGAAGCACCAAACCTTCGTGGTCGATATTCCCCTTTGGAGCGGCCTCGCGAGAAACGAGATGTGGAAACGCTAGTCATAGCCCCTGTCGTGGTATGTTTTCATTTATTATATTTGGGGAAATATATTAAGCATAATTTTATTAAAATGAAGTACATTCATTTTATCACCATTTATATGAAGATGTCATCAGCATATACTAGGCCTATTTGACATAAGTATTTCTGTACTGATGGATTTTATGTTATCTACTTTTTTCAAACTGTATTCTAGCTTACTTGTATTTTAGGACATAAAATGCTTTTGTCCCACTACTCTCATTTGATATTCAACTTTCATATACTCAACTCCTGCTATATAGCTTTGAATACAGGGCCCCGTATTACAAAGAGTTGATATCAATCGCAACTATGTACTAACTTCCGATTGATTGGAGGACTTACGATTGATCCAAATCAATCGTAAGTCCTCCAATCAATCGCAAGTTTGCAGTCTCCTATCTCTTATGTACATAGTTGCGATTGATATCAATCGCAAATAAGTTGCGATTGATATCAACTCTTTGTAATACGGGGCCCAGATATCTCAATTTTCATAGATCCATCCCTTGATTTAGGTACTCATTCTTGTCGTCTTCGTATTATCCAGGATATCGAGGTCAACGGCAGTATGTTTTACAGAGTGGGTCAGCTTATTCTACATAAGGGAAAGCAGATTAAAGAAGTTCTACAAAGAGGCATAGATACTGATTTTGCCAGCCATTTTGAGAGAATTGGACAGGCGATTAGACGCCTTCTCTCTGGTCGCTGGAACAACTTCGTAGAGAAAATCTTGCCTGATCGTACAGCTGAAACGAACACCACCACTCCTATCAACGATGGACATCAACCATTGCATTCTTTCTTTGATAGGCTGAGGGGTTTGTTGGTAAATAAATTTGTACCTTCTTTGACTAATGATGTAATGAAAATAATACACTAGTTGGCGCAGAGGCGGCGCTCCCGGGGCAGGGGGGCGGCACAGTGCCCTCCCACTTTTTCAAGTACCCCAAAAGTGCCCCTTTTACTTTGACAAGTGCCCCTTTTAATTTTTAAAAGTGCCCCTTCTCCTTTCCACCTCTGATAAGTGCCCCTTTTATTTTGACACTTACCCCTTTTCCTTCAACAAGTTCCCATTTTCCTTTGCAATAAGTGTCCATTTTCCAATCTCATAAGTGCTCTTTTTAATCTCTAGTAAGTGCCCCTTTTTAGGTACGAGAAGTGCCCTTTTTCACTTTTGATAAACGCCCCCTTCACCTCTGATAACTGTCCTATTCAAATCTGAGAGGTGCCCCTTTTGCTTTGACAAGTGCCCCCTTTCGTTTGTAAGAAGTGCCCCTTCCCTTTTAATAACTAACCCCTTTTAACTCGGATAAACGCACCTTATATTTTCACATGTGCCCCTTTCCTTTCTAATAAGTGCCCTTTTCCTTATGATAAGTGCCCCCATTAAAAAAGAGCCCCTTCTCATTAATGCCCCTTTTTACCTATGAAAACAGTTCCTTTTCATTCTCATAAGTGCCCCTTTACATCTCTTGTAAATGACTCTATTCAATTCTGAGAGATACTCGTTTTAATAAGTGCCCCTTCCCCTCCTGATAAGTGCTATTTTCATCTCTAATAAATGTCACTTTTATTTTGACACGTCCCCTTTTCCTTCCTAATAAAAGCTGTTTTTCCTTCTTATAAGTGCCCCTTCCCCTTCTCATGATAAGAGCCCCGTTTATTTTAGCATGTGCCTCTTTCTCTTTTTAATAAAAGCCACTTCCACCTTCTAATGAAAGCCCCCCTTTCACCTCCGATAAATGCCCCTATTAAAATCTGATCGGTGCCCCTTTTTTCAACAAATGCACATTTCCCTTTATTATTAGTGCCCATTTTTCATTCTTATAAGTGCCTCTTTTCATATATGGTCATTGCCCCTTTTCAGATGCGATAAGTGCCCCTTTTCACCTCTGATAATTACCATTTTAACAATGATACGTGCCCCTTTTTCTTTCTAATAAGGAACCTATCCCTTTTTCAGAAATGCCCCTTTTCACTTCTTATAAAAGCCCCTATCAAAATCTGACGGGTGCCTCTTTTCCGTCGACAAATGCCCATTTCCCATTCTCATAAGTGCCTCTTTGTTAAGGTGTAAGAAGTGCTCCATTTTCAGCTCTGGTAATTAGCCCTTGTACTTTGACACGTGTTGCTTTTCTTTTCTAATAAGTGTCTTATACCTTTTGGTAAGTGTCCCTTTTCCTCTCATCATTAAACGTGCCCCTAATTTCAAGCGACTAAGAGCAATTTCCCCCAAAGCTCGCTCACTCGCATTTATAGATGTTATAATTATGTTACTTATCAAAGGTCTTTTCAGTCTTCCGTTATCAGAATGTGCTTATAATCCCATCAAGATTGGGTTTTTCCTCTGTATAAGATGTAATTTTTCGCGCTGCGACCTCACAAATCTTAAAAATTTTCAGACCATCGCACCCAACTGCAAAGTATGATGCTTAACCAATATCTTATATGATGTATAAAGAGAAACAAATATTAAAATCATCCCTGATAATGTAATCACAATATAGGGGTATATACCAATGTCTAAAAACTTGTATATTTTCGCTTTGAGATTTCCCTTTGAAGGTGCCCTTTTTCCAGAAAGTGCCCTTTTTGTTGGTGCCCCACTTTGGAAGTCGCTCCGCCGCCTCTGCTAGTTGGAAAACATTATGGCCCGAATTCATAAAGGAGGTTTAACTTAACCCATGGTTTAAACCCTCATTTACATAATCCATGGTTATTCACAAAGGAGGTTTAACTTAACCCACGGTTTAAACCCTCATTTACATAACCCATGGTTTGAAAATCATCAAAGTAAGCTTACCTTGCCTTGCGCGCGTCTAATATTTGACCTCTGACTGTGTCGCGCTTATTTTGCGCTAATTTTAAACCATGGGTTATTGTAAATGAAGATTTAAACCATGGGTGAAATTTGAACCTCCTGTGAATTCGCGCCAATAAATTTAATCAAAGAAAATTTCGTTATGTACATGCATTGATTCAGGCCTCCGTTTCTATGATGGAAAAGTGGATAATACTTTACTTACGCGTTAGTTTTTATTTTGGACGTTACAAGAATAAAGATAAAACATTTGAATCAAATTAAAAATGTATTTTGAACTGGAGGAATATAACTTAACCTGTGACTTTTGCGTAGGGTTAACCAATGGTCAAGCTATAGACGCCCCCCACACACACACACACACCGTTGTGTGATGATCATTTGTTCATTTAAATATTCTATTGAATATTTCAGGATATCAGGAATGGTCTTTCAGGCGAATCAGGCAAACCTGAAGTATCGGTTATAAGAAACAACCACACCAACAACTCTTCGTTGTCGAATCAGGCAGCAGATCCACTTGATGTCCAGACGACTTCAAAAACTGCTCCTCAAAGAGATCATAACAGTCTTCCTATCTCATTCCAACCAAGAGACATAGTTTCAAATACAATCGGGAATCAGAAGCAATCAAAATCACAAAATGGTTCTATAGTAGCCCCTGAAAAGGATGGTTTTAGTCCGGATCCACCAGAACCTCCGTTCAACAATTCAGATGTACCAGAACTGCCAAGGAGGGTTAAACGCGAAAACATTGGCATGATGGATTTTCTGAACATGTTGGGAAATGTCAATACCAGCAAGTTCAGTTACCTCAATATTCCTGTCTTGGACGGCATTGGCAAAGCTATAGAAACGATGACTTCAAGCAGATGGACTTCGAGCATAGAGGATGAAATCTTTGGCTCCCTTCACCAACTTATTGAACTGCAGAACATGGATATCCTTAAGAAATTTCTAAAGAAACTGCAAGGAGGAATTTCCTTAGATCTTCTTCCATATGCAGAGCAGTTGCGGGACTTGGCATCATCTATTGACAACCTTCAACATCCTAACGTCTTCCGCACTGCGATAGAATCATTGGATATGTTGTACACAGAGCAATTCTTACGAGATTTGACTGGTCTTCATTCTCCTATTGATGTTTCGCGGTATCGACAGCTTCTACGTAATCTCATTAAGCCTCTGAGACATCAGTACAAAACTCACGATCTTCAAACATTTGCGGATAGACTGGGGTCATACCAAAAGATCATCGCGCAAATTAGTGATAATGAATTGGCTTCATTCATGAAGGTAGTACTCCAAAATGATCAGAACCAAAACTTGCATTTGAGCCGTTACCTACTATTATTAAGAGGCCTGATCACAAAAAGGAAAAGTATTTCTGGTCTTCAAAATTTGGATGTGTGGATGGGTCAACTGCAATTTTTAAATTCATCGCTAGGTCAGTCTAACAAAACTAATTCTAATCTAAATGAGACCAATACTAATCAGAATGAAACCTTGCATTCAGTGAAACGGCGACAAGTACCTTCTCAACCTAGCAAGAAAGGTAATTTTGCATTTCTCAACCATTTCTCGGACTTGAGCACAGGAGGTAAACAGAAAACCTATCATGCGATTTCGAAATTTGCATCTGCCACTCTGTTCGATATGATGCAAGCATTGAGACGCACAGACGAACTGCAAAACCTACGTGGTTTGAAGCGCTTTCATCGGTTGACTTCAGGCCTGGAATCCTATCAAAACATGAGCTACATAGGAGAGCTGTTAATGTCAATAAACAAATTGTCACCACAGGAATTGAAAGAAAGTTTGTATGGATCGAAAGATAGCAAAAGAGTAGTTGCATTTTTGCAGAGATATTTATCGGGTAATTTCTATGAGAAGTATCGAAATGAAGCTAGCAAGCATCGTCGTCTGTTAAGTTTGCTTGATGAGATACCTCGCATGACACCGAAGATTTCTTCTTCCAGAAACAACAGCCGTCTCCTCGAACTTGCCACCCACATGAGCGAGAACTGGTCTGGTCACCCTAGGAATGAGGACTCTCTTTATTACCTTTTGATGAAAATGAACTTGGTTCAACCGCTTGCGGAAGAACTTGCGGATATCATAGGCTCACTCCAGAGGAATCCAGATGAAGAATTAGCCAATGGAATAAACCCAGATTTAGAAATGCTTAACAAACTGTCTTCAAATCTCCAGTCAAATATCTCTACAGTGAGAGTTCTAGCAAATTTCTTTCTGGACCTGGGAGCATTGCTATCGGGTACTTCATACCAAGAAAGTACAAATCCTCACATAGCAAGGAGTTTCATGGATTCATTGCTGCATATCCTACAGAGTAACGTAATCCTTGACCGGGGTATCACGAATCTTCAGTTCCTCACCAAGCTCATTCAAGACAGCGAGGGACATCAACATAAAGGCAGGCTTCCTATATTGGCACAGTTTCTAAGGTACCTTCAGCACCTTCAGATGAGACCGTATTTAGGGGATTTTGATTTGTCTCCTGCAAACATTTCATATGTTGACTTCCTACAACTTTTGGGTGATGGTGCGTTCTCGGAAGATGAAGTATTTTCGATGCAACACCTAGCAAACCTGACAAATCACGATAATGGGAACGTGTCAGACGAATTCTTACATTTAGTAAAACTGCTCGACTTACTTCAATCTTCACAGAAGAAGACAGCCAATGAACCAGAACTCCCTAGCTATTCTTTACTGAACATGCTTGTTAATTCAAGAGACAGATACAACACAATCCATGACATGGATGAGTTGAAAGGCATGATACCTTTCAGTGAACTTCTGAATGGACCTTTGAACGACATGTTCGTCGACGAAATAAGGGGTTTAATTGATTCCAATTCAACTCGCCATTCCCTAAAAATCATCAAGGTAATTAACTTCCTGCGGAATGCAATTCACAGGGGATACCATACCTCGTCGAGTGATACAGGTATGCTCCAAGCGCTATCTACATTAGCGTCAATGTGGCAGGCCAATCCCACCGCTAGTGATGTCATTTCATATGAAAATCTTCTGAAAGACTTAGGCAACATTGAAAGTGACCAACTATATCGAGGAAAAGATGACATTGAAACACTGGTGCATTTTCTTATATCAGCGCTAGGAAAGGATGATTGGAATCCAGGTGAATTTGATCGACTTTCGCACTTCGCAGACATGTTGGAAACTGTGTCTACTACCATCAATATTTCAGAAGTACAAAGAATGATGATGGATATTTGGGTCAAACCTCACCAACATACAGATCAGAACTTGGTTCAACCGCTTGCGGAAGAACTTGCGGATATCATAGGCTCACTCCAGAGGAATCCAGATGAAGAATTAGCCAATGGAATAAACCCAGATTTAGAAATGCTTAACAAATTGTCTTCAAATCTCCAGTCAAATATCTCTACAGTGAGAGTTCTAGCAAATTTCTTACTGGACCTGGAAGCATTGCAATCGGGTACTTCATACCAAGAAAGTACAAATCCTCACATAGCAAGGAGTTTCATGGATTCATTGCTGCATATCCTACAGAGTAACGTAATCCTTGACCGGGGTATCACGAATCTTCAGTTCCTCACCAAGCTCATTCAAGACAGCGAGGACATCAACATAAAGGCAGGCTTCCTATATTGGCACAGTTTCTAAGGAACCTTCAGCACCTTCAGATGAGACCGTATTTAGGGATTTTGATTTGTCTCCTGCAAACATTTCATATGTTGACTTCCTACAACTTTTGGGTGATGGTGCGTTCTCGGAAGATGAAGTATTTTCGATGCAACACCTAGCAAACCTGACAAATCACGATAATGGGAACGTGTCAGACGAATTCTTACATTTAGTAAAACTGCTCGACTTACTTCAATCTTCACAGAAGAAGACAGCCAATGAACCAGAACTCCCTAGCTATTCTTTACTGAACATGCTTGTTAATTCAAGAGACAGATACAACACAATCCATGACATGGATGAGTTGAAAGGCATGATACCTTTCAGTGAACTTCTGAATGGACCTTTGAACGACATGTTCGTCGACGAAATAAGGGGTTTAATTGATTCCAATTCAACTCGCCATTCCCTAAAAATCATCAAGGTAATTAACTTCCTGCGGAATGCAATTCACAGGGGATACCATACCTCGTCTGGTGATATAGGTATGCTCCAAGCGCTATCTACATTAGCGTCAATGTGGCAGGCAAATCCCACCGCTAGTGATGTCATTTCATATGAAAATCTTCTGAAAGACTTAGGCAACATTGAAAGTGACCAACAATATCGAGGAAAAGATGACATTGAAACACTGGTGCATTTTCTTATATCAGCGCTAGGAAAGGATGATTGGAATGCAGGTGAATTTGATCGACTTTCGCACTTCGCAGACATGTTGGAAACTGTGTCTACTGCCATCAATATTTCAGAAGTACAAAGAATGATGATGGATATTTGGGTCAAACCTCACCAACATCCAGATCAGAATACTTAGAATTCTTATCAGATGTGCAAAGCAATGTACATGTTTTTTCTGATGAGGCTTTGGTAAAATTAAACGAACTTGTGAAGGCTCATGCCGATAGTTTTAGAAAACATGACCCCTATGCACTTTCCGACCTGCTCAGCATCATTGGCGGGAGCAACGATGGGCGGTTTATTTCACCGATGCATCTCCTCGTTTCCCGGCAGTTTTGGATTCCTATGAACCCAATGATATATTGATGATGCAAAATGTTATCAACATTATCAGGCGATTAATACCGACCTTGACAGGTGAAGATGTTGCAGAAATTACGAAACTGTACACATCTCAGATAGACCAACAAGGACCTATCACAGAGTATCTTCGACTAATGCGTTATCTTGCTCTGAGAGATGCAGTGGCAGCCAACCGCTCCCTAGATGTGTTGACAGAATTGAAATTACTGACAAAGGGGTTACCACTATTTGGGGATAGGGGCTTGCGGTATGAGAACATGACGTATGACATCCAGGATCTACTGAGGATATTTGACACTAGGAATACGGACCACGGTGAAATTTTAAACTTTATCGACACCCTCGCCAAGGAGCCGTATCGACCCTCATGGCCCTGGTCTAGCCCCGTACTTCATAAATTGAAACATTTAGCATTACATGGCCACCTACCTAAGAATCTTGGGGATGACATGCTGAGGAGTTTTGCCGGCATCTTTGGACAATCTCGAACTGGACCACATGACCAACTGATGTCACTGCTAGATAATTTGAAGGAGCAGTTTCAGGATTCTTATGAACCCAATGATATATTGATGATGCAAAATGTTGTCAACATTATCAGGCGATTAATACCGACCTTGACAGATGAAGACGTTGCAGAAATTACGAAACTTTATACATCTCAGATAGACCACCAAGGACCTATCACAGAGTATCTTCGACTAATGCGTCATCTTGCTCTGAGAGATGCAGTGGCAGCTAACCGCTCCATAGATGTGCTGACAAAATTGAAATTACTGACAAAGGGGTTACCACTATTTGGGGATAGGGGCTTGCGGTATGAGAACATGACGTATGACATCCAGGATCTACTGAGGATATTTGACACCAAAAATACGTACCAAGGTGAAGTTTTAAACTTTATCGACACCCTCGCCAAGGAGCCGTATCGACCCTCATGGCCCTGGTCTAGCCCCGTACTTCATAAATTGAAACATTTAGCATTACATGGCCACCTACCTAAGAATCTTGGGGATGACATGCTGAGGAGTTTTGCCGGCATCTTTGGACAATCTCGAACTGGACCACATGACCAACTGATGTCACTGCTAGATAATTTGAAGGAGCAGTTTCAGGATTCTTATGAACCCAATGATATATTGATGATGCAAAATGTTGTCAACATTATCAGGCGATTGATACCGACCTTGACAGATGAAGACGTTGCAAAATTACGAAACTTTATACATCTCAGATAGACAACCAAGGACCTATCACAGAGTATCTTCGACTAATGCGTTATCTGGCTCTGAGAGATGCAGTGGCAGCCAACCGCTCCATAGATGTGCTGACAAAATTGAAATTACTGACAAAGGGGTTACCACTATTTGGGGATAGGGGCTTGCGGTATGAGAACATGACGTATGACATCCAGGATCTACTGAGGATATTTGACACCAAAAATACGTACCAAGGTGAAGTTTTAAACTTTATCGACACCCTCGTCAATGAACCGTATCGACCCTCTTGGCCCCTGTCTAACCCCGTGTTTCATAAATTAAAACTCTTAGCATTACATGACCAACCACCTAAGAATCTTGGGGATGACATACTGAGCAGTTTAGCCGGCATCTTCGGACAATCTCACACTGGACCACATGACCAGTTGATGTCACTGCTTGATGATGTGAAGGAGACAGCTGATTACCAACCTTCCAGTATAGATGTCGTCGCTGAATTAGATCGTCATGAAACGATTAAACAGTGGATGAAAGATAGTACGTCAGCATTACGATCCTACCTAGAATCGGTCAATGATGTCCTTGGCTCGGCTACCCAAAGCAACGCAGCTTCATTCCTTGATTTCCTAGATTATACCGACATGGATATGGATGCAGATGGATTCAATCGACCCATTCTAGATTTGACGAACCTCTCAAGGATAGTACCTCGTCCTGTTGGGAATGCAAGAGCGACGACATCCATTTACGAAGAAGTTCTCAAGCAGTTTGGACCTGAAGTCCCACATACATCGCTCCTTGCCTTTGTTGATGCATTACAGGAGATGTTCAATCAGCCAGATATCGACGTTTCAAAAGATCCCACGACATTGAACAAAATGGGTAGCTATCTAGAAAATATACCGCTGCCGATGACTACCGCTCTTGACGATATCCATGGTATCTTGATTAAAACAGAGGCAGCCAAATCATATCTAGATTACATGGAAGAGATGCTAACTTCATTAACCGGGATGGGGACAGGAGTGTTACCTAAACTCGAGTCCTTGCAGGATCTGGAAAACAATGGCCTAGTAGACTTACTGCAGAGATCGTCCTCGCCATTGGTAGACAAGGCAATTCTAGAATATCTTGATAAATTTCTAGGTCAGAAATCTTCTGCAGAAACGTTTGCAGCCGGTTTGGAAGCCACACTCCAGAATGAGGGAACGAGTAATGACGTAAACTTCTATCAAACCAGCGCACTCTTGAACAATTATCAGAAAGACATAATCAAGACGGTCGCATTTCAGCAATACTTTGGAGACTTAGGCGATATCGTGGACGTTATTGGTCAATATAGCACGTTAAAGGAAAGCATGCAAAAACCTGGGTTAGATCTCCTGGACCTGTTTGGAGACGTGCAGGAGTTTCCACATGAAACATTCACGGGAGAACTCTTTCAAGATATGCGTACATTCCAGGAAAATATCCCTGCCTATGGAAACAACCTTGAAAATACAATCCAGTTGTTGACGTCGATTTTCGATCTCACCTCTCCCGAATTCATCAACGAAAATGGAATATTGCTTAAAGCTTTTACAGAAATCGCCATTCATTCGGAAAATATTACGAAAGATGAGTCGAAGTTACTTTATCAACGAATAGCGGAACATTTCGAGGATCCTTCGGAGCATAATTTCATGGAACTCCTTGGGAATATTACCTTGATGCTTTTGGCTAATCCTGAAATTGAGACCGATGAACATCTCCTTAACATGATAGAAGGGATCGATTGGATCACATATAAAAATCAGGAATTGAAAAAGGTACGTAATATTGTCGATGAACTGAGAGGCATTCAAGGGCTATGGAGGCAGAACGCAGGTGAAATTCTTCAAATTTTCACCCCTCTGTTGGTCCCTTCATCCAACAATATAACGGAACAAGACAAATCGGACTTGTTTGAACTCTTCGAGGGAATAGCGCATAATGACGATGAGGCTTCCCGAAATGATACTATAACTTTGTATGAACTTATCCATAACAAATTTTTTGAAGTTCCTTATAACTTCTCGCGGGAAACAATTGAAGAACTTCTCTCCATTAGTAACACTGCATCTAGAGATAAAATCAGTGATAAGTTATTCCTTAAGCTGGTCGACAGATTTGCTGCCGTTAAGAATGATACTCATCAAATGAAATTGGTGCAACGTCTCTTTCATGACATGGTTTCGAGCATACCTATACGGTATAATAAAACATTGTCAAGAATTATGGAAGACCTTCTATTTCATGAAAATAAAAGCATCAATGACGACATTCCCCTCCTTCATGAATATGAAAGGATTTTACCAGTCGTGAATATTATAGAAGAGATTGTATCATTTAATAAATCACAGATTGGAAGCACCCAAGACATTGTTGAGATGTATGATGCAATGCGTCATCAAGTACCAAATGACATTTCGTTTCAAGAATTGGCAGGGTACTTCGCAGATTTACAAGACATTGTTGACCAACGCAGCAAACCAAATGACTTGATACAACTTTTAGAGAAAATCGCTCCTGCAAGTGAAGATATTTCCCGAAATGAAACCGTCACGTTATTTGAAGAAATCCATGGGAAATTTCATGAAGTTCCAACAAACTTCTCTCGAGAAATGATGCAACATATTCTCTCAATCCTTAACCATACCCATGAAGAAAAGCTGAGTAATAAGATGCTCCTTCAGTTGGTCGACAGGTTCATTGGAGTTAAGAATGATAGCCAACAAAGGAAGATGGTACACCAACTCTTTGAAGACATGGTGTCAAGTGTGTCTTGGAGTTATAATGAAACGATGACGAGACTCATTAAAGATATCCTGCATCTACATAGAAAGAGAAAATTGTTCCCAGTATTGCATTTCATCCTGACAATTTTGGCAACGAATGAAACAGAGATCAGAAACGAACAAGAAAATATGAAAATATATGATGCAATGAATCGCCATCTAGCGGTTCCCATTTCGTTCAAAGACTTCACACGATATCTAGACAGCATCCAGGACTTTGTTGACTCTGGAAATAAGAATGACTTGCTAGATGTCATCGAGACAATCTATCCAGTCAGTGAAAATGCCTCCCGTAATAAAACACTGGCTTTGTTTAAACTGATCACCAGAACGTTCAACGAACCTATGTTCTCAAGAGGCCCGATTAAAGACCTGATCTCCTTTCTCCGGAATGCTTCTCGAAAACAATTTCGTCAGAAGATTCTTAACTCAAAATCAGATGATATGCTTTTTCTTCGGTTGGTTGACAAGTTAAAAATCGTCAAAAATGTTAGTCGAGAACGACTATTACTTCGCCGTACATTTAATGACATGATTTCTCGAGTGTCCATGAGATATAATCGAACCATTTCAAGTATTCTAGAAGACATTCTCCTCCTTCATCAGCATGAAGGAATGCCACCAGTCTTGGATTTCCTTCAGAAACTCGGGGCTTCTAATCAATCAAGGATTGGAAATAAAGAAGCCAATTTGAAGATGTTTGATGATATGAATCGCCAAGTACCAAATCGCTTTCAGCTACCCGACTTCACGCGATTTCTGAAGGATCTACAGAACTTTGGCGAACCGCGCGCTCCTGAATTTAATGATAGCATGTTGGTCAGCTTCTTGCAGAATGCATCAAACTTTCGTTTTTTTAAACCATCTAAGTCCGAATGGGTCGACTACTTTCGACTAATAACCAATACGTCAGCATCTGCAACCAAAGATGTGCTCAGAACTTTTGATACGCTGATAAAACAGTCGCGTCAAGGCACCGCCTTGCTAACATTTGATCAAGGCACCGAGCTAATCAACATCTTGAAGAACATATCCGATGGACAGTGGATTCACCGGGACGAATCCTCATGGAGAAGGATCTATGATTCCTTTGAAAACGCATCTTCAGTCTCTCAAGGAAAACATCTGAATGAATTCATCAAGCATCTTTTTGGAGAATTTCGCAACGAAACCAAGGTAGATTTATCAGATGGTATATTCTTGGATATGATAGAAGGTCTTCAGAACAAGAGTCTGTTGACGCGTGATCGTGTTCTGCAGTGGATGGAAGCCTTCAGAGCCATTAGAAAGATATCTCTTAAAGAGCTAAGGAACACTCTTGGATCTCTCCTAGAAATCATGTCTAGTTTGGAAGCAGTATTGGAACGACCCCAACCATATCCCTCTTCTAATGAAGAAATTTTGGGTTTCTTTCAAAATATAACAGAATTAAGCATGTCATTACAAAAGTCAGACTCCCTGAACAACTTCAATGAAATGATACACCGCATGAAACAAACAGAGGACGAACTTTATCCAGGAGCTATAAAAGGCAACAGACGGCTCCTTCTTCAGTTGGATAGCTTGTTCAATCCGGAGGAGTTTGAGCGAAAGAAGCGGGAACATGTGCTACTAGAGTTCTTGTTGAAGATTCCCCGTTTGCTCAACGCATCGGAGCTTGATGAGGGTGACATGATGGCGTTGCAACAAATCAACGATTTCGATTACTTTGATTACAGCATCTACGATGAACGTCCACCCGAGGATAACAGAGGGAAAGGAGCCTTTGCTGATGGCATCCTTGGTGTAATGCAGAAACTCGTCAGGGTAAATCTGAACGTATGGAATAACTCTTTCCCACAATTCCTTGGACAGTCTCCCAGCACCTCTCAACAGGGCACTTCTGACCTACATCGGATGTATTATTCATTGGCTGAAGGGATTCGTATGATGTCCAAAGCGTTCCACGGAATCGTCAGTCTACTCCAGAACCAAGCGCTGACTGTAGAACCGGAGCCAATTACCACGTCACCAGAAACCAAAGATCTTGAAAACTTCTTAAACCATATTAGCAATATGAGCCAGTTGGAAACGGAGCCAGACCTAACGCTCACAATCCAAAGATTTTCGCAACTGACGACAATTGTGAAGAATTCAAATGGTTCTGAGTTGGAAGATGTCGTGGGGGTCTTGTCGTCGCTCTTTGGTCCACGGCGTGGGAAAACTGACGAGTGGCGTTTGAAGAATACAGGTAAAACTTGTCATATCTGGGAGTGTTTCACAAAGATCCTCAGTCGAACTTAACTCTAAGTTGGACTTAAAAATTATGGAGAGCCATTTGTAGCCTTAAAATAAAATATATTCAAAAGCGAAAATTCAACTATTTTAGACTTTTTATAAATTCCACATCAAGAAAATTAAATCTCCTTGATAATAGAAAATATGAATGATTTGAATCCACATTTTATGCCTTTTAAAATAACTTTTACAAAATATTTTTATAGATGCTAATGGCTTTCCATAATTGTTAAGTCTAACTTAGAGATGGGATCAACTTTGTGAAACACCCCCCCTGATTCCTATATCAAGGGTTTAATTGTACATGCTTATTAAGAATAAATACATCCCGACCACACACCCATCTGAAACGTGTGTCGGCAAGTAGCTAATTATTCTCTTTGCTAATTGGTAATGTTTCTGGAAAAATGTTGGCAAACTTAGTTTAGCATCCCCCCCCCTCCAAATTTTCTAGCGCTGTCCCGATGATAATGGCTGATATCTCAACGTTTTTATTATTTGTTCGTCCTCGAATCTCCTTTTGTTTACCTTGCTTTGGACATATTTGTAGATTCCATTAACAAATGGTCGGAGTGGACAGCATGGAGCACATGCTCTGTAACCTGTGGTCATGGTGAACAAGTAATGAGACGGACGTGTAGCATCAGTATCGAGGGACTCCTTATCGCGTCTGATCAATGCGTAGGGAAGGCTGAAGTAATGTCAGAGTGTCAGGTGGAATGCCAGGGTGAGTCAAAAGAAAATTAGTACTTCATACCACGTATGTCGGACACAGAACTTTTATTGTACGTACAGGCTTACAGCAATAATTTTTGTGTAACAGTAAAAGGCTGTAAGCATCCTAATTCTAGCCTATTTTCAACACTCGAAATACATACAGTAAATAAAGTTGTCAAGAGGAAGCAAGAGGGATAAATATAAAGACAGTGAAGTAAGTAGTTGCAATGAAGGGTTCTCTTGAAATCTTGCGTCTGAACAATGGAGATTTTTTTATGCTAACATATTGTTACGGATGCATAATATGTAAAATAGTAAGCATAATAGACCTCCAATTGCAATTGTAGGATAGCGGGTTATTTGTATTCGCTTTCTGACAGTTCCCTGTTATTTCCAACCAAAAGGAGTACACAACTGTCGGTCTCAAGATAAATGTCCCTGGTCTTGGCTAACTTTGGCTGACTCCTGCCCATTTTTTGACATATCTATGTTTACCTTCCTCTACCAAATAGAGGGATCTTGGGCCGGGTGGTCCTTCTGGTCTAGGTGTGATAATAGATGCGGTGTCGGAAACCAGACCCGGTCTCGACTATGCGATTGGAACCACACGGAAACCAATGCAATCCATCCTGTCAACCACTTCTGTAACGGCTACTCCGAGGAGAAGAAAATTTGTCGGGAATATGACTTCGATCAATGCTCCCTGCATGACATTTTCGTTCCTGGTAAGATCTATAAACGAGTTACTCCAAAACCATGTATTAAAATTAGGTGCCGGTTATTCCATATAATTTTAAGATAAGGATAATCAACAAAATATAAAAATTGATTACATTTTTATATTAAGGAAGCTTTGTGATATTAGGGGTTCGCTTTGTCCGTAAGCAAAGGCAGATCTAGGGTACGAAAAATGTCAACCTTCCTCCCCCTTCCCATGTAGACACAAGCCCTTTTAATGGTGACAAGATTTCCGAAACTTACCAGTTTATCACTTTCCTCTCATTTTTTAAGACAGTTTCCACCATGTTGCCTTCTAGATTTTAGCTAAAGGACTTAAGAAGAACCATACATTTTGTTAGTAATTCACTACCCAAATTTTGCCCTGAAATGACAGGGACTTGGTCGGAGTGGTCCGCCTGGACAAAGTGCCCCGATGTCTGCAAGGGATATCGTGACCGGCAGAGGTCATGTCATCCATTGAATGAAACGATACCGAGAATCATCCGGATGAAACGAGACGAAGGCCTTCTATGTGAAGGGGACGCCAAAGAGAATGTCTCCTGTGAATATTCCACAGTGTGTTGGAAGAAGATGCATCCAGTTATCATAGGTTGGTCTACCCCCGCCCCTTTGTCCCTATATCTGTGTGATAAAACAAACATTAGTCTAGTGTAAACTTCTAAAATTGGTCAGTTTGATTACATTAAACAACGGCAATACTATTTACCATTTTAAAATGATACTTTCTTTGGTTTTCCTGAAATGTACATCCGTGACTCAAATGTTGATAGAAACATGTAGAACGAATGTCAACTAGTCAATTCCCTGTAAAAATGTGCTATCTGATGTACCCTATTAAAGTAATTCTTACTTCCTCATTAATTTGCAATCTCTAAACAAAATACTCGTGAGATGATTTGTTTATGCTGCTTTATGTCTGATCAACTGCAAATACATTTATGGAGAGGGCACTTTCATTTTTCTGCCATCCCCAATCTCTCTCTCTCTCTCTCTTTGTCTCTTTCACTCCCCCTATATTTCTCTTTCCATATGCCTCTATTGTATCCTTACACTTTCAGCTTCCTGGACGGCATGGTCACCGTGGTCCCAATGCAGCAACAGATGCGGTGTCGGGAATAAAACCCGCTCTCGACGATGCCAGCTTACAAATCATGGTGTAACCATGGCAACCCATCATGGGAACCACTCCTGCTATGGTGATTCCCAAGAGAAAAGAACGTGTAGCGAGTACGACTTTGATGAGTGCACTCTTCATGATATCTTCGTGCCGGGTATGAAGCATTAAGCCATCAAAAATGTAATAATAAGGGAATAATATAGAGGAATTTTAACAGGGTGAGAGAGAGAGAGAGAGAGAGACCGAGAGAGAGACTGACAGAGAGAGAGAGAGAGAACTGAGGGATAAAGAGAAGGGGGTTTGGTGGTGGATGAATAGGTCTAGGTGTAAGGACAGAACGACAGTCATCGGTTCGATATGGGCCCTTTTTCGACTGGATCGCCAAAAAATCGCAATTAACTATGATAACTATATTATCAACCTCAATCAAGAAATCATTCTTGAAATGTTCATATTTATCCATCTCTCCTACACTTTCCTTTGAAAGATTTTTCATAACTGGTGAGATTGTTTAAATTTGAAGCAGGCTTTACCCTCTCCGAGCGCCCCTCCCCAAAAAAGACAAGAATTTTACTTTTTGTATGAAAAAGTGAAATTATAAATTTCAATCACAGGTACGTGGACCGAATGGAGTCAGTGGTCAAAATGCTCAGAAAACTGCAGGGAAATCGAAATCGCCATCGATTATGTCATCCCTTGACAGAGCAGACATCGATAATTGCCAGGATGAAACGAGAAACGGGCCTCCTGTGCGAGGGAAACTCAACACAGAATTCTTCCTGTATATCAAGCGATTGTGAGAAAAGTTTCAGTACTTCAGTGGTCACAGGTATAGTATTATAATAATTATCTTGCGCCGTTGCAGTTGAGACTAAAACATAATTCTTGTGAAAAGTATTTGAGAACAATCCAGACAATCCCATTAAAATGATATAAAGAGACAGAAGCACACTTTCACAAGTGATATCTTCCTGTATACCAAGCGATTGTGAGAGAAGCTTCAATACCTCATTGGTCAAAGGTATGATTTTCTTCTCTCATAATCGCTCGATATACCGGAAGATATCCCTAATGAAAGTGTTTTTCTGTCTCTTACCCTTCTGAGATGTCTGAAATGTAAATTCGTGATTCAAATGTTGATAGAAACATGTAAAACGAATGTCAATTTGTCAATACCCTGTAAAATTTGCTAATTCATGTACCCTAGTCAAGTAATCTCCTACTTCCTCATTTTTTCAATCTCTAAAGCAAATGCTTGTGAGATTTTTTTTTAATGCTGCATTATCTGTGATCAACTACAAATACATTTATGAAGAGGGCACTTTCATTTTTTTTCCTGCCACCCCAATCTCTCTCTCTCTCACTCTCCCTATATTTCTATATCCGTATGCCACTATTTTATCCTTACACTTTCAGCTTCCTGGACGGCGTGGTCACCGTGGTCCCAATGCAGCAACAGATGCGGTGTCGGGAATAAAACCCGCTCTCGACGATGCCAGCTTACAAATCAATATATACCCATGGCAACCCATCATGGGAACCACTCCTGTTATGGTGATTTCCAAGAGAAAAGAACGTGTAGCGAGTACGACTTTGATGAGTGCACTCTCCATGATCTCTTCGTGCCGGGTATGCAGCATTTAAGCCACACACAAAAACGAATGATAAGGGAATCATATAGAGGACTTTGTAACACTTTTAAGAAGAAGGGGAAACGAGAGGGAGATAGTGAGAGAGGGTGAGAGAGAAAGAGAGAGAGAGAGAGTCAGAGAGAGAGAGTCGGAGAAAGAGAGAGAGTTAGAGGGGAGAGAGAGAGAGAGAGAGAAGGGGGTAGGTGGTACATGTAGTTGGATACGAGGTAAGAGGACAAAACGACAGTCACCGGTTTGATTTTGGCCTCTTTTTCGACTGGATGGCCAAAACATCGCGATTTCTACCTCACAGTCCTATCCTATATTAAACCATGGAAACTGTATTTTTAACCCCAAAAAGAAATCATTCTTAAAGTTTTCATATCTATCCATCTGCTCTATACTTATATTCAAAAGAGTTTCCATACCTCTTGGGATCGTTTAAATTTGAATTACGCATTACCCTCTCTGACCCCCGCCAAAAAAAGAGACAAGAATGTTACTTTTGTATCAAAAAGCTACATTTTAAATTTCGATTACAGGTACGTGGACCGAGTGGGGTCAGTGGTCGAACTGTTCAGAGAACTGCTCAGGACATCGAAATCGAAATCGACACCGACTATGTCATCCCTTGAAAGAGCAGACATCGATGATCCCCAGGATGAAACGAGATAAGGGTCTCCTGTGCAAGGGAAACCCAACACAGAATTCTTCCTGCATATCAAGCGATTGTAAGGGAAGCTTCAATACCTCAGCGGTCACAGGTATAGTATTGCAATAAATTTCTTGCACTCCTGTTGCATTTGAGACTAAAACATTACTCCTGTGAAAAACTATGTGAGAACAATCCAGACAATCCAGACAATCCAGACAATCCAGACAATCAAAATAAATAGGAAGAGAGACAGAAGTACACTTTCACAAGCGATATTATGAATGACCACCCCCCACTTCTCCCTTTCCCTCGATGAATTCAACAAAATATGTTACATTTACATTTTGAAATTGTTGTCCCCGCATTTCTTCGGTTACAGTTCAGGGAATTTTTATCGTGGATATTTTATATAAAGTTCATTTTTAAATTGGGTTTTAGGTTAGTTTTACGGTTATGGCTAAGCTCATGTATAATTTTTGGTCCAGGATTAATGAAGAAAGTTGAGAAAGTTAAGAAATCGGTAAGTTTAACTGTATAAGAAATTGACCGCCCAGCAATTTTCATGTAAAAATGTCAAATACTTCTTTTTATGGTACATGTATAACCAGATTTGTATTTCTCCGTAATGATTTTCATCACAGCTATTGTACATCACCACCATCAATCTGAATGGCAAATTACAAGCGAGCCAGTCATCGTAGCACTAGCTATGATTGGATTCGTCCTGTTTGTCATCCTAATCATCTGGTACTTCGCTACTACGAGTCGAAGACGAGGTAATAAGCCCTACCGGACGAACCGAGGCAATAGCGCGCAGAGCGTCTTCCAAACCAAACGATCATCCAGTGAGGGCAGCCGCTGGTCGTCGTCGACGAGATCGTTTCTTAGCTGGCAAAGCACGGGCACGGAATCGGCTCTCTTCTCCGATCAACAATCCGAGGAGTCCGCAAACCTGTTAGACAACGAAGAAGTGCCTCCTGATCCTTCTCGTTTCTGTCCATACAGGGGACGTTCCCCATCATCGAAGGACGACATCTCGGCGGAGTGGCTCTATCCATGGGAGACGGAAGGCGACGATTGGGCCGGACTCGACTTTGAGGCAGACGACGTGTCCAACATGAACTTCGACGTTTATATGGAGGTGGACGAATCGGTGGAAGAACCACATACATCAGTTGTCTCGCCTGAACGGAAACCCTTGGCAGTAGGCAACCGAACTGAAAATGATCAAGAGACCAAGATTGTTGAACTGGAGAAATCAGCTGAAGTCTGGTTTGATTGATAATCACACTGCCTTAAACAGTAAATTCATGGTTAGGGTTAATGGGTATGTACGTCATTATCTGTGGAAGAGCAGACAAACCACGTCGGCGTGCTCTGAACAGAGTGACAGGTCGAGCTGTCCACGGTACATGGTCGGGTCATGAGGGTCAAGTTATCTGATGGTTGAGTTGTCCCGAGACACATCAGCGTCGTACCTGTGCTAGCTATCTGCTTATTGTGGATGTCCTTCTTCTTCTTTCTTGTTATAACCGAACAGTTTTACCTATCTGATATACGACATAAATTAGTTTGTTTCTCAGTAAAATGTGCATAAATATTTCAGGAGGAAGTAGCATTTCCTCCTGAATTCCTCCTGCAACATTTCTGTATATTTTCTTCAGAAACTATTAAGTCAATTATAGAAAAACTTCTATTAGAGAGGTTAAAATAATTCGATAGAAAGACTTTTGAAAATGACGTTATCTAATCTTTCATTGATGCTTTTGAATTTTACTTTTACTTCTCAAGAACACAAAAAGTGAAATTATTTTGTTGTTATTATTATCACCATTTACATGGGAGCCAAACTTTTCCATGATTCACTGTTCCCTACACAATTATTTTCAGTAATCGTAATTTGATGACAATGTGAGTGTAATAAGTGTATTTAATAAAATATATTCGTATTTATCTTAAGCAGTCTTGTATCATTAGTAGCATTGAAATACTCGACTCGCTAATACTCACATCATCCCTTCTCTCTTTCTCTCTCCCTCTGGTTGCATATTTTAGCCCCCTCTCTCTCTCTCTCTCTCTTTCCATCTCTTGTTCCAGCTATTCTTTCTTTTTCCGATTCTCCCCCTCTTCTCTCTATTCAAATTTTCTCAGGCAAGGTTGTGATAATGATGGGGTACTAACATACTAATTTATAGGAATTTCGAAATTTATACTAATTTTTAGGAAAGATTATCAAGCAGAACAAGGGAAACAGAGAGTTTGTGGGTCAGTGGCAGATTGATGTTGAGTCAAGAGAATTTAGAGAGTTACCATTAAATTTTGGTTTCTAAAAACATGAGTTTCTCTAATGAATAATTATTATGATGTGAAGTACCAAATTTGATGACCAGGTAGAACTTTTACTTTAAAAAGGATATACAACACACATGTACCTTTCATCTACTTCCTGCTGGTACTGTTGAGTAAAATAAAGACAAAATGAAGACAAAACTGTAAACAAAGGCTTTATATAAAATACTTTTTTTAAAATTCATTGTATAGTTAATATGTATCACAAAATATAGCAACATCAGCAATTTGTATACATTTCCAGGCCTTGTCAATGGTATAATTTAACAAAGAAGCAATTGCATTGGCAGTGCAAGACAGTAGCAAACGTCATATTCCACAATCCACATCAAGTATGTGAAAAGTCACCCCAAAAATGCAATTCAACTTCCCTCGATGTGCATGTGTCAGTCAGTAATCGGATGCTTTCCTCTAGGCAGCCATAGTTGGCAGCTATTCACCTCCATCTCCTTCTATCATTGCCTACATGTATTTAGTTTGTACATGGGATTTCATCAGCCTGATCCATAATGTCAGTGGCATCATGAGAATCCAACCATTGAGGGGGCACTGGCATCATGGGGGGCATCATGGGGGGGGGGGGCATCCTGTCACTCAGAAAATGATATGCTAATTTACAAGGCCTCTTATAAAGGGGGGTCTAGAGGACATCTTAGTGTCTTCTTTTCTCATTCTATTCCAATTTCTCTCTTTTTATCTTTTCCTTTCTCTTCCGTTTCTCTGTCAGTTGATGGGGGGATGTGCCCCCTGTAGCTACATCATTACATATCACATGTGTAGAAGTCTATATCCATTAAGATAAATTCTCATAAAATGTATACACGGGTGTCTACTGTGGTTTGAGTAATAAATTAAACATGTCCTGTGGTATGACTATTCACTATAGGTTCCTTTAAAATTCAATCTCTAATCCATTTTGCATATGACTTGAAATTAATATATTTCAAAGAGGTTTATCGGCAAGTCAATAATTAAGTAAGATAAAGCATGTGATAGCTTCATTAATATAATGCATGATTGCAAAACTCCATGTGACCACAGTTGCTTTGGTTATATCATATAAACAATGTCAATACGTAATCCTCAAATTGAATAAAATGAGGTGTCTATTTCACATATCTTAACATCCATGATCTAATGACAGATTACATTGAATATATATTATTCTATTAAAAAATTCAAAAAAGGCAAAATTATCCAAATCAACTTACCCCAAAACAACAAATCCAACTATTATATACAGAACACAGGGTTTTTGTTATCAATACTGCATTGTCTTCACACACATTTCCCTGCGAACCTCACAGGTTGTTCATGTATGACCTGTATACAGTAAGATATAACAATGATCTGGCTTGGAATACATATATAGGAAAGCTTGACAAAATCTTAGTCATCTCCCCCAAGTCTCTTTCTCTCTCTCTCTCTTTCTATCCTTCTTTCCTTCTTTCTTTCTCTCTCTCTCTCTCTCTATCTTCCTCATATGTCTCACTCCTTTCCTCATTTTCACTCTTATCAGAATCCCCCCATTACCCCCTTCCTACATTTTTCCTGGGGCAGCTTACATATACTCAAATTTTCCAAACTGTGAGACCCATAAATAAAGGATAAATATGTGAACTTGTGAATAATATTTGTACCAAATAAGATAACATTATGGATATATACTTTTTCATTATTATACATTCAAAAAGCTGGAATGACTTGTGGTGAGGCAACCCTGCCTTATGATAATATCTGCCTCTCTCTCTCCCTGTCTCTTTCCTTCTTAAACAGTCTTTATTGCAAATGCACTTCTCTTATATTGCATCAGCACACACATACATGTAGTCCTGTTGAAAGTGTACCGCAACATATATTCCCATCATTTTACTCCACTCATACATATAACTATAATTGAACCATCATGCTTAAAGATGAAGTTGAGTTCTGGTCATGCGATTGCATTGTGAAAGAAACGGTGTGGAATCGATCAGAAAAGGTTGATCATGTAGCAAATAAGTATTGGTGTGTACTGCAAGGTTCTGGTATCATCAAAATGATAAGAAATTTGGCCCAGTCTTGGTAAAAGTAACAAGCACTGTACACAGAAAGATGTATATGGGACTACACAAACATGTGACATAAATATGTGGTCCTCATTTTGAAGCTGTTACATGTCATATTTGGAATATGAATGCATTTGAAGAGCCATGCTTTTCAGGGAATATTTTTTCTCTGATGTTCTTCCACACTTGCATAATAACAATGAAATGCTCACAAATTATTTTTCACCTCTCCCCAGAACTCAACCTTCTCTATAACCCATTAGCAACTAGAGAGTTTGTAAAAATGGCCTGTTACTCACTGGAAGATGTTGCAATATTGCTCTCATTTTGACATTGTTCTGAACAATATGAAACATGCGCTATTTTTCTATGCAGATTCCTACTGTAGACATCGTAAGGATTACGCATGTATAACATTATCACGGTAGACCCTAGAACGGATACTATAGCGCGTTGAAAACGGACGAAAACAGACGGGCGGTTTCGGGCGGTTCAGTGAGTAAAACGAGGGGCAGTTTCGGGCGGTTTAATTGCTAAAGGGTTAAAGTGCACCAATCACCTAAAAATTAGTTCATCTACAGCTAGAATGATTAAAATCAACCTCAAAAAAACTTCACTGAGCTTCTATGGGCTTACAGACAGGAAGTATGAATAAAAGAACGAATAACATAAAACCCTGCACACAGAGCCCAAGTTGGACTTAGGTTCTGTGTGGGTCCTATTTTAAGCGAGCATATGTTGTTGTTGTTGTTGTTTTTGTTTTATTGGCGTGTTTCATTCAATTATGAATATTTACGCCGCATTCAAATCACATTAATTAAATTTAAGAGGGAGCAGGAGAAAGAAAGAAAAAAAATCTACGCTGCTCAATTTTTCGCAATTTTGGAGATCCCAGACAGGCTGTCAGCATAAATCGTTGACTGTTATGTTTGTATATGTTTACTGTTATTTTTGTATGTTTGATACATGTGTATCAATTAGTCTACTCACAAGACACCATTATTTTAATTGAGAGTGTATTTTAACTTGAAAAATCTCTTCACAAAAGTAATAGTTAAAACTTTTTATTTTAATAGTTTTTTTATCTTGTGTCTGTAATGTAGCACTGTTAGTTATGATTTCATCACAGCGCAGTAGAGTATATTTATAAAGTAGCTGTGCTATATAAATTTATATAGCAAAGCTACTATATAAATAAACATGTAGTCTACTGCGCTGTGATGAAAATATAACTAACAGTGCTTATATCATAAATTGATCTTCTTCTCTTTTTCTTCGCTATAAGGACAGGCCACCGTCGGGGGGTATTCTCGTACTGATACATGTGAAATTACGACATGAAACTGCTATCATAAGAATCAAAATATATTTGGTGATAGGTATACTTCAAATCCTTCTTCCTCCTCAGTCACTGCAAATGAAGAGTTTGAGCCAGAAGGACGTTTCCTTTGTGTTAAAGGATATTCTTTAAAGCCCCACTGCACTAATTGTAGCTACTTGCTCCCTCTATGTAGAAAACAATGCCTAAGCAGTGCCCGTTGGTCCCCCATGATCCTCTTTTACTTATGTGAATTGAGAGCTGAGTTGATGAGATAACCACCTGTCAGTGACCACGCTGGGTGGTCTAATCCCTCCTGGCCAAACTAGTGCAGACGGGCTTTAACACCCTTTTGCTTCTCAGCAGTTGAAAGATTTCCATGGCAGCAGGCTATTTAGGGTCTTCCTCATAAGGCTCCATTGAGCAGCCTTTTCCTATCATCATCCTCTTCATGGGCTGATCGAAGCCTCTTCGATCGGCAGTATCTGAAACGGGCAAACTGGGTCAGCATCTGATAATGGGTCAGTAAAGGAAGTTCAATGAACGGTTCAAAGGCATAAACTAATAAGATAAGCATTAACTTTGATAAAATATTGAGAATCAACTCCTCATCTGAAAGTCTGCAATTATATTTTCCTTCCTTATATTGTTGTAGAGGTGTTGTGGTCTAGTGGATAAGTCACCCGACTGCAGACGACAAGGTACGGGGTTCGAGTCCCGCCGCGGCACTAATGTCCTTTGGCAAGATGTTAATCTACATTTGCCACTCTCCACCCAGGTGTTAAACGGATACCCGGTAGGATGCGAAAGTCAATGTGGTTGGATGAGCAAGTGCGCTTGTAAAATGGCACCGGGCCAGAATGCTCCCCAGGGAGTGGAGAATGTGCATACATTGTGTGCGGGTAAGCCTGAATCCGATGACCGGGGTAATAATATATCTTTAAAGCGCTTAGGCACATCATTGTTGTATTGAGCACTAGATATAAAAGTGGAATATTATTAATATTATTATTGTAGCATAGAAATGTCAGTTTTAACCCCAACTACATGTACTATATGGTTGCAAATTAGCAACTTTGGATGAGCCTAACAATCTGATGATTCTGATCAACTGACAAAACCAATCCATGCTAATGCTGATGTATGCAAAGAAGACCCAGATTACAGCAAATTCATTGAAGAAAGTAAAAGAAGTTAGTTAATCCCTTATTTGCCATGACGGGTAAATCCCACCTAGGAACAGTACTGTTGTCCAGTAAATTAGTATTTAGACCAAGAATGTCTCATTTTTCTTCTAAACCCTTCAGGAAAGGATTTATTTAAAGGGTGAAGTTGATCACATATTGTTCTTCAAATTGGCAACATAAATCTTTTTCTATTATTGCTAAAATGTTGTAATAAAAATTTAATGTCTCTGAAAACAAATACACATGTAGGAACTTAGTTGGAAAGTTGAAAATTGCCACTTATCGAAATACAATGATTTTGAACCTCTCAGCATGTTGCCAATTTGAGGATATTTTGTGTCCTTTTTAAAATTCCTAGCATCAAATGTTGGTAAATTGTTTTAGGGCTCTGAATAAAAAAAATTATTAAGCGAACCCCAAAGTATGGAATGATTGTCACAAAAGGGTAGGGACCAGACAATACATTGTGAAATGCAGTCCATGGGAAACATTTGTCTTGAAACTTTTGCAATTATCTTTTATTTTAATTCTAAATATGATTGTTCATAACCTTTGTGGCACACAATGGAGTTATCATCAATATCATGATAATTTGGACAATGAGCCAGAGGTCAAGTACAAGTGCACTGATAAGAACCTAATTTGACAAGTTCTGTATACTCCTATTCTCTTCCTTACTTGTACAAGAAGCACATGATTAGGGCCTACGTGCAAATGATATTAAATATTGTTCTGGGCATGATCAATTAGCTAGCCATAACATGTGCTGCTGATCTGTGTGTAACCGACCGACATCTCATGTTGGTCATAAAAGATAGCATTTGCAAAGGAATCTTATCTGACCAACTGTTAAGAAGCTAAGGCTACATTCCAGTTTGCAGATGATGTATAGTGTTAAAACATCTTTAAGATATACACGATGTGGCCAATAATGTACATCATTGAACTTGTATGTCCTTCCTGAGACAAAGTTAATGGCAGATTTCTATACCATTATCTACAACTGTAAAAATTGACAACTATAAATATTGACCAAAAAGAAATATTGGAAATTACTTCTACTAAATGAAAGTACAGACAATATTAAGAATGTTTGTAAAACAATTGAAAATCAGAGGTGTTAAACTGACAACCTACAACCATTTCTACCAGTGACTAGGAGGTCCCAGGTCAAAAAAAATGTTGATGCACAAAAGCTCTTTGGAAAGGTATAAATCCTCTTTATCATAACTATTGAAAATAATCATATGCCATTAGTCCACCATGATGCCTACCTACATGTACTACATTGCATACTTGCTTTCTTATCTGTTAGGTAAAATAAATCATGAATCAAATGTAAAAGGATACGATACAGTCGAATAAGAGCGTCCCGAGACTGCCGACAAGCCATGGTAAATGCCTGATGAGAAATACTATAGATGTATCCTCCATGAGGACCGATGCACCATAGAAGACGTTACCTGTCACCGTTAAGATGAACATTAAGATAGATACGCCCTCTACTGACTGTCTTCGATACTGCAGAAGAAAATAAATGAAGATAATATAGTATAAATGCTGAAGTGTTACTCTTACAGGCAGGGTGTTTTACTGACATCGCTACCAATAACTGAAATTTAGTTTCAATTGCGTCACCTTGCGGTGAAGGCGTACATAGAGCGATTTCTGGTACCTGTACCCAAGCATCATCAGTTGGTGATGCATTGTGGCACATGGCTGTCGACACGTCAGGACATTGTGAGCAGCAGATGGCAGTATACAGTAAATCTGAAGTAGTGTCAGGAGAATACCCTGCCTTTAAAGTATATAAAGTAAAGTATGAGCTTTTCTCCTTATACATTGTACTTCCAACAATATTTTACCACTGGCCTCTACATGTCGATCTTTTTCTTCATTTTTGAGCCAAAAAGAAATTACTGAGGAGTTCCCCGATTGCCAGTGGCATGAAACTGCTTCAATGTCTTCAATTAATTGAATACTGTAAGATAATTCCTTTGATACATACATGTAATCCAATGCTTTGCAATAACATATCACACTGACATTGCAATTTACTAAGTGTGAATGCAATCTACAAATGTAGATACCCTACCCCCTATACAAGTAAAAACAAAGTTTGGAATTATATTTCAACAATATTATACCTCTGGTCTAATGTAGTCATATCTAAGAACAAATGATAATTCACATTTAAAGCTAATCTTGAAAGAACATGGCTATACATGTAAATCATTCTGGATTGTTTATCCTGCAGTAGATCGATTGTTTGAACCAGTAAAATAAAAACAACCTCACAAAATCTTGCTGGAAATCATTTTCAATAAAAACTACAACTCTCATTTGCACATAGGGACCTGTGTTAAGCACATGGTGTCGGGCCTACTTACAGTACCTTGATTTCCTTATCTTTCTATGCTCATTACTCAGCCCCTATACATTTCTACCAAAATCGTTTGGCACATGTTATTTATTTGTAATCTTGAACATTCAGTGTAAGTTTTGTTGGATTCTGTGAGAATTTATTTTTCAGTGGTATATTCTGTCAATATGTGTACGCTACAGCATGTACAAGTACTGTATACAAAGGATGTTTTACTTACATTTTGTATAAGTTGAGGTATCCTAGATCCCACGTAGAATACACCTGATAAACAGCCACACACATATCCAAATATATCTAATGAATCCTGAAAGAATAATGGAAGAAACACAGAAAAAAAAAGTGTTATTCAACAATACATTGACCTTGACTGACCTTGAAATTGGAAGAAATGGTTACATGCATTGTTAGAGAATTTGAATTGTCTTGAAATATTCATCTGGGGCGATATTCTGAAAACTTTGTGTGACTCAAATTCTCACAGAGGAGATATTTCAAAGAAACTAAAAAAATTGGATTTTGAAGATTTCACATCAATGATATATGAATTGATTCGAGCAGGGTAGGGGAACCATTTTGTTCAATAATTGCAGTCAATAGTGCTTAGCGCATACATGTACATGTACTGTATGTACCCGTAATTTATTACGGCCAAAATTAATGTCCTCGCAAAGCGCAAAGCAAATCCTTATGTGTTTACCTAAGGGGTGCTCCTATTGGTTGACCTAATCATACCGGTATTTAAAAAAAAATTGATTTGTTATGTCTCAAAAAGTGTCAAAGATAAGAAAGAGGCAGTCCTTCCAGAGATAAAAAAAAAACCACTAAGACAATTTTCAAAATACCAACTTAGTCTGTCTTTAAATTTCATTCTCAATTAAAAAAACATACATAAAAAATAGACACAACGGAGTAATACTGTACGAATAGAAATCAATACAGAGCAATTAGAACAAAAACATATTATGACAATGAGGGGTCAACAACAAAAGAGCAAATAGCCTTATAGTACGTTGACCCCAAAAGTAACAATACATGCATAATTATAACAAACAAAGAAATAGAACAAGGAAAGAAACATGCAATATATAATATTTCATATTATGAATACAAACTTTAAAGATGGGATTTATAACGGTCTTTAAAAGAATAAGGTGATGGGCTGATTTTTAGTGCAGGGGGGAAATTGTTCCATCAAGAGAAGGACTTTTATAAAATATTGAGATATGGGAAATCAAAGAATTTTAGCGCTCTATTATCTCAGGAAGATGCAAAAAAGCATACAACAATTTTGAGAATACCACCCCAGGGGCCCGTTGCACAAAACTTACCACTGATGGTAACTTTGCCATTAATGGTAACTACCATGGAAACCTTGATTTTGATTGGCTGTTGAGCCCTGTTACCATGGTAGTTGCCATTGATGGCAAAGTTACCATCAATGGTAAGTTTCATGCAACGGGCCCAGGTCAATTTCTAGCACTAGCTTACACATTGTTAGAAAGGGGTTAGCAAGGGGAGAAACAAAACACACAATTGTAAGAATAAATCGACTGAAAGTTGAATACTGAAGAAATATATGAAAGTACCGGTACACAATCCTCCCTGAAATGCAGCAACTCTCATGTCCCAGTAAAACCTTGAGAAGTTTTTTTCCATACAAGACCTGGGGAATGTTCCACAAAGACTAAGATCGCCTGAAGTTGGGCTTGAATTATGGCAGGCCGTTCATGCCACTGGTTGCTCTCACCATTCCTGGCATTGGTCTCTCAAGGGACGTACAAATCGTGGTCTACAGAATTTACATTTTTTGATAGGTCATTATTGAAGGAAAAAATACTATCTAAAGATCATAATTTCCAAGGTTTTTCCCCTCTAATTTTTTTCAGGGCATAAATCGCATACCGTAGTATAAGAAGTCCAAGTCTTAAATATAACTTAAGTTTACAATGTAAGTAACTTTTTTTCTTCAACAATGAACTATCAAAAATGTAAATTCTGTAGATTTGTGATTTCCCTTGAGAGACAAATGGTGAGAGCAACCAGTGGCATGAATGGCCTGCCATAGTTCAAGTCCAACTTAAGTCGATCTTAGTCTTTGTGAAACACCCCCCTGAAATTGTTATCAAATTGACAATCAAGTATGTGAACATGAGCAATTAAGACAGATACAACTACATGTACTTCTCTCACTTTAAAGTAGTGATACACATACTTCGCACAAACTAACTTTCACTTCCTGCATGCCCTGAGATCTAAAGTGGCTAAGAGCTACTTATATTGCCGGATTGTTGGTTATGTTAATTCAATTAAATGATGTTTTAGTTTCACAAAACTTCTTAAAGCCATTCCAAGATCTGGTAATGTCATTAAATTGATAGAAATTGGAAAGTGGCTAAAAGTAATTCTGAATTGTTATCACACCGACAGTATGATAAATGATATGGTGTGTCTCTATTGTTTTTGGCCGAATCCTTGAGTATTTATTTGTAGACTTTGAACATTCAGTGTACATGTACATGTACAATTCAATAGACCAGTTTACTGACATATTCAAATTTATGGATGTTTCTTTCCTGGGGACACAGTGACAAGTAATTTCATCAGCCTCTTAATAATGAATGAACTACAATATTTGAAATCCAGTCTGCATACATTACTTGTTGCTATGTTGGCCAAGCCTCAGACAAGCTTTCAGGTTGTCAAGAACAATTTTTGTTTAAAAAGTATGCATAAAATTTGAATGTGCTTGTAAAGCGGTCTACTGACTCTCTAAGAATTGATTTTCTGTCACTACCAGAACTGTGATGACCTTTAAATTATCAATTCACTGAAGTACTAGTATCAAGAGTGAAACCTAACACATGTTATCACATGGCACCTTTTACTTTCTTAATTCTAGTGAGTGATTTTGTAAAGAGGATGTGCTTCAGGAAGTCAAAGGCTGTAATTAACAATCCACCTTGAATTATTAAGATCTCAGTCTTCCTTTAGAACTCAGAAAGATAAGTATTTGCTAGTTATCAAACTGTGTAGTCAATAAACCTGATATCACTGTGATATTTATGCTCTGGGCCCTCTTGCATGAGAAGTTGTAGAACACAATTTCGAAAATTAAATGTAATTTGAAATTCAATCAATCAGGATCACATATTTGTAACGTGCACTTGATTTTTTTGAGTTGCATTTAAACACAACTATTTATGCAAGAGGATCCTGGGGTCGGACTTCTAATAGTTACCAAATTTCTTACTTCACCCCTGGACCAACTGACCAAAGATTTTACATGGTATCCCAACATGAAAACCCAGTCGTAACCCAAGCAATAACCTCATATCCTTTACGGTATTAATATACAGGCTACATGAGTTGAGAAGGTTACTCTGAATGGCGTTTCCTTGAGTGAAATGCAAGTTTCTATGTCTACATTGGAGATCACATTAAATCAAAGGTTTCTGTTGTTCCTGTAAACTTTTGCCATTTGTCCTCATATCTTTCATTTACTTTGGAACTACCGGTAGTTTATCTGCTTACCTACCACATAGCATAAGTCTGTACAGATTTTTTTTAAAGTAATGGTGCCAGTACATTTAAGGCAATCTATACAGGTACCATGATGTTTGCATTCTACATGCTTCTCCTACAAATTAAATAGACATTTCGGCCATGTCTGGATATAAAAACTAATTTCAAACATACAAACTCGCTGAAATTTTTCACATTATTTTTTTAACATTTGACTTTGGACCTTCCTGTATTAAACCCCATATTTATATACTATTGGCTGCCCTTGAGTGGTATATCAGATATATTCGCAACCTGAATGCAATATATCTGATATACCACGAAAGAAAGTCAATATTATTGTTATTATACATTACAAAATTGAACTACAGTGAAGGTTAAAGGATTGAAAAGATCAATTTACTTAGCAGATTCCAATGATGATGCACTACATAAAACAAGAAGTGCTATGGCAATTTCAAATCCAACAGTGTCTCTACTAGTAGTCTAAAAGCAAAGTTTGGCCAGTCAAACTGAAAGATGATCCAAGTTTTGAATATTAATTTGTGTTTAAAAACATAATACTAGCTACGCATTTTTTAATGTTATTTACTATACAGATCTCTTGTTCAAAGTTAGTTTTGATGGTAGTTTATTGTCACATTACACCGATCGAAGGCAGCATACGCATGCAGCTCTTGATCATGCATGCGGGTGATTGAATATCACGCTCAGCATGCAATATTGTAACGATGTTGCACGCTGATTCTCCATCGGTGGAGTGATGTATTGCACGGAGGAAAAGCAATATGCTAACAATATTGAACTTGATCAAAGAAAGGGAATCAAAAACCTGATTTTATATTCTGGGAAAAGAGGCTCGTATGTGTAACAATCACTGGTGTTGCACACCTCAAATGCTTACAAAAGGGAGATTTTTTTTCTGAGAAATGATTCAAATAAGTGTGTTTTCCAAAGATACCTTATCATTTTTTAAACTTTTGGAGGAATATGGGATTGTATTCGAATTCTGCTTTGTTAAAACATTGAAGGCCATCAAGTTTACAGATGTGTATCCAAAAATTATATTTCAAGAGATACATTTTCAATTATATTTATAAGCCTATTCTAACTTTTGGTCTGATTTGAATACAATTTCATAATCCTCCAAAAGTTTAGAAAATGATAAGGTATATTTGAAAAACACACTTATTTGAATCATTTTCCATTTAAAATGGTCTCCCTTTGGTAAGCGATCAAACTCCAATACCCATGACGCGATGTTGTATTTGATGCATGAAGAAATGCGTTTCTTTGTCCAAAAATAATACGCAGCATGAAAACTTGGGTGGTTCGAATAGCATTCAGCCTTCTACCGTGATAGGATTACGCAAGCCACGTGACCTACAAATGTGTCATTTTCCTGTAACATCACAATCAAATAGCTGGTTTATAAAACATCATGTGACGAACTAATATCAACATCTATTGTCAGGCTTCATGTTTATACGCTCTATGTACTGTACATGAACCTTGGACTCTATTGTATATGCACGGAGCACGTGGGTCCTTGAAATAGCACAGGATACAGGAGTGTCATCAAGGCATTGAAAGGCAATGTACAGTAATAAGGAAATATAGATGGACCATGTCAAACATTTAGATTCAGTAACACGTGGGATGCATGTACAGTATATGACTAAAAACTGTTAAACAGCTAATACGGTGTACTTGAAAATTCGAATTTAGATTAATTCTACGGTAAGGTTGAAAAGGAAATCTTTGTTAATAAACTGTGAAGGGCTACATTTTGATGAGACACATAATTATACATGTACATGTACATTGTAATTAAAATCCTATTGGTTGCCATGGCTCTGTACAGAAAACACTCTAAACATGTATAGCCCCACTACAGACAAGGTAGTGCATAGAAAACTGTCTACTATTTTATGTTTAATAGTGAGAGGGGTGTCCAAGGGTAATTTCAAAGCGAATTGGAATTGTGCACTAATATTATTGCCTCATGCAGTTGTCTCTAAGAACTACACCCTGTACTCATATACACTGTACACCATACAGTATGTACATGTACATGTACATGTAGCTCACTCAGCACAGCTATATCCAATAACTTGACCTAATTTATATCTGCTATGATACATAACTAACCTCTCACTAAAGTAAAAGAAACATACTTTTCAGAATACATGTACCGGTACCACCCGAATGCTGTACATTATAAAGCACGTTTTCCACCAGCTGGTTAAACTGGTAATTCATAGGGAAAATGTGAATATTAGGATACTGTCACATCTTTTATAACTCTATCCATTTCAAATCCAAATGAAATTTGATTGTAAAAAAATATCATTTTATATTTACATTTTACAAAATGATATTGATTTCACAATCTCCACAACCATTTGTACAAGACTTGCAAGATTTATCGAGCACAATGGACAATGCAATGAACTTTTTAAACATCCTTTCAATCAGCTGATTTGTCCTCATGTTGAAAGGGAAACTCAGTCAGGGAAAGGGAAACCCAGTCAGGGAAAGGGAAACTCAGTCAGGGAAAGGGAAACACAGTCAGGGAAATGACACATGTTACTTCCTGCCGTTTGACCGGAGTAGACAAAGAATCTCCCACTGGTTTCCTTCTGATTTAACTAGAAGATCATGCGAGTGTGTTTCAAGGATTTTGATTGGTTTTCAACTTGTCCCATGTTCATTTTATTTCAAATAATGATTCTCTGAACCAGTTACTCTTTTAAAATTCTCTGAAATATTTAAATTTTCACTGTTTGTGTACATTCTTTAAAGCCCCACTGCACTACTTATAGTTACTTGCGCCCTCTATACAGCAAACAATGCCTAAGCGGTGACCGTTGGTCCCCCATGGTCCCCTTTTGCTTATGTTAATTGAGAGCTGATTTGATGAGACAACCACCTGTCAGTGAACATGCAAGGAGGTCTAATCCCTCCTAGCCAAACTAGTGCATTAATTCATAAATCAGTTTAAAATCTGTTACCTGTAAAGGTCCCCATTCACAAATATGCCTAATACTTTATAGTTTCTCCCAAACTCTCTTCTGTTTCATTCATTTCTCTATTTTCCCTAGTTTTAATACAGGAGCAATCTGGTTCTAGTAAGCCACGAGTTAATCAGCTTTCAAATCAATTTGAATAAAATGTATAATAATATCTTAAAATGATACTCACAAAGAAAACACAATTCGATGTATCCTTGTAGTACTGTAAGCATGGCAGTTCAGAGCTATTAGCATTAGAGACGGATAGAAGAGACCTGCCAGTAGCACTTGACCTCAAAGGAGATGAACTTTGACCTTGTTGCCATGGTAATGAGACAAGCAGCGAGGTAGAGAGGAGGAAGGTACAGCAGTAGATGATGTGGGAATAATCTTGATTTCTGGTTTGGACAGTAGGGTTTTCTTGTGTAGAGTCTATTGGTGGAGAAGTTGAAAGGCAAGCAAAATTAAAGATGTTAGGAATAAAATTTACATTAAAAAAATTATACATATTACAATGATTCATTTTTAGAATAATTATCTTCCATTAACTATTGTGCCATTACATCTCTCAGGCTAGGTCTATTTCATAAAATTTTCATACCTTTCAATTGCATCAATGGATTAACTGATTTAAAAATTGATATGGATAACTTTTCCACAAAAATATGAAGGACCCTTACATGTATTTCTGTGTGAAGGTTTTGAATTTATTTCTAAGAAAATGTGATAAACCTCTGGAGATTGTTATGATTTACATGTATGAATCACAAAATGTATTCTCTTTGGGATACAATCCTGAAAATATGTAATTTTCTCTTTGGGATAGTTTTCAATATTATACGAGGAAAAAGGGGTAGGAAAAGGGGGTAAATGTTTGCTTCTTGTACTTGCAGGTCTACAGCTATTCTAGTAGCGCCCAGCCCAAATTATCATATGCTCATGTGTATTGAACATTGGTTTGTCTCCCAAACTATATACACTGGTACATGAACTGTATGTAGATGTACATGTAATTGCAATACAGTACAGTGTATCACTTTCAAGCCTTTTGTCTACATAAACTGTGTAATGAACATGCTTGGTGCTTTCAATGATCCTTACCGGTCTTTTGTTCAAGCCTTCCTTGTTTCCTTAAGAGCATCCTTTTCTATTAAATGATTAGGATGCCTCACATGTATTCAGCTGCAAGGGACTCTTAAGTCCATCCAACCAGTTAACCCACTAACTACTGAATGATCTAATTCCAGTAGCCTTAACACAGGGACCACAATGGGTATATTATAGGGTCCTTTGTACGTGCAGTTAAGAGGAAACCAAGTACAATAGGAGACCATCATATGAGAGTTGCTGAAAGTGCATTCACTGAAGTGAATGAACAAGAGCATACAATAAGGGCACATACTACATGTAGATAAAGGAATAGCCATGTAACACACCAACGCCAGTAGCAATATACATGTTAGTAGCCCTTGGCCATATAACACAAAGCTTCAGCAATTGAGCGTTCAATTGAGTTTCATGATTGATTGCAATGTTGCAATTGATCGCATAAAAATTGATCAATGCAATCAATAGCAAAATTCAATTGGACGATCCAATGCTATTAAAGCTTTGTGATATGGGGGCCCCTGATATTTACATTAACATTGGCACTGACATTAACTTGCATGCCGTATATTTGCACAGTACTATCTACACAGAGATAAGAAAGAATTTATAAATACTGAGCATATCTTAAATACTGAGCATATCTTAAATACTGGGAGAGAATGAAAAAACAAACATCATTCCACTGCTACATTCAAAATCTGTCATGGGAAGTGAGATTTAATGTACAAACACATGCATGTATATATACTTCATGACTATTAAATTAATCAATCCTTGATCTGCATGAACTCCAACAGTGGTGACTTGTATTGTCTCCCATAAAAAAGGATATTAATAAATGTATGTTTGCAAAAAAATGTTGTGATCTGTGCATGTTTGCTTATACCATAACTTGAATTCAGCATATAAAATGAAGGTAGATATGTACTCCACATGTTCCTAGCTGTAGTCCCCCTGTATTATGATTGCAGTTCTTCATCCATGTATCTGAAGGGGCCCAGGCACCTAACCAACACTGAGAAATTTCTTTAAAAATACACTTTTCTGTAAATCTAAAACCAATTACAAACTCTCTTCCTTACCAACAACATGGACCCTCGTCCTCTTATTCTTGAAGTAATAATAGGTGAACTGTGTAATGATAAGGGCATCCATCATCAGGTAGTAGATGGCAGTCGCAAACTGAAAACCAGAAGATCAAGGGAAAAAAAATTTAAGATAAAGAAAAACATACATAATAATGATAACACTATTTGATGTTCGATATGGATGCGAAAGAATTTGAATCCTCCTGGGATTTTGTCCTGAAATGCACGACAGAGGATCCCTGACAGGTTAAGAAAAATTGATCATGTCTATACTTAGAAATGAAAAAAAGAAGTTATGATAAATTTTACTAAGAATCCCAATCTTACCTCAGTACAAATAACTTTTAAAAATGTTATCACTGTGATTACATTGTGTATGTGATAAATTGTTAAGCACTAAATATCAAACTGTGGCTTTATAAGATGTTCACTTTAAATTTCTTATTTGAAGTGTTTTTGTTATAAATCTGTATTAAATATCATAAAGACTCATTAAAACAAGGGTTCAAGATGGTTTACTCATTTCCCCTGAAAAGAAATCGATACATGGTAAAGACCTATCATAATAAATATGAAGCCTGAACCCCAAAAGTGACCTGAAGACTAGCAAGTGGAAACCCCATTAACACAAATAATGTTCCTGTGCCACATTGTATTTATCATGGGATAGATATACATAATGCTTCAATATTTTTGTATCTGTTTCCAGTGCCAGATTAATCTATACCAGTGTTTAAAGGGTTGTAATGGAGCTAATCAGGACAGGAAATGAGTAATTTTGCAATTAAAGACATTGGGTTGTACAAAGCAAACCTTCCATCATTTTATGCCTATTGTTTTGTGCAAAATTGCAAGAGTGGAAAACAAGCAACCATGCAGAGGCTAAAAAAGCAATCAAAGTGATAACTGTTAAAATGCTTGGCATGACTATAACTTTGTTTACCTGTGTGGGTAGTTGATCAGTTAGAATACATCCTACTAGATTGGATAAATCACCAAACATCCAAAGAATCAAGAAAGCTGGAGCAATGGCCTCATCCATTTTACCCCTCTTGTAGTTCTCATAGAATTGCCTTAATTGAAACAAAAAAATAGGATAAACAGGTATGTAAATGTACATGTAGGTGCATTTAGAATTCACTTATTTAAATGGTTTTCCAAGTGCATCTGAATACGGTAGAATAAAATAAGACCTCACAGATATACCAAGTAAAATACTCTTTTACTTTATTATTACCAAAGGAGTTACAAAATATAATGGGTCTGATTGGGTCAAATACATACCGGTAACCAGAATTTTTAGCCACTTGAAACAGAAAGGCTAATCTCTGTTGATGAGTAATTTTGGGAGCCAAAATGAATGAAATAATTCATGATGCCCAACTTCAGGTAAAGTGTTCATTGGTAAATGATGTATAACCTGAAGTTGTAAGTCTATCCACACAGTTAAATACTTGTAGCTTCACAACTATAATCACCTGCAAATACAATTATACTACCGCACCCAATTTTGGCTATGGTCACAACCAGCCGTGCACCTTTCTGCGTCTGCTCTACGACAGATTTCATAGAAAATCCTTGCGTTGGAGTCACTGTTTTTTTAAGGCAAGCAGAACATACAAGCACCTGCAGGAGGATTTTTGACATGTCCTATAGCCTATGCGCGTGGCTATGTTTTTGGACACATGCAGCCATTGTACTTCTTTGCAAACCTCGCAAGGGCTTCCTGCAAGCATCGCAGGGGCTACTTGCAGCGGTCTTTAGAGCCCCATGTCATAGTACACAGCAATACAGAGCTGTAAGGCACCCTTCACAGGGTTTTGAGTTCACCTCAAGGATTCTTGTAGGTAAGGGGGTGTATGTGTGCAAGGCGCACACAAGGGATCATTTAAGAAGGATGTGCGAATCGTAGAAGTTGGCTCACCACCGGACCGTAGCTGTAGACACGCCCTTGTAAAAAGACGCACAGCGGGTTGTGACCAACTGACCATGTAGCATTAGCTGAATGTTTCCATGATATTCTAAATATTTTCAATTAGGTCTAGACCTAAGCATGATCATTTATAATTTTGCATGCTGCACTATCTCATATATACAAGCAATCATTGAGGTCAATTACAAAGACAATACAAAAGTGCCATCAAAGTGACATTGACCATTTCAGTTGCAATGAAGCCAACTTTACAGGAGTAATTAAATTATCTTTGAAGTCATTTTCAGAGGCTGCTTGCTAGTTATCCACTTATAATTGGCAGCAAAGAAGTTGAGATAACAAAAATTAACAGGCCTTCTTCAGGACTGGAGTTGATCATTATACTTACGGGAACATTACAAGGATCCAGCAAAGAAGCTGAACAAGTCCCAGAATGAAACCCACATATTCTGTAGTGTCTGTCACACATTCCTGGAACAGGTCCCATATCCAGTGAACATGCGGGTCGCTACAGTTGGGGTGTTTCTGACCATAATCGTAGAGCTCATAGTGCGAACCGTGCGTCATCGAAAGAAGCTTTATCGGCGAGGGGTAGCCCGCCATCCTCTCCGACTTTGATTAGCACTGCAACAATCTGGAAAGAGAAAAGACCTCTGTTGAGTAATAGTGCTCGACATTTACAAGGTACCACTTGCTCAATTTCCTGATTGCTATTTGCTAATTTTCTTGACTTTTTATACCAAAGTTATACCAAATTTTTCACTTACATGTATTTGCATAATTGAACTGTCAGTGTAAATTCAGGGTGATTTTTTGAAATTTTACTTTTCATCATAAACCGAACTCCAGAATAAATTTCTGTATTAGCATCGATATATATGATATTAATCAGGCACATTTCTACACTCTTGACATTACTCACTCAAGCTTCAAGTTTTTAAACTTGTTCAAAAATCTGTTTGTTTGTTGTTTTGTTTTGTTTTTAAAATAAATCGGTGAGATATGCAGACCCAAATTTAAAAATTCCTGTGGGTTTAAAGCTAATCTATAAAAAAAAAAAAACAATGTACAAAATACTACAATCACTGAATCAGCAAACTTACCAATGAAAAAGTAGAATCTTGTAATATCAATATAAAGTTGTTGTGGTATCTCAATGTCCAGATAGTCTACTCATGACAGACTTACTCCTGTTATTGAGTGTCTCCCAGCCACACCGCCACCAGCTAGAGTCTAGTCTTGATCCAACTGTCACTTCTCAGACTCAGTTCATCTCACAGCTCTTTCCCAAAGCATTAGCGAATCCGTGAAATGATTAGTCTCAAACTTCTGAGTCTGACTCAGCCAGATAGAATCCCTGTCATTCTCTTTCTGTATAATTAAGTCAAAGACAAGTGTAACCAATTACTGTTTTAAGAAAAAAATAAAAATACTGATCTAACGACAGTCGTCACCAACTTGTCGTTGTCTTTCACTCTTTGATTTAATATTCAAATCTTTTTCTACCTAGATACAGAGACGAGACTGAGCTGAGTGTGAGTAGTACTAGGCCTACTACTACTAAAGTACTACATGTAGTAGTCTACTACAGCTACATACAGTACATACGCTGCATAACGACTTAACGTGTCGTTACTCGCGATAAACCCTCGGCCCGGCCTCGACTCACGATCACGCCTGTGTAGTACTAGTAGGCCTAAAGTTTGGGGAAACTAGTCTACACCCGTCCGTCCCTCATCCACTAGCCACTGAATGACTGACATCAGTCACGAGATTTGGAGTAAAACAATAATCACACGATTATCTTCACCCACTCATCCAAAGACCAAAGGTCAGAGACATTGTCTAACTCTAATCTTATTTAGACCACAGAGGCGAGGCATATACTCATATATGTCTCTATCAGTATCAATCTTACCAGTCAACTTTAATAGCGTCAAGTACCGGTCCGAACACTTGTGATGTACTTTTGTGCAGTGCAGTGCCAGTGCAGTGCAGTGCAGTGCATGCAATCAGCTAGCTCAGGGCATGCAGGGTGAGTACATCGATGGCCGCAATGCAAATGCTGCATGCACGCAATGTTTGTCATCAAAGCAATATCATGTGACCATGATTTGGTCATGGGATCAAAAAGCCGGTTGTAGTCTACGTTCCATACATCGAAATGGTACTATGATGAATTGAACTTTAAAAAAAAAAATATATTATTATGTTTAGGTTTTCAAATTATTGTCTATTCTCACTGAAATGTGATAGATAATACAGGATGTCATATTTGGGCAATGTTATCATTACAGTCGACAAACGTTGCATGCACTTGCATACCAGCAGGGGCGCCGGAAGTGGGAGGGGGGAATGCGTAAAAATTCAGTAGTAAAAAGAGTAAAAATGGTTTTTATTTTTTAACCAAAAAGAAATAAGTATAATAAAATCTGAATTAAATCACATCAAAATTAAATTTCATTCAAAGAAAACAAAGAAAAGGAGAGTAAACAGGAATTAAATTTCCTAAACATTCCGCATGCCCAATGGAGGATTTTATAATGGCAATACGCACATATCATGAAAATATTGTGAGAGGAAGGAAAGCTTGTATGTTTTTGTATTATAGAGAAGAGAGAAGACATGAGCCCCTGAACACTGGCGTACTGATGGGGTGGGGCAGTTGCCCCCCCCCCCCCAAACAAAAAAAATTATAACGTTGTTTATTTCTAATTTGATACCAGTGATCTACAAATGTTGCTGAAATAACATGGTTTTCCAGGATTTTTTTTGTAAATTATACTTTTTTATGCGTTTGTTGGAAAATTACAAATTCCCAAATTTACAGTCAGGCAAAAAATATGCTTATTTAGACGCCTTCATGTCAGGGCCTGCAGAACGGCGGGGCTCGGGCCCCCCTCACTTTTTGAAAAGTATGTTAAAGAGAAAAAGAAAGAAAGAGAGAATGAAAGAATGAGTGACCTGCCAGTGGCAGTGTCAGAAATAAGGTATCAAAATTTGCTCATCTGACCATAATTTAATGCCTAAAACCCCTGAGCTTCATGTGGCTCAGCCCCCTGGACCCCACGCCAATTAGTGACCTGCCAGTGCCACAAATAAGGTATCTAAATTTGCTTATCTGACCGTAATTTAATGCCTAAAACCCCTCAGCTTCCGGGGTTCCGCCCATTGACCCCCGCCGGAGCAAAGCCCCTGGACCCCAACCGGGAACCCACGCCAATTTATGCTCCGCTCGCTTTGCTCGCTACGCTCTACCTGATTGTTAATACTCCACTTTGAAAAACGTTCCGCAGGGCCTGCATGTATTATGTAAGAGTGGTGGTGATGCAGATTTTTATTATGCCTCCCCCAAAAAAAAAAACCGTTTTTGCTCATTACGCCACTGCCCCTGAAAGGTGAGCCCCTGGAATGTTTGCCCCCAATCCCAAACTGCTTCCGGCGCGCCTGATACCAGACCATAATGCATATAACAGTCGGCCTGCATCTTCAGCTCTATAATCATTATCAATTATCATACTCCCAGTCTGAAAGACCGAATAAGAACTGACCTACTACTTTAGAAGAAGAAAAAAAAGCACCTTTAAAATGTGATATTTAAATTTTGGTTGTTTTGTCTTTTGTTATTTTCTTTGTTTGTTTGTCTACCGTCAGAAAATATTTGGACTTGTGCCCATTCCACCCCCAAATACACAACAACAAAAATGCGCCCCTTCCGAGCAACCATGTGGATGGAATAAAATTTGCTCTTGGAGAGGGAGGGAGAGGGAGAGGGAGAGAGAGACAGACAGACAGACAGAGAGAGACAGAGAGAGACAGAGAGACAGAGACAGAGAGAGACAGAGAGAGACAGAGAGACAGAGACAGAGAGAGAGACAGAGAGAGAGAGAGAGAGAGAGAGAGAGAGAGAGATGTGGTTGTTCCATTTGTGATGAATGGTATAGCGCCATCTGCATTTAGAGACAACACATGCATTATACAGTCGATTTTTCACTGGGCAAAGAGCTCATTCAAAATTTATGACAGGAAGGGCAGCTGGGTTGGTGGGATGGCTGCTGCTGCCCTGAATCAAGACTCAAATATAAAAAAAATCACGATTACCTACTGATGAACATTTATTTTGTTATGATGTAACTCAAAATCAACGCAACGCTTCATCTTTATATGCCTCAGTGGGAATTCCCCTGAATCGCTTTGACATACGGATAATAAATAATCATTATTTATTATTTTCAATAGCATATTCAATATTTGAAAGCTTTGGATAAGGTGTGAAGTATTAGAATTGTCATTATAAGGCAATGGGGAAGATGCCCGGGGGAGGCTTATAAACCATCAGGGGTCGTTGTGAAAATTCATGCAGTCTTTTTTTCCGTCTCTTTTTTAAAAAGAAATCAAATATTTAAAGGGCATTGCAGGGATTTGCATGGGAAAAATATGAACACTTGTAAAAGGGCCTAAATGTTGTTCTAAAAAATAGTTATTGAAAAATGTCATAAAAGTGTGGTGGCAAAATATTCATTTGGGATCCTACACAAACAAGCTATTCTTTCCAGTAGCTTTCCAGTAAGTTCTTGTTTCATTTCATAATTTTGAACTTACTTTGTCAACTACAGTCAAACCTGCTTTAGTGACCACCTGTCTACAAAGACCACCTGCCTACAAAGACCACATTTTTTGTTTCCCTTGAAAATAGTTTCTCATTGAAACATGTACTAAAGGAACCTGTCTACAAAGACCACCTGTCTACAAAGACCACTTTTTGTATTTCCCTTGGGTGGTCGCTATGGACAGGTTTGACTGTATGTTCTTTATTGTGCAATTGATATGAAATGGAATAAAAATTCGAATCAATCAATTATTATTATTTAGCAAAAATTGCAGTCAGTTTTTTTTTCCAAGTTTGAATATTGCAACTCTCAAAGAGGCAGTGTTTTATTCACCCCATTTGATGTGTACAAAAATGAGGTCTTCAACTTTTACCCTTAGACAGAAAACCACAAAGTATTTCGATTTAAAATTGTGCACATACACCCACAAACTCATCTTGCTGCTGCATATCAATTTTAGTTTTAACCGGCTTGAAAAATCCCGGCTAGGGGCTTCAAAACAGTTGTGCATGTAGCCTAGGATGCCAATGGCGGCCATTATGGCACCCTATCTTTAAGGTCTATAGCATGAGAAATAAATAAACAAATAAATTAAATAATACGAAACAATACAGTGCTTCTTCATATATATTAGATTTTTTTATCTTGATATAGTTATTTAAAATGTGGTAGCAACTTATTGTCATCCCCATTGCCATTGCACCCAACCTCAAAAAAGTGTGTGTGGAGGCGGGGGAGGCGTGGTGATAAATCCCCTATTCTGGGCACCACTATCTATATCTATCCATCTATCCTATGTCAACTTATCTTCAGGGTTTGTTTTATGTAGCCTATGTTCGTTTGTATGTTTATACATGTATATGTAATTCCTTCTTTTTATTCTCTCATTTGATTTTATCATTTTATCCTATGATGCCGAGTGGACTTATCATAATACATATATTCATACTTTAAAAAAAAATGAAATCGACTTGTTTGGTGGTCAGCCCGGGGGGGGGGGTCACTCCCAACATGACTGGGGCTGGTCAGATACATTTCGTAAATCGTCGCTTCTTTACAAAATCCCCGTTGTGCCCCTGACTAAAGGTACGAAATGCCCTTTAACCCTAATAAGGCCGGGGGGCATTATGCCCCCACCGCGATTTTTCTGATTGTTCGGGTTCACATACAGATGACGCCCCGCCGCTTCATGACTTTTTTTTCGAGTCTTGAGCATCTTTTAAAACAATTTTTTTGAAAATCGGACCTAGCGTTACAAAGTCACGTGACTTTTTGTTTTTACATGTCGGCCCGAAAATCGCTAATTTTTGTGATTTGTGTACAAAACATATGGAAATATCATTTTTCCTAAAAAGAGATAAAACATTGGTAATTTGGTCTTGTTTAAAGGTACTATGTCCCATTTGCAGGCCCAAAAAATGAAAAGGTGAAATTCTAACGGCATTTGAAAGACAATCTAATTTAGAACTTCCCTAAAAAGGGGCTTGAAAATGTCTTTAAGTGGGAAAATAATGACTATTAGTTGTCGAATCGACTTTGGAGCTATAGAGCCAGTAAGTAATAGTCTGATTTTTTAGACCATTGTACCGAATGGTCTTACGTTTTATGCTGCGCAAAGATTTAATCAGTTTAATTTTGGCCATTACAAGAAGTGGGTTATTGATGTAGACAAATGCTCATGTACCCTTTATAGCTCATTTTATGTATGTTATTACCAAAGATGAAAAAAAAAGCCAGTCACTCAATAGTGTCTGACAGTGAAGTCTAGCAAGTAAACGGGTTTCCTTGCATAATTTGAATATTAGGACACTGCTAACGTTTAAATTTCACAGGACGTACATGACATATTCGTAATTCCTGCAAAGTTCTACAGAATTTGGTGTTGGCTGCAAAAGGGACATATAGTATCTTTAAAGTTTAGGTGTTTGTTTTGGGGGTCAAAATAGTTGAATTAAAGAGGTAGAAATAAAATAAAACAACAAAAACAGTAAAATACATAAGTAAAAAAACAATGAAATACATAAGAAATTATAAAAACAAGAGATAACATAAGGAATTACCTGGCTCTTCCAAATTCTTTATTATTCCAAATGGTCTAAAAAATATATGTAGTGGAAAAGAAAGCTTAAATATGAAGAATATATGATTTATGGGTAAAAATTATATACACTTCACTTGACATGCATGCAAATTTTCGAGGCAATCGGCCGTTTCACGGCCGATATCTAATCCCCCCGCCGTATTAAGACCTCAAATAGTCCGGCCTTTTTAGGGTTAACTGAGGAGAACATGGAGAATGGAGCGTTCGAACAGTTTTGTATCTCCGGGTCTATGCATGAAGCCCAGGTAATGAATTCATGACGTGACAAAGCAAACACGTACAGGTACAAGACATTATTGGCATTTTTCGGAAGCCTGTCAGCAGATTGCTATTATGTATAGGTCTATTTTGCTGGCTTATTCAGTTTCCCGCAACGAGGTGCAAATTAAACACTGCAGCTACTCAGTTGATAATTATTGAGCAGGGGTGGCGGAGCGTCTTCCAAAATGGGGAGGAGGAGGGCACCAACAACAAAGGGCACTTTCTGAAAAAGGGGCACCTACAAAGGGAAACCTCAAAGCGAAAATATACAATTTTTAGACATTGGTATATACCCCTACAATGTGATTACATTATCAGGGATGAATTCAATATTTGTTTCTCTCTTTACATGGTCCAAGATACTGCTTAAGCATTATACTTTGCAGTTGGGTGTGATGATCTGAATATTCATTTGCGAAGGGAGCGAGCAAAAAATTTAAGATTTGTGAGATCGCAGTGCAAAAAAAAATATCTTATAAAGAGGAATAAACCGATCCTGATGGGGTTTTAAGCACAATCTAATCATGAAAGACTGAAAGACTGAAAAGACCTTTAATAAGAAACACAATCATATTTAACAATGAATGCGGGCAAGCTTTAAAGGAAATTAAAGAAAAATTTGCTCTCAGTCGCTTTAAATCGGGGGCACATGTTATGGTGAAAAATAAAAGAGGGCACTTATTAAAAAGGAAAAGCACATTTATTAGAAAAGAAAAAGGAACACGTATCAAAGTAAAAAGTACAATCATCAAAAGTGAAAATGGGGCACTTCTCGCACCTCAAAAGGGGCACTCACCAGAACTTGAATGAAAAAAGACACTTATGATAATGGAAAAGGGGTATTTGTCAAAGGAAAAAGGGGCACCCATCAGATTTTGTTAAAAGTACATTTATCAGAGGTGGAGAGGGGCATTTATGAGAAGGGGAGGGGGCTCTTATTAAACAGGAAAAGGGGCACTTATTTGAAAGAAAAAGGGGCACGTGTCATAATAAAAGGGGCACTTCTTAGAAAGGGAAGGGGCACTTCTTACAAAGGAAAGAGGGCATTTACAAAGAAAAGGGGCACCTCTCATCTATGAATAGGGTAATTAACAGAGGTAAAGGGAAAAGGGGGCACTTATCAGAGGTGGTAAGGGCACTTATAAGAATGTGGAACGGGCACGTGTTTGAAAGAGAAATGGGCACTTATCTGAAGTAAAAGGGGCACTTTTGTGGTACTTTAAAAGTGGGGACACCGCCCCTGTTATTGAGTCATAAAATATGATAGTGCAAGCTATAAGAAAAAAGGGTATAGGCCCAAATTATATTCATACAGTCGGAATACAGACATACAGTCATGTAGTATTTGCCGTTATGTCCTCTTTTATTACTTTTTTCACGAAATCTCTCACCGCCTCTGGCCCCTTAACTACCAAACAGATTACATCAATGTATGATTGTTATTTGTAATCTATCCCTTTTGGTCATATATCTTGGGTCTATCATTTGGGCTTAGCGCTTCCCCAGTTCGTAAGCATACAGTACAACGGCTGCAGAGCTAGAGTCTTCGGGTACCCCGACTAAAATGACGTCATCGGAGGAAAATTGCAATCCTCCGATTGCCATCGGAAATACACGATTACCCTCGAAAGTCACGAACTTCTACCTTCGGCCTTCGGGTTTTGTCTCCTTCAAATACCCGTGACAAGGTAATGGATATTATGTATCTCTTTGGAAATCGATGCTCATCTTGTTTATTGCTTCATATTAGATATTGTGTTGCATATATTTCGAAAGATGTATATTTCAGCTAACTGTTTTAGCTGTTATTTTCTTTATTTATGCAGGAGATCTCTACCAAACACGGTAAACAACGGCTGGTCCTGACGTGGGACTACCGTACTAATTACAAGTTGCCATGAGCTATTCTAATCAACAGAAGGGGAAAGGCGTGTTTTATCAGCAACAACCCCATCCACAGTATCCTTTTCTACTTAATTTTGTTTATGAATGACCGTCCCAGCCCGCTGTGAACATTATGAACATTTGTTTGATATGTGTCCACCATAATTTACTATTAAAAAGCTTCCTTTTCTAAAACTATGCCCACCATACGTGTTCTAAATCTGCTGTATCGCAAACTGATGTAACGCAGTTCGTACACGTAGCGTAGCTATGATCAATGGCAAGATGAGAATGCCGGTGCATTACCGGCGTTTTTATTTCTATAGTTTTTTGCATTTCGTGTGGCACTTCTGTTGAATATCACAACTTTATAACATCTAAATAATACATATTATTGTCAGATTACATTCTTACTTGTATTTTGGTTAGATAACAAGTCAATATTGCAATTTGATGAGACTGTTTGTGTGTGTGAGGCACATGTGTTCATTCATTTGTGACATGACATGGCCATTGCATTCAACCCATATTGGCGTTGAATTTGCATAGGCGTAGCCCACGGCCTGTTAACTTTAGGTGATTAATGACTCATGATTTAGGTATTTAATCAAGATTTTGTCAGGTCTTTTCTACTTAATTTTGTAGCTTATATAATATTGGGGTGTACGTGTCTGATCGCGCACTCGGTTTTGTGTGCTAAAAACCCTTCCATACTAAAGCATAATCTTAGAGATTGCACGCATCCCTATCTGTGTAGTCTACGTGCATGGCTCGCTCATGCAAAATTGGTCAATGTTTTTATTACCAAATTGAGATTCAAACCTTTATAGCTCGTGATCCTGAAGGTGATGCTCAACAAATGAGGTGTCATATGAAAGAGCAGGTTTTTCTCCATATGCCTCAAAAGGCTCAACTCGGAACTCTAAAAATATCTTGATCAAAACAGCGATTTAAACATTGTTACCATCGTAGCTCCGAGATTTCCCACTTTCGTGAATTGAGCCCCTGAGGTTGTTCCAGATGTAATTGTAAGGAATATATCTATGCGCTTATTTTTCGCTAGCCCCAAGGGATCACATGCGATTACAGTTTGAAAATACCCTTCCCCCACTTTTTGAATCAGCAAAATAGTGAGACGTGACTCTGCTTAGCGCAAACCCCTGGTGACAGCGCGTAGAATCTGCACATGCATATGTATTTCACGCTCGGTAGCTCATGTGACATTCAGCGGCGCGAAGCAAACCCTGAGTGTGTATGTTGCAAGCCTTCGTACACACTACATGTACATGTATATACTGCGCAGCGTTGAACTTAATATGTGTGTGCATTCAGATCACGAGTGAGTGTTTGTGAATTCATTTGGCGAACGCACCCACATGCGGACGCACAATGAAGACAACGGAGGAGGAATTTCATGATCGCCCTCAAGAAGTTCGCTGCTAAGCAACATGCGTACGCTTTGCCTTTTGCACGACGCAGATAGCTGTTCGGGCTGCACAGCTGCAAAATTTGTAACTCGGCGTGTACCACTTTTTCGTCCATTCTGACAAAAATTGGATGAATATTACCTAGATTTTGGATGGCTGTATCTTTCGATAGAAACATCGGTGAGTCTTGAAATTTGAAATGTGTTCTTCTGAGTAGGCGATTTTTTTCAATTATCCAACTATAATTGTGACAAACGAACCAAAAAGGAAAATTTAAAAATCATTCACCCACCCAATTATCCAGTTTGGTTTTTAATTTTTTTGTTATTGGAGATGTTTTGCTTTTTCTTGTGAGTTGCAGTGTGTGTGTGTCAGTGTACAAAATACTTTTCTGTGCGAGCTTTTTAGGTTTAGGATTTGGTGTGGTAAAATGGTGATTTTCTCAGTGTGATTAAGTTTTTTATTGTAACATTACCAGAGCTCCTTTTCATTTTACCAGAGCTAGAGTAGCATTAGTATGACTAGACTAGGGCCTAGGCTGTAGGCAAGTTCATGTGGCACTAGATGGTGCTCAAGTGCACATAAAGAAATCTGAATGGGGAAAGTTTCTTATCACAAATATTTATATTTTCACGAAAATAGGAGAAAAAATTGTTTGACCTCGCCATGTTTGGATCACCATGTTGTGTTGATCCTTACGACCCAGAATCACGTTAATTTGCAGCGTTGCCAATTTAATGATACTTAAGTTTGAAATGTACATGCGCATGTCTGCACTTCCTCCTTTATGTTAGCGAACAGTACTGTAAAAACCAGCTATTTATGCCCACATGAGACTAGCATTGTTAACAACAGCCATTTCCAGTTTGAAAGTTTTGTGCATTGAAAACAACAGCCGCTCATTAAAAAACAATATCTTGTTTTGGTTTGACAGTAGATATGAAAGCCACTTGAAATTGACAGCTGAGGTACCCATGGTGAGTGAGATACAATATATTGTATACCTTGTGATTGAGAACAAATTTAACAAACAGTTTCATGCGTATTTAGAATTTTAGATTTCTGTTTGAACCATTACGACAAACTGAATTACAACAAACTGCATTTCACTCCTGTACACCAGATAATAAAGCCTAGAACGGCAATTGGGCAACAGCACACACGATCCTTGACGTCAATTGACGTTAAATTCTACACTTCAGTTGCAATGAACTGTATACCGAACGTGCAATTGACTAGCATGAAGCTGGCAATGGCGGTTCCGATTCTGATCAAAGCACTAAATATCGATAATGATCATAAAACTTGCAAACTCATGCCTATTCCACAGACATTACATAATCACATGTTTCCTACACTGCAACCGGTGACTGAATTCTCAAATTCTCATAGGCTTGATGCAAAAATCACCTGTTTTCGGTAGGCAATGGGTTAATGCATACACATATAGATTCTTTGAACACCGGTGAACACCATATGACCTGATGTTACTTCACAAGATTTTTAGAAAGGTGATAAGAAAATCACAAACTGCTTTTTGACACAACCTATGTTGTCCATTTTCTGATATTTGCAATATAATATGCTGGTATTTGTTTAGGAGCAAGGCATTTTTTCCACATTGCTTCTCTCCACCTAGATGTTGAATGGGTACTGGTAGGATGCAAACTTCAAGTATATGCGATATATGCAAGTGCATGTCCATCAGCAAGGCATTTTATATAAATTGCTTCTCACCACCGATGCAGGAGCTGCAGTGGCCTTGTAACCAGTAACATGACCGGTCATGTGTCAAAATGAGGCAAGCAGAGTAGGTTTTTCGGGAGTGGATGTATTGTAATTGTGCAATCACAAAACACATTATTTTCTAATTCACGCTGTTCAAACGAAAATAAATTATTTTCCATCGCGCTTTCACCCACCTGCTGAAGGAAACATATTAAACACTTTCCAAACACTAGGGGAGCACCGCTCATCTAGGACGGCTGCGGACGTTTCGTTTACTGGCACCAAGTAACGCTACACACAACAGGTTACCTTGGATAATAAAATTTGATACATACCTTCTCAAATACTTACGTATGCAATTTAAGCGTATGAATAGAACACCTCTTTGTGTCAATGTTGGTTCTATCACCTGTCAAGCCAATCTTTTAAGCATAATTTATTTCATTTGCTCCACCTTGAGCCAAGCTTGTAAGCAAATTAAGATATTTGTCACACATCTCCTGTCTAGCCAAGGTTGGAAAGCCCTGACACCATCTAGTCAAGCAGAACATAAGCAAGAATATCAACGTGCCTAAAAAAGAAAAGACTGTAAAGAAGGAAAATTTCTTTTAGAATTTTTAAAATTGGGTGGTCCGCACTGCCTCGTTAGATAGCAGTCAATGACCAACGCCCTAACTCTATTCAACTTTCGCGCCACGCGATCTTTGCATACATTATGCAAAGTGGGGTCAAAGCTCGATGGAAAATGTCATTATTTTCTAATTCACGCTGTTCAAACGAAAATAAATTATTTTCCATCGCGCTTTCACCCACCTGCTGAAGGAAACATATTAAACACTTTCCAAACACTAGGGGAGCACCGCTCATCTAGGACGGCTGCGGACATCTCCGCCATGTTTCCCCCAACTCAAGGTTTAAAGAACGGGATATACACTATAATTTGCAAACACATCATTAGTTTATTATTTAAACTGGATCCACAAGATCACAGGTTACAGAGGTCCATAGTCATAACAGTCCATCCAAATTCCGTTAATAAAATCATAGCATCATTATCAATTTACTTGATAATCCACTGACCATTACAATAGTTCGACCATCTTTACTTAACTGCACACTCTAGCATCTTCCACTATAAGATTTTAACATAATAAGATTAGGAAATTATGAAGTCCTAATACCTGCTCAATTTCAGTTAAATGCCAAGACTAAGAGATACACTTAGCTGATTCTGCAGCGATTCTTTTACATAACCGTCCTTAGCAGAATCAGACTGCCACCTGCCGTGTTTCTTAAAAAGACGATCAGATATACCTATGGCAGCTGCTGCAGAGGCCCCGCCTGCCCTAAGGCTATGCAAACCAAAGTTTGATGCATCTAACCCTATTGACGATAGGGCAGCCTTAAAGAGATCACGGCATGTTGTATACGATAATCTTCCCCCTCTCAGAACATATTTCTTCAATGATTTCTTAAGCGACAATGGGCGGAAAAAGTATTCTTCTGAAAAACCTGGGGTGATATCACCTAATAGCATATATTTATTCAACATGGCCACTGGACAGGTAGGTTTGCCTGTTGCGGCAATAATGACCCAGGCACCTTCTCGATATTGGTCAGTTTTACTATGCTGAATGAAACATTTGACATGTGAAGTATCTACAAAAATATCACACTCTCTGAGCTCTACTAGCTCAGCATGCCTAAAAAAGCCTGCATAAGCTAACAGTGTCATAGAACACAACCTGGCATCCTTTAAGCAATTAGAATAACCATACTTATTCACGAGTTTGTTCAGAATATCTGGGGTTATAGGTTCCTTCTTACATTTTGGACGAGCTAGGATTCTTTTCAACCCTGCTAGAAGTAGGTGCAAGAATCTTGAATTACAGGGATTCACCTCGGTCATTGGCGAGCAGTCAAAGAACCATTTAATACCAAAATGTGCTCCTTCAATCCTTGAATAAGGTGCGTCATTGTTATACATGCTCATATAGTACCTTGCGATATCCGCCTTTTGTGCCGGGAACTCACACACACAGTTTGCAGCACACCAGGACTTCCAATCTTCAAAGGCTTTCCTGTATTTCGCTACAGTACTAGTAGCTCTAGATGCCCTCAACACTTCCTGCAATGATTTATGGTCTCTTGTTATCCTGCAATTCAATATACAGAGAAGAGTTGAACATTTTGTTCTCAAGCGAGAAATTGACTTCAATAAACCAAACGGTTAATTATATTTGAAAACAATCAAAAGTATTCGTCAACTTGACTAATCTACTATACAAATGTATATAACTGGAGAGAAGACCATGCGGGTTTACAGCTCTCCTATATATGCAATGCTGCACAATCAATCTTGTTATCTCATAACAATAGACATTCATGTATAGACCATATATATTTTTCCTGTCTTAATCCACTTTTACCCGCTGAGATTCTACTAGAACTTCAAATTTATGGCACCCTAGTATTTCTTCCATCCAATTTCAGGCACAGGACGTCACTTTTCATTTTGGGGGTCCCAAAAATAGAATTAGGGTTGCGACCTTGGACAAAGATATTCTTTGGATCAGAAAAGCTCATGGCATCAACCACCAGGTTACTGAAACTACTGTTTGATGAAAACAGAAGAGGCCAAAATGGGGCAGATGGCCATGAAGGCACAATCAAAGTCGCTAATGCCCGGCAAACTTTAACATGTTTGATCGCCCTTCCTACTAGGGAAATAGGGGGGATCAACCAATTCCATTCCTTACTCCAGTCACAGGAAAACGCATCTACTTGACTAGTAGAAGGACACCAGAATTTAGAATTAAACACTGGTAATTTATGATTGAACTCATCAGCGAATCTATCGACTGTGTGCGGGCCCCATTTAGTATCAATGAACTTAAAAAATTCTGCAGTAACACCCCAGTCATCAAAGTCTTCCTGTCTACTCAGGATATCTGCCTCTACATTCTCTTCTCTCGGGACCCATTGCACAGAAACTTCTAAAGGAAGACTGTTACAAAATTCAGCAATACGCAATGCTAAATCATGCAGATCGGCTTTCATACTGCCTTTTCTCATGATGACCTCTACGCCAGTGTTGTCAGTTAACACCTTGACCTTCTTTCCTTTCAATCTTGGCGAGAATGCTTCTAATGCCAATGAGACTCCTTTGAGTTCTCTCCATGTTGAACTTTTACCTATTTCATCACTCTTCCAATTCTGGAAAAATTTTAGTTTTCCACACTGAGCCGTCCAGGCGCCACATCCAATGTCGCTAGCGTCTGAAAACAGTAACACTTGGGGTGTCGAATACTCAAACAAAAGTCTGTTATTTAATCTGTTTAGATTTTCTTTCCAAAAGAAGATTTCTTTGAAGACAGGACTGTCACCGGCTAACTTATAAACCTTGTCCCAATGTAGGCGTTTTGTAACCTCCATGTACAAAAATCTAGTTCTCATTTGTGACACATTCCCTACAACTGGATACAATGACATAAGTTTGCCTGCAAGAGAGGCTAATTCTCTGGCTGAAACGAATGGGAATTTCAAGGACAGCCTATCAATACATTCAAAAATATCAGAGATTCGGCGTTCAATCACTCTAATGGCTCCTGCCTCGGAATCCCAAGTCATGCCCAACCAATTCAACTTGGTTGTGGGGGTCCAAACAGACTTCTCAATATTAGGCACAAATCCCGCCTCTAACAGATCATCTTTAACACTACTAGATACTGACTCGCATGAAGGTAGAGAATCACATCTACACCAACCGTCATCGAGGAAAACAATAATAAAATACCCTTTCTTCCTCCAGTGTCTAACAAGAGGTCGGAGACATTTTGTGAATATATACGGGGCTGTCGAGAGACCAAACGGCAGAACTTGGAAAGAGAAGTATTTAACTACCTTTCTGATCTCCCAACTAAAGCTTAAATATTTGCAATGTTCCTTAAATATATCAAAATGATGGTATCCAGACTTTAGGTCAAAGCTGAACATAAAGTCGCCTTTTTGGAAGAATTCAAGCGCAATATTCCAATCTTCAAATTTAACCTTCTGTTTCCACAAGAATTGGTTTACATACCTTAGATCCAGAATAAGTCTGAGCTTACCTGAACTCTGGACTGAAACTGATAAGGGATTCACTACGCAAGGTTTAGTTAAACATTCTACAATAAGGTTCTTAGACAGGAGTTCATTCACAGCTTCCAAAACGAAATCATTATAGTTGATTGCAGATTTATTGTTCTTGAAACAGGCTGAAGGGGGTGTGTTCACAAAAGGTAATTTGTACCCTTCACTAACAATATTAATAATCTCTGCCTCCGCACCAATAGCACACCAAAATTTAACAGAAGCTTTGAGCCTTCCTTTCACTAATGGCTCTGAAATTCCTTGTTCATATTCATGAAAATTATTAAGAAAGAAATCAGGATCGTACCGATTTGGTTGATTTTTGTCCGGTTTTCTAGGCAACACATTCACGTTGTATGAATCCGGGTTACTACTGGTTCCATCATCATCGCATCTGCTCGAATTGGATTTGTGGCTGGATAATATGGAGTATCAGAGGCTGATGCACTAGAGCCAGCATGGTTCATGTTACGGAATTCTTGGGGTTCTGTGCATAAATTTAGTGAAACCACACTTTTAACTCACCGCAATATCTATACCTTTTTATTAGGTAGAGAACAATGAACTCAAAGTTATTCAGTCACCATTTTCGTTCGAAAACGCAAATGATTTGCAAATTACCAATCTAGCTATGTTTCCTCTCGTGGCTCAGTCTTCCACCTCTCACAAGCTACGTACCGATATCATGCTATTACATTATATCCTCCCTGAACGTAGGCTATTTGGTACCATTTTTGACCAATACCTACTACAAGTGAACGTTATACAACCTATCACTTAGTTCTGTACCAAATTTTTTGATACGATAACCAATTCTGTGAATCTTATATTTTATAACAGATATTTTAATACTGCAAATGTAGCTAATACTCGAACCGAGAATATTTACCTTTATTCTGCTCTGCAGCGTTAATTCCGCTACTGGCTATCTTTCGATAGTTTTGGGCTGTAGCTTGGGCAGTTCCTTCGCCAGTGGCCATTCTTCCCACAGGCAAAACAGAAGTCGGTTGCCTTGGGTCCTGACTGGTAACTAGGATTAAACGGTCTAGAATATGTGGCGTTATGACGGATTGGGCCACGAAAATTATTATTGGCATAATTAGCCATGTACGCTGGATTAGCGGGAGAAGCCACTGGCCTCCTCGCTTGATATGGCTTGGTTTTTGTATTGGTTTGGCACCAGCCTTTTTCTTTCTGGCTGCCGCTCTGGCTTGGGCAGAAAATTTTCTTATCATCTTCACTATCTTCGGCCAAATCATCAGCCAGATATTCATCTACAGCCATCCAACCCGCTTCAGACTTGTCTGCAAGCTTGACAAGCTTATTCCTTTGCCTTAATTCTTGTTCGGCCTTCTCAAGGATTGTGGCTGCAGTACTCCCAAGGGAAGGGATTTCTTAGCGTCTTGCAACTGATCTAGTATCGAACAATTAAAATTCACTTGCTCCTCATTCCCTTTGAATCGAACGGGATTTTCTTTGCTTTGAGCTTTTCAATATCTAAGAAAGCCTTTTCGTTGGCTATCTTATGAGATTCAAGTTGAGTGTCAACATAGGAATGAATCCCCCCAATTGCTTGGGTTAAGGCTCCTGCTACAGCCTGATTAATTACATTAGTTAAAGCATCTAATGATACAGGCTCACCTTGTCCTCTGATAACTGGCTGTTCGATATTTCCTGAAGAAACACCTTCCATTTCAATCCAACTGAAACTCTAATTCGCACAAGGAAACAACTATCTATCGGGATTCCTTGCTGGAGCAAAATTGGGTGGTCCGCACTGCCTCGTTAGATAGCAGTCAATGACCAACGCCCTAACTCTATTCAACTTTCGCGCCACGCGATCTTTGCATACATTATGCAAAGTGGGGTCAAAGCTCCGATGGAAAATGTCATTCTTTTTGGACTGACATGAGGTTGCAAAAGGTAACAAAGGGTCATAAATTAAAGGGTCACATGACCCTGTCCTGGTATCATAGATTCTCAAAAGGGAGCTCTTGATTTGCAAGACCGATTTGATCTACACGTAGGACGTGAAATTTACTGACAGTGTCACATCTCCACACAAGTCTCTGTCTTAAAAAAAAAACTGTTTCGATGTCACGACCATGGCATGGGCCTGCTCACATGACCATCGTGATCATGTGACCCACTCTCACTGGGAGAGCAATATGCAGCTGAAGCTCTTGTTTTCACAATGCAAATTTACCCTGAAAAAGGCCTGAATGCGGTCGTAGGATCCAGCTGACGACCCAATCCTCAACTATACGCATGCGCAGAATGTCTCATTGCCAGTTTTACGTAGCTCATGTCAGTCGTATAAAACGAACAAACTTGTTCTTCAAAACCTATCAGACTGAAAAAGTTAGGAAAATTCAGTGAGATCTTAATTCGCACAATTTGTTTTCTTTTTTTTTTCTTCAAATGGGGGAGCATGGTGGCCCCCAATCGGCAAATTAAACCTAACTGATTGGACATAGTGTCCTTTATCTTGTTACACCTAATGACATGTCTTGTACTCTATACCCACAGTCCAGGGTTGGTGGCCAATGTATTTGTAATCCAGTGTCAAATGATATAGACTTTTCATACTGAGTTTGGTGCGGTTTAGTGCACTTCATGACCATAATACACTCTTCAACATGGAAATCACTTCATGCCCAAGTTCATCAGGTAATTTATAAAACAAAGCTCAATGGATAGGTCAAGATTATCAATTTTTTGGCAATTCTTGCTCGGCTACATATAAGTACTCTATAAAATCTGAGTGATCAATTTGGAAGAAATATTAAGTAATTTTATCCAGCCTGGTGAAGTCACCTAATACAGATTTCTTGTGATGATCCTTTCAAAGAGTTACGTATACAGTGAGTCACAGTAACAAATACTATGCTTTGGCAAACACAAATTATTATTTGTTTAGCAACTTGATGCATTTCCCCATAATAAATTGTTGCATACTTGGCATACTTATGTGTGCCATGTAGTGCTGCTTTCATTCTCTTTTCAACCTTCTTTTTTAAAAAGTGGCTGGTTTTCATGTCTGTTAGATTCGAGATATGGGGGAGGGGGGTTACTGAATAGCAGTACAAAGAAATACACAGGAGGGGCTCTTGATTTGGTTCTTTGAAAGCTCTAAATGAGCTCTGGTAATGATATGAAAATTACGTAAAATTGCAGTTTGGACTTTTCTCTTCTCTTCTGCCACAAATACAGCGAATGGAAATATTAGTCAAGGATTGTTGATAAAAGTGCTTAGTCATGATAGTCAGAAACCGAATTCCTATAACGCTGCTTTAAGGGGCCTGCATTTATTTATCATTAAAAACTGGGAAACTAATAATAAATCAGAGCTTTACAAAAAATGATTTCAGTATTTTTTTCTCTTGTTCTCTTCCTTTAAATGATTAATGTCTAGATAGACTTGTGTACCACACCCATGATTGTAATAAATTGCTATGGGAGGCCAAGAAAAAGGAAGTTGCTTGCCGAGTTCATTACATATCTTATATTTAAAGATAAGGGAAGAAGAATGTTTTTTTGTTTTGCCTGTGGGCTGTAGATAAGAACTTTTTTCATAGAATGATAAAAAGAGAGGGGGTGGGGGACAAAAAGAAAGAAAAAATATCTGTTGAACACTGCCATATGCTATATGTAAATAACTAAATGAATACAATCTTACATGTAAGCGATATGTTAGATGTCTTTGATCTCTTAGTTATGCATTTTAACATCAAACCACTTGGGCTGGGGGGATGAGGGTGCAATAGGGAATGACATACTACTGTATAATATATTTCCTTGTTTATCTTTGTGCAATAGAATAATACTGTATGATCTACATGGTAGGTCAAAAGGATGCACACAAGCTATTGCAGCATAATTCATTGAAATCCAGGAAATAGAACTTGACAAGTAGCAGAAATAGGGGTACTGCCAAAGGATCCGATGGCAGAATGCTGCTTTTCTGATACATGATTATATAGGGATTTTTGGAAGGGAGGGGGACACCCACCCATTCTCTGACCCACATTTGTACAGTAAAGGTGATGAAGGATTGCCTGATTCTGTATTTGATAACAAAACAGTACTACTTCATCCCTTCTAGCCTACTTCATCAGACTTCTATAAGTCTGATTTTTACCCCAAAAGAATGGGCTTCAAGAGATTGTGTGGATGAGAAGATATTATTACTTTTCCCATGTTCTCCCTAGTATTTTTGAAAGATGCTTGTGAAAAGATTGAAAAATTTGAGCTCTAGCACTTTAACTTTGGAAAATATGTGAGAAAGTCAGTTTGAGGACATGTGGAAATTTATACATGTAATATAAAAATAGACACCTTTTGTCAACAGTGACATTACAAACTCCCAGTCAAAGTGCAAGTTTGTCTCCAGATGTGCTGGAATCCTTAAATGTGTTCGATTTTTAATAGGTGCAATTCATTTTCTCAAGGCCTTTTTAGGTCATTTAGGACTATGTACACTAGTGGTAAGAGTCCAATGATATGCATGTATGGTGCAAGCAGCAACCAAAAAATTACTTTTTTTTTTACGGGGGCTCTTTTCAGATTTTCCCTTAAAAAAATAGCCCCCCTTAATAATTTTGCGGTGGCTATTTTGGAGCTAAGGGGGGCATTTTTTTTTAAGGTATTTTTTTTTTAAAACATGAAATTACCCTATTATAACTTCCAAGCAGAGGCAAACATACAAATGTAACGTACATAGATTATGTCATGTAGAGTATTGCAGACATTCAGATACCCATACCCACGATTTATTCACTTTGTGTTCAACACGTGGTTTACTGTGTGATTTACATATACATGTAAATAAAACTTGTTAAAAGGAGCGTTTTGTTCAACTGTTCGGTTTTCATATCATAACAAAATATTATCACTGACACGCAGGCTATGAATTAATTAATTTATTGGGGGCTACTTTTCCCATTGTCTCAAAAAGTGGGGGCTACTCTTGAAAAAAGGGGGCTACTTTCTTAAAGCCATATTGTAAACTGTAACAATCTGTTGTGTTTTTCCTTAGCCATCATACTGCTAGCGACCAAATTGGTACGTAATATGTTATTTAGTCTTTATTTTCTGTCCAAAATTTTTATCATGATTCATGGACAATGCAATCCCATTAAAAAAGAAATGTAATTCCGTTTAAAATTGTGTTATTTATAACTTAAACCATTAAATGTCAGTGAATATTTTTACTGTTGTCCCACATACCGATGTAGATCTATTCGTTATAACGAAACATGCAAAATCATTGGGTATAGGGTCTAGATTCTAATTCTAAAGCCAAGGCAAAGGCCAAAGCTAGATCTAGTTTCATTTCGTAGACAGAAATTGATGGCATCGTATATAAATAATATAATCTAATTAAACACTTGTAAGACAAAATCTGAGGTATATGACCATCATTTATATATTTATTTATGGGTTTTTTATAACAAAATTCAATTTGTGTCTACGAAACTAGCTTTATACCGATTAATACGGGAAGAAATCTGGCATTGATTTTACATGTTTCGTTATAACAAATATATCGGTATGTGGGACAACAGTAAAAATATTCACTAACATTTAATGGTTTTAAGTTATAAATAACACAATTTTAAACGGAATCACATTTTTAAAAATGGGATTGCATTGTCCATGATAACAATTCAGGTCAGAAAACAGACTAAATAAACATATTACGTACCAATTTGGTCGCTAGCAGTTCAGCACTGACGGACGGTAAATACTTATTTGCTTCATACTACTACTAGCAGCACGTGCGCTGGAGCTGCGGCGTTCTATTTCTGTGTATTGTGGATACAGTAGTGTACTATCGTATGCATAATGTGCAGGAAACTACTATGTACTCCGTATTTCCATCGGAGGCCGGGCCGGAGCTTAGGGGGATACCGCGGTGTATAGATCTACCTACAGTAGGTACGACCACCGATTCGCTGCAATCACAAAACTTGTTTAAACGTTGATGGAAGTTTCTAGTTTTAGAGTTTTTAGTTTGAACGGAGATTTCACTTAGACACATCAATAAATTAATTTATTAATTCCTAGGGAATATCATTTTATGGCGGGGGCGATTTTTCAACATATATGGATTTTTTTTCGCCCTCGTCTTGATGTTTACCGTGGCGGTTTTAGAGGTTTAGAGGGCGAATCGCCCGTCGCCACCGTGTATTTTTTTCGTTGGCAAGCAGGTTCCCCCATTTGATGGATTAATGCCTTAAAGGTACTATGTCCCATTTGCAGGCCAAAAAAATGAAAAGGTTAAAATCCAACGGCATTTGAAAGATAATACTAATTTAGAACTTCCCTAAAAGGGGCTTGAAAATGTCTTTAAGTGGGAAAATAACGACCATTAGTTGTCAAATCGACTTAAGTGCTACCAAGACAGTAAGTAATAGTTTGATTTTCAGACCATTGTACCGAATGGTCGTATGTTTTGCACTGCACAAAGATTCAATCAGTTTAATTTTGACCATTACAAGAAGTGGGTTATTGATGTAGACAAATGCTCATATGTATGTTATTACCAAAGAAGAAAAAAGCCAATCAGTCACTCAATAGTGTCTGACAGTGAAGTCTAGCAAATAAACGGGTTTCCTTGCATAACACTACTAACGTTTAAATTTCACAGATAGGACATACATGACATATTCATAATTTCTGCAAAGTTCTACGGAATTTGATGTTGGCTGCAAAAGGGACATAGTATCTTTAAAGCCTTTTTTCTGAAAATCGCTGTGCAACGGATTTCAATAGCAAAGTAAGGTTACAGGCCAATTTAATCATGACTATGAATCTAAATAAGAAATACAGGAAAAAAAAGTGAGATATGATATCTTGTGTATAAAATCACATATTGCAGAATCGTGAGAGGGTTTTTAACTTATTCACTTGAGACATTTTGACAAGAGCTGCATGTGGATCTCAAAAAATGCTGGTCTAATGACATGCAGTAAAATGTATGCATTACAAATTCAGAGTAGCCATATGGGAGTTCTATACGTCTCTGATCTTAGCACATGTGGCAGTGTGATGCTCCGTTGAGCACTGCATAATCCATGCATTTCCTGTAGTATGAGTGTGCCTAGCTAGCAGACTGGTAACATATATTAACAGCCCGCCGGATTGCTCGTGCATACTAAATTACCTCTAAGCAGGGGTTACCTCAAGTGCCACCAGCCTCTTACTGAAGCAACGTTGATGTACGCATAGTAATCTAAACTGAATTTCTCTATATCTCTATTTCTGCCTCTGTCTCTCTCTGTCGCTGTGTGTGTGTGTGTGTGTGTGTGTGTCTCTCTCTCTCTCTCTCTCTGTCTTTAACATGGGCCTGTTTATTGGAAGTTAAAATCTTACAAAGACACATGATGACAAGACCTTAGCAAACATGTAAGAAATTATTCAGCATGCCATGTCTTCTTGTAACCATCACTCAGCTGTCCTGGTGGTAATATACGTAGACTCCATGACATTTTGTTTAGACTATACTTGACAAAGGGGCCATGTAATTGACAATCATATGAAGCTGGGCAGATAGCATGTATTGTTGCTTAAATTCAAATGTTTTTATATTTCATCTTCACAATATTTGCTTTAGAAAATGATTCTAGATTGGGGGAGGGGGCACAAAAATAATCTTTATTAACATTTTTTCCCATAAGTGTTCTCTTTTAATGAGTTTTATTATACTTTCCAGGAATAAATCCTTTGACATTTTAAAGGACTTTTAGAGGCTGTGTGGAGGTTAAAGATAGGGGTAAATTAAACAATTTTGACCTGGTCATTTTTTAAAATATTTGTTTATGGTTAAGCTGATTTTTAAGAGTCATTGTGTAAATGATATGCCTGCATGGGGTTGACTACGCGTAATGCTTTCACTAAATGACTGATCCATGCCTTGTGGGTGTCTGTGCTCTTCCTGGTACACAAAATCTGGTGCTCTCACCTTCGCAAGGGGTTCATGCAAGTGTCGTTGACCCCTCAGTCTTTCAATAAAATAGCAATATAGGAGAATCATTTGACCAAGAAGCTATCTTGGGTCTTTCTCTTTTTTACAAGAGTAAATTTTACGTCCTCCATGGGTGCTTTTGAGGTCACTGGCATGATAGTAGCATGAAATGGGCTCTGTACATATTCTATGCATATCCTGTATCAACCTGTACCTGTCACTGTGCGTATTAGAAATAGCGCCGGTTTATGTTTGCTCTTATAGTAGGCAAATATGTGAAGTCATTGAACATGCACGCTGAAATGACTGTGCATTATTCTTATGGCTATTGTGCACAGTTTCCTAGAGTGCATGTTTTTGTATGCTTACAGTAAGCACATAATGCTTGCTTTGCTGAAGTATTTCCCCAGTACTGTACGAATGAGATTGGTCGGTCCACCATAATTTCATTTCTTATGGTTAATTGAAGATGCATTTTGTAGGCTTTAGTGAGAAATCACAGTGAATTCCATGGGACGAATGTTTGTTTCTAGTTTACCAGCTTTTATTGGTAAACAACTTCAGAAATATGCATTTGGTAGAACATTGTGTTCTTTTGTAATCAAGATATTTGTCAAGTGTTATATTTTTGTTGTTTAAGTGTTAAGTGTTTTTGAAAGTAGCGAAGTCTCAATGTTGAGATAACATCACTGTTCATAACCTTTTCCTTCGTTTACTTTTTTTCTGTTGCTATTTTTTCCAAACTACTTTTGAAAAACTTTCATTTCAGTGCTTGTGAAGTGAACTAAACCTGACATTTCTTTTTCTTTTTCTGATTTACATAAATGATCAAATTAATGCATTACTGTTTATAATACAGCATTCCAAGTCTGAATGATTAGACTAGTCATGGGGATTCTAAACATAGCCGGGAGTAAAAGTAACCACACATTCCTGGAGAGGTTGTTCATGCCTATCTATTCATAATACAGTGCATCTCCGCAGAGCTTTCAAGGGGCACCTGCTTTCAAGGGGCACCTGCTCTCCCCTTTCCTGTGCATTATGGTTACTTACTCGTATTGTGTTTCCCCAACATATTGTCTTTTGAGAGCCAGAAGGATGTTGAGCCTGTGTTGCTAATTGGGCTTTATAAAACACCTTCTAGCTCAGCCTCAGAGTGTAAAAAATGATTAAATCCAATCAATCTTAATATCTTTTAAGATGTACACTGGACACTATTAAATTTGGTCTCTCATGAATTACATTTTCATACAACCAGTGAGCTAATAGTAAGCAATAATTATGAACTTTGTTCATGTAATTCTAAGTGTGTATGTTTCTGAGACGGAAATAAAGAGTTATTCTGTTCACTATAGAGTACCGAAGCTGTGACGTCATAAAAATCTATTTTTTGAATTTCTCAATTTTTTCTTCATTTTCCGAAAGAGCACCCAAAATAATGTCCAAATGTCGAAAACCAATTGAATATGTTAAGTATTTGCCGAGATATGACCATCTGAATAAAAAGATTGCCTATTGGAACTCAGTGTTATATTGCTCTGGCTCATAACATTAGGAGCCAGAGCAATATAACACTGAGTTCCCATAGGCAATCTTTTTATTCAGATGGTCATATCTCAGCCAATACTTAACATATTCAATTGGTTTTCGACATTTGGACATTATTTTGGGTGCTCTTTCGGAAAATGAAGAAAAAATTGAGAAATTCAAAAAATAGATTTTTATGACGTCACACTTCACCACTCTATAACAATGGATTAGACTTGATTTTCAATATTCATTCCAAGAATTTACTGTTTTGTTTCTTTTTTCCATTTTTTTTTTGGGGGGGGGGGTGGGGGCTGCTGCTTTCTGCGTTCATGCCTTATGTGTAACGATCGCATTGTAGTGAGACTACATGACACAATGGGCTAGCCTTAGCGATAAACCTAATAACAATGAGTAATGTCTATTGATTCATAACATGAGGCCAAGTTTTGGCTGAAGATTGCACTATAATGTTTCCTTAATTTCATATTGTGTCAGAAGAATCCGCTATCCTCAGCAACAGAGGCCGGACGAAATAGGGGCTCGTCCACAGAGGTTCATGCCACAACAGGTAAGCATCCACTTTCCTGGTATATGGGGGGTGTTTCACAAAGACTAAGATCGACTTTAAGTTGGACTTAACTACATGTATGGCAGGCCATTCATGCCACTGTTTTCTCTCACCATATACTGGCATTGGTCTCTCACAGGACGTACAAATCATGGTCACAAATCTACAGAATTTACATTTTTGATAGTTCATTATTGAACGAAAAAATACTATCTAAAGATCATAATGGTGAGAGCAAACCAGTGGCATGATTGGCCTGCCATAGTGAAGTCCAACTTGAAAGTTGATCTTTGTCTTTGTGAAACACCCCGTACATATTCTGCCCAAAGAAATTTGTAAGGAAAAAAGTTCACATGTGATGTGAGTAGAAGTCGAGAAGAGACAATCTTTGAATGTTTCGTTCAACCTAGGCCACCCATCTAGGATTACGATTAGGCCTTTAAAAAAACTTGTTGTATTGCCCTTTAGGTGCCAAAACATGGGTCGGTCGGTCGGAAATTTTTTTTTTTTTAACTTTTTTTTTGTCGCCCTCTGTGGGCCGATATTTTTCAGTTTTGAATGTTATTTATTTATTTTTTTTTTGCCCTCTTATGGCTGATATTTCTCAGTTTTTTAATGCTTTAATACATGTGTTTCGGCGTCATCATTCCATTCATATCTTTTTCACCTCATAATAATCCATGGTTTGCAATGTTGTGTTGAGACAACACTCTGTGCGAGCGAAGTTGGTTTTCAACACTGCGCATGCGCGGCATTTAATTCACGGGCGGACAGCACTTAATGACCACCAATTGAAAAACATGTTAATATCCACTCTTTGAGAGCTCGATTTGAGACTGTCGGCAATATGTCAACGGATTCCAAATTGATCAAAAATTTAAAATTTGTCTCGATGTATATGTCCTTTCATCTCGTCTTTACGTACATTTTCAATGTTTTTTAGTGCCTTCAAAATGTGTCATGAATATAAAAGTGTTGTGAGCCTTTCCGTAGAAAACTCTTAACAGTGACCGTCGCCCAAATCTCCCTGGTTTCTAGCTGGTGCAGTGCATGGTATAAACACGTACACGAGGCCGGGGTCTACTTGCATGTTTACGCTAGTAGGATTTTGAAACTATAGGGCAGAAGACTGAGAATTTGGGAATAATTTGATTTTATGCATTTATATCCCATTTAAACAAACCAAATACTTTTTTTTTATTCATTAATAAACAAAAATTCTAAAAAACGTATAAAAAAAAAACTTTTTAAAATGCCGACCCTAGATTTTCAGATTTTTGGGTCGGTCGCAAAGGGCAATACAACAAGTTTTTATTTTAGGCCTTATTGTGGATTTTGAACTCTCTTTTTGTTTGGTGTGGTTATGTTTTTTTTTCTTCTTCTTCTTCAAGTCAACCCTTGAAATACAGGTATATGCTGTGACAAAAACAATGGGATTTTGTTTGTGTGTGAATGTGCATTTGTGCATTGTTACAGTACATATTCCATTCTCAACTCTCAAACCAAGTGAATACAAATAAAATCATGTGAGCACTGCATTATATCTCAAAGAAATAATCGTATGAGGCACTTTAGCAATCACACTTATCAAAAGAAAATGCCTTTAACCAAAGACTACTGCATGTTCTCATTCTCTTCATCAAGGGAAATTCAACCTTAAAGATAAAGTTGAGTTCTGGTCATGCGATTGCATTGTGAAAGAAACGGTGTGGAATCGATCAGAAAAGGTTGATCATCTAGCATATAAGTATTGGTGTGTACTGCAAGGTTCTGGAATCATCAAAATGATAAGAAATTTGGCCCAGTCTTGGTAAAGTTACAAGCACTGTACACAGAAATATGTTAATGGGACTACACGAACATGTGGCGTAAAAATCCGTCCCGATTTTTATGCTGTTACATGCCATATTTAGAATATGAAGGCATTTGAAGAGCCATGCTTTTCAGGGAACATTTTTTATCTGATGTCCTTCCACGCTTGCGTAATAAAAATGATAGCGCTCACAAATTATTTATTACCTCTTCCCAGAACTCAACCTTCAACCTTAATAGCAAATTGCTCTGAAGGAAAGCAGAAAAATTAGAGAAGCAGATTGGTAAAAGTTTGAACGAAAATGTACAACTATAAGAAAGTTATGAATTTTTGAGAAATTGTAATCACTATACATATGGAAATTTCAAATTGGTTGAATCGGTAATGTCACTGTGATGTCTATTTTTTCTCCAAAATATATGACTCGACGTCTTGTCTTTTTAGAGAACCCATAATGGTATAATGATATATCTGTACACGACAAACGGGAGAGTTGTCCATGACTACATCACAACTACATCACAAATACACTAACCAAATTGCCAATTTGAGATTTGCACAGTTGTAGTGATTTTATATTTCACACATTTCTAAATTATTACTAGTTTGATTTATTTCAAACTTTTGCCGTTCTGTTTCTCTTATTTTTCTACTGTCACACAAATGAACTCATTGCAAAGGTTGGAACCATCTGCTTCTGGTAATCAATAGGTTAAGTTCACATGGACAAAATGGTAATCATTACCTTGCACATCTTTGTCTCTCTTCTCCAGGCACCACGGCCGCAACACCCTGTACCGTCGCAGAGCCCTCGTATTCCATCCCCTTCAGTCAGCCCAGTGGCTGTCAATACACTCACCCATGACATGAGCAAGCAAGGGGCTCCAAGCCGGCCTGCCATGGCCGCGTCACCCCAGCAGGGTATTTTGCCAAACCAGCCCAACCCTGGCCCCATGATAAACATGAGTCAAGTGCGCTTCCCGCAGGCGCCTCGGCAAGCACTGCCTCGAGGATACCAGGTAAGACAACCAAATGATCAGGAAGTTTCTGAGTGATTCAGCCCTTAAAATATATTTCTATATTTTTATTTGTCTTTTAATGTTTACTAGTATTTAATTATTTTTTTAATTGTTAATATATGAGCATGCAAGGATGATGCAATCGGATTTTGGGTGTATGAGGTAAACGATTAAAGGTCACAGGGTCATAAACAGTGTTAAAAAAATACCAGAAACCATCTCATTACTGCTATGATTTTAAAAGCACTGAAGCAATTCAAGCTAAATTTGACTATGTGTGTATGAAATGGAACGATGAACTGATTAGAATTTAGGTGTACAAGATCAAAGGTGAAAGATCACAGGGTCATTTATAGTGTGAAAATATAGTATTACTATCATATTATCCAAAGTGAACTGATTGAGCCAGACTGACAGGTCTTGTGTAATGCACTGTGCCCTGAACCACTATGGAGTTTTGATAATAAAACTTCCCTAACCCTCGAGATATGAAGGCCAGCTGATTTATTTTCTGGTGGGACAACAGGTTCGCTGCTCGAGACCTGGGTGTCGGCGAATTATGATACAATACACATGGACACTGACTACTATGTGGCTTTTAAACCATGAGCACCTGTTACAAAATTCAATTTCTAACCCTGTGCAATCCTTGCTTGCATTCCAGCAACAAATTCAACAGCAGGTGTACAGTCCCTTGCGTCACCAGACCCAAGCTCAGATGCAAAGCATGCAGCAGCACCCTCAAGCTGGTGGTCCAGCCACCCAGCAAGGCGCCAACACAGTGCAGATTGTGCAATCCAGTGCTGCCGCCGCTGCAGCGTCAGGACAGTACATGCAGCAAGGTGGTACACAGTTTATTATGCCAGGGGCAATGCCAATTGTACAAGGGGTAAGTCATTCCCCCCATTCCTAACTTAAACGAAAAACCTTCATTCAGTTAAATGTAAATACCTAAATCTCAAACTTATCCATGTCCATGATTCATTTTGAGTCAATATAATACTTTTTATTGTGTTTTTCTTTAAAATTTAGAAAATTAGCAAAAATTAGTGTACTTCGGCCATTCATATGCTCATAATTTGCATTGCATCATTAAAATGAAAACATGAACGCGTTGCTAATACTTAAATGTACCTCCATGCATAATTTCACATGAATCGGACAATCGGTCTTCGAGATCTTTTTTTTTTGGGGGGGGGTGGTCAAATTGTTCCCCCCTACCCGGTAAAAACCTGGTCTGAAATAACCCGGTTAAAATAGGGTTAAACCCAACCCTGGGTTTGAGATCATGTCATTGCAACCAATTTTGGACAACGGCTTAAACCTAGCGTCAGGTTTAAATTTTAGGAGAATACGGGCCAATGTTTTTAGTGTAAATCCTATGATATTTAGAGATAGCACATCACAACAGGGGAAATGCCTATTTCACAACTGGTAATTCACCCCTCCATCTTTTCACTTCAGACCTCCATTTAAAGAATTAATAATAATATAAAAATCAGTCTGGAAAAAATTGGGTAATCAGGGAAAATTTGCTCTAATCTGACAATTCACAGAATTTTATAGGCCCATGAAATATCTGTAATATTTTGTTTCATGTCAGTGAGGAGAAGATGCTTAAAGCCCAAGTCCACTCCAAAAATAACCTACTTTCAATAGAACCAGAAAAATCAGAAAAACCAATCAAAAAAAGTTTGAGCAAAATCGGATAACTAATAAGAAAGTTATGAATTTTTAATGACATGAAAAACTTTGAAAATCACTACACAAATTGGCAACTCACTCATGAGTCTGTGACGTATGGTCCTCACTATCCACTAATTATTTTCTTTATATTGATAATATAAATTTCCTATTTTCACCCTAAGAATCTTATTTCTTCACACCAGCATCCAAGTTAGATTGTTAGTAATATGTTTTTGTGTGGATGCACAAATAAAAGTAATTTTTGTCCAGTTAAATCATGAAAATTGAATTTTGATAAACTATTTATATAAAAATCAATAATTATGAAATACAATATTCAGAAAATAGTATCAATTCTTCAAAATTCATAAAAGTTTTTGGGAAATGTCATGCACGCAATATGATACAAATCATATAACCTGGGCAAAGGCATGGGAAATCAAGTTTTGGGGATAAAAGGGAAATTAATGGGATTAAACTATATAAAGCAATTGATAAGTTGTGAGGACATGACGTCACAAACTGATAACCATCTTGGCAATTTGTGTTTTGATTCTCATTGTTCCATAGTTTTACATACTTTTTCAAAAAAAACTTTCTTATTAGTTATCCGATTTTGCTCAAACTTTTTTTGATTGGTTTGTCTGATTTTTCTGCTTTTATTGAAAGTAAGTTATTTTGGAGTGGACTTGGGCTTTAAGAGATGTTTTGAAGACATTTTGAACTTGAATCTTGGAATTTTTTAACTCGATTAGGAATATTGGCAAAATCAGGGACTTTTTGTTAATGAAACTCTGGGAATCCTACATGAAAGAATGAATAATTTTGATATATGCTCTTCCTTTAGCATCAGATGGCACACAGATCGTTTCAGCCGACGTATCCACAAGTATTTCAACCGACCGGACCACAATACTACAGCTCATCTCCACAACAACAAGGTTAGTTAAACGAAATCTGTTCATAGAACTGATTGAACGGAATATGAACTTTTTAGCCGTCGTGGAAGGGAAGGGGTGACGTTAGGCAGTTATCACCCAACCCACTTTTCCCATGTACGTGGAAATATTATTTTTGTAGAAATTTGATCCTTCCATGATTCTTTATACAAGAGGCATCTAAGCTAAAGCAAAATTTTGTTTTTACTCTTTAAAGCTAGGTTATATGAAACTAGATGGAACTTCGACTGCGCGCATTTGAAAAATGATGCCTCCGCCATAGAGCGAGTTTACAAACCAAAACGGAAGCAATTTTTGATATTCAAGTTTGATAGTAATCCATTAACGGGTTCTCAGAATATCGTGATTACAAGCTATTTTTCATATACATAGCTCTGCAAGATAAATTCCTGTCCTGAGTTTAATAGTAATCCATCTGTTGGTTCCAATTATAATGTGTTCACAAGCTATTTATATGCATACATATGTGCCCCATGACCTTTGACCTCATGACCCTAAAATCTAATCAGTTCATTGGCTCTGCAAGTTACATAAACATGTCTTGAGTTTGATGATAATCTGTCTATCGGTTCTCAAGATAATGCGATCACAAGCTATTTTTATGCCTCCGCTACAAAGTAGCCGGAGGCATTATGTTTTCTGGTTGTCCGTCTGTCCGTACATACGTACGTATGTATGTACGTCCCGTTCTCGTGATCGCGTTATCTCAAGAACCGGTTGATGGATTACCGCCAAACTTGGGTCATGTATGTATCTTGCTGAGCTAATAAAATGATTAGATTTTGGGGTCACAAGGTCAAAGGTCAAAGGTCACAGGTCACTACCTTACCAAATATTATGTACTGCACTATTGTAAACCAGAAGGATAATTCAAAAATGTTCATGTTCAATCTGTATTTAACAAATTTGCAAAGATAATCTTCCGTACTCCAAAAATGAAAGATAAAACTATTTATTACCATAATGTTTAGATATGCTTTGTTTGAGATGTGTTTCACCATAGTGTATTTCATTGCATCTTTATTATTTTTTCTTATTTTCTCAGTATTTTCTCAGTATGCACAACCCACTCCCAGGCCGCAGTTTAACACACAGCCTCCTGCCCCCAGACCAGAGAGTCAGAGGAGTAAGAGTTCTACCCGCATAGTCATACAGGACCCCTCCACAATGCAAGACGTCACAGACATGATAATGCGTGATACGTCACGATCTAGCTCTCCTCATTCAGGTCGTTCAAGTGCAAATGTCACTCCCCCAGTGGTAAGAATTGGCTTCCTTTTCAAGGGAACCCATATATAGTACGATGGTGTTAGGTAGTGTATCCCTTTTGCAGCCAACATCAAATTCTGTAGAACTTTGCAGGAATTATGAATATGTCACGTATGTCCTATCTGTGAAATTTAAACGTTAGCAGTGTCCTAGTACTCAAATTATGTCCCGTTCTCGTGATTGCGTTATCTCGAAATATAGCTAGTGATCACATTATCATTAGAACCGATGGATGGATTACCATCAAACTCAGGACATGTTTGTATCTTGCTGAGCAAATGCTCTTATTAGATTTTGAGGTCAAAGTTCAAAGGTCATGAGGTTCATTATGTTTGCAAAAATAGCTTGTGATCGCATTATCATTGGAACCCATAAGACGGATTACCATCAAAGTCATCGCGTTATGTCAAGAACCGATTGATGGATTACCGCCAAACTTGGCTCATGTATGTATTTTGCAAAGCAAATAAACTGATTAGATTTTAGGGTCATAAGGTCAATGGTCATGGAGCTTGTGAATGCATTATCATTAGAACCGACAGATGGATTACTATCAAACTCAGGACATGTATTTATCTTGCAGAGCCATGTATATGAAAAATAGCTTGTAATCACAATATTCTGAGAACCTGTTAATGGATTACAATCACACTTGAATATTAAAAATTCCTCCCATTTTGGTTTGTAAAATCGCCCTGTGGCGGGGGCATCATTTTCGACTGCGCGCAGTCGAAGTTCCATCTAGTTATAACAAAATTCAATTTCTGTCTACGAAAGTAGCTTTATACGGGGAAAAAATCCGCCATTGATTTCGCATGTTTCGTTATAACAAATATATCAGTATCACTCACATTTAATGGTTTTAAGTTATAAATAACACAATTTTAAACAGAATTTTAAACAGAATTACATTTTTTTATGAATGGCATTGCATTGTCCATGATAAAAATTCAGGACAGAAAAAGACTAAATAAACATATACTTACCAATTTGGTCGCAAGCAGTTCAGCACTGTTGTGCGCTGCATGCATTCTTGCTACTGAACGGAGTACTACGGACAGTACACGCAGATACTTATCAGTTTACCAGTATAATTATATAGGTACGATATGGTATTTTATAGCAGACAAGCGCGCGTTAGCAGTGTGGTGTTGACATCATATCGGCATGCGCATGGCCATGCATGCATTATATTGCCAGTACTCGGATCGTGCCTGCGATGCGTCATTGAACTGCAAGCGTGTGTCTGTCGGGGCTCGGGCCGGGTGGTTATCGGTGCGCGGGCGATCAGAATCAGCGACGCAGAAGGGTTGCCCCTTCAAGTATGGTTTTCAGGATTTTAGGGGGCTATTTTGAGACTCGGGGGATCGTCCTTCGCCCCCATGTATTTCTGACCCTGGCTTGTATACAAGTTCACGGTATTTAGTTATTCAGTGTCTGTCAGTGTTTTGGAATAGACCATAGGCCTAATTTTCATTGCTATTTAAATTTATTTAATTTTTAGGGTCGAATTCTACCTTTTTCGAGTGATTTATGATTATTTTATCACTCTTTTTTCCAGTCAACTTCAAGTGAGGATGCAAAGAGGATACAGGCCCAATTTGCATCTAAAGTTGCAATGGTCGCTAGTGATCTCCCGGAGTCTGACCTACCACAACCCCACAGAGTACCTCCACAGCCAGCACCTCAACAACCACAGACTCAGCAGCAGCCACCTCAACAACAGCCACCAGTACCACAACCTATACCACAGCAACTAGCAATGCAGCCACCACAACAACCAGGGCAACAGGTTCTAGTGAAGCCTGTTGGGCCTGGAGAGCAGCCTGTTCCTGTGGTAGCTGGCCAGGCTCCTGCAGGAGGAAACTTCCCTGTCATCGCTCCAGGTGCTGCACCGGTGGTGGCACAGCTTCCAAGTCGACCAGTAGAGCCAACAGTGCCAGAAGGAGCACAGAACACAGTAGTGGCAGCAACACCTGTGGCAGAAGCAATCCAGCCCCAAAGGCCTGTCCCCCAGGCAGTAGTACCAGCACCTGTACCTAGCAAAAATCCTGTGCAGATGCAGCAGGTGCCGACTGAAGCAATGCCTCTCGCTGTCCCACCCCCTCAGAATCCAGCCCCAGTGCCAGCTGCTGCTGCTGCTCCCCCAGCAGGTCCCCCAGCCAATGTGCAAGCTGCTTCTGTCCAAGAAGCGGCAGCACCATCAAACATGAACCTGCCAGTGCAAACACTGCATCTGCTGCAGAAAAGGCATCACCACCAGAACAACAGGCGCCTGATGGTGCTGCAGTGCCTCCACCAGTACAACCAACACCAGAACCAAACCCTAAACAAGTGGATGATGGCTCCAAACAAACAAGTGCAAATACTCCAGCAGTGCAACAGGCAACGCCAGTACCTGCAGTTCCGCAGCCAGAGAGCCAGGAGGCTACTGCTACCCCTCAAGAAAGTAAGATTTAAAAAAAATTGCATCTCATGGTGTTTATTTCATTTCTTCCATCCATCCTTGCATTGAACGGAAAGCAGTTTATGAAAATATGAAACTCATAAGTTATTCCTTTTATGTGGATTGAATTTTTAGCAAACTAACAATGATTATAACCAATTTCTGTAGGGGAGGGGGAGGGGGCAGTGGTGTTTGAATAGTTGTCTTCACTCTGCACGTCTCTGCCTTCACCATTAGGTTTAGTTCCTGTATTCCTTTTGTTTAATAGCTTGGAAAGTTAGGACAACACTTTTGATTCTGTGTATTATATCGTTTGAAATATGGAGCTTGTTTTGAGAGCAATATGTCCACTTTTGTTGCAGGTAAAGACATTAAGAAGAAGAGTCAAAAGAAGAGATTTCAAGAACTGGACAAGAAGACAACAAAAGGCTCAGATGAATTTGATGCATACAAGACAGATGATGTTCAGGTGAGAATGGTTATAATGATCGACCTTTTGTTAGGTTAATGTTCCCATGTGATGTGAATAACAACAGCCTTGACTATTCTGTGACAAATTATCAAATGTAAAGCAAGGATTTCAGTTGCTTATATCGGTGATTTGTTTCTTGTTATTGATAAGATTTGTAAAGCACAGCTTAGCGGCAAAGGTGTATGGGGTGGAGGGACATATCACAGTGCATTTTTAGTACACCTGTATGCTTTAGAGAGATTAATCAATTCCAAGCATTATGGAATTACATTTTGAGATATTTTTCAATTTTGAAAAAGAATGTACATCTTTTTCAAAAAAATGTACAAATTAATGATATAATATATAAACTAATATGAGGTACTTTTACAACAGTTAAGTTACATATCAACCATCCATCACATTATAAAATATTGTATTTACAACCTGTCTGCACTAGTTTGGCCAGGTGGATTAGACCACCCAGCGTGGTCACTGACAGGTGGTTATCTCATCAACTCGGCTCTCAATTAACATAAGAAACAACGGGCACCGCTTAGGCATTGTTTTCCATATAGAGGGAGCAAGTAGCTACATGTTCAAGTAGTGCAGTGGGGCTTTACATAACGTTGTTACGGAATGACCAAGATTTGCCTTTCTGTACATGTCATTCCGTAACAATAAAACTATACTATAAACTATAAAATTCAATATTTCATGAATTTGATAAATGGTTGATAAGGAATTCAATTGTTGTGGAAGTGCCTCATGTTAGTTCATATATCATGTAAATTTGTAGATTTTCATTGAAATATCTGAGATATTCTTTAGTAAAATTAGAAGTGTCGTTCAGTAATGCTTGGAATTGACTGATTCTGTAGTGTTACAGGATAAGTGACATGACATGGTATACAAATAATGAATGGTTATGAGTTCAATAGTGCGAATATTTTCATGAGTCGAAAGATTAACGTTCTATTCAACGAGGCGTCAGCCGAGTTGAATAGAATTAGCGTTATCTTTCGACGAATGAAAATATTTGCACTATTGGACGAATGAAAAATATTCATTATTTGTTTTATACATCTTTCAACAAATTACGCTTTGCTCCTTATATTAAAGACAAATTAAAGTTGGAGTCAGGCCTTCTCGATTACATTCAGATTGCCTTCGCGTCAGATGCGTGCAGAGCACAATGGGATACATGCAGGGCAGAGAGTGTGTGTGTGTGCATTGTACGCAGTCTGCATATAACCAAAAATGCACGCTCGTTGAATAGTACTACAGCGAATATAACCAAAAAAGCATGGTCGTGCAATAGTATTATTTATTGAATATCACGTGACAAACAATCCTCCAATCAAATGACAAGGATTTACTTAGGTGTTGTATAATACTGAATAACCTGATGAGATTGTATCATTCTGAACTGTAAAATCTGATCATATACATACATGTTTTTATAAGGATCTGTTGATGATATATTTGAAGAAAGAAAAATCCTTTTACCTTTTTTTAAAAGGAACCCACCCCAAGCCAAGAGAATCCTGGAAAAGAAAAAAATGTTGAATTTGAACCAGAAGCTAAAGTCTCGATGGAACCCGCTAAAGAAATTGTGCAAGACGTTAGTTCATCGGAGAAACCTAAAGAAACAACTCAGCCACAGGAGGAAAAGAAGTCCACGGAAAAGACTGATGATGCACCTCAGAGTGATGTGGCCAAGAGGAAAAGTGAGAAAGAGTCTGTGGTGAGCGAGAAGCAAACTGAGGTAGCAGTGGTGCCTGATACCACCGCCCCAGCCAAGCTGGACACGGAGGAGAAGTCGGATCGCTTTGACGCAACGGAGGACAGGGAGAATGTGAATGAGGCAGACAATGTGGAGTCTGAGAACTCGAAAAACAAGGAAGGAAAGCCAAATCCTAAGGACAATAAGATGCAATTGAAGTATGCCTACAGGGAAGGTAATTTTGTAACTGATGTTGTTACGACACCCTCTATTTTCATGTTGTGAGGAGATTCATGGAAAGGGCTTGCATGCTCTATACCAGGACTTTTTATGAATTGTGATGGAAGTGATTGTTTAATATATATCTTTACATGTTTTTTTTTTCTTTCATTTTCAATTTTTTTCTTTTGGAGAGCAAATGTCATATAGTCTAAAAGTCTGTTGACATGACATTGAATCAAATGTTAACGGTGTAACATGTGTCATTAGGATGTAAGCAAAGCTTGCTACAGGTCATCACAAGGAGACAACATCTTTTTTACATTTTCCTAAATCTAATCCTACTACACTTATTATCTCATTTTAGAAAGAGATAAATATTAAAACAATTTTTTAAAAGATATAGTAAGTCCCATGCAGTCTTGATGATGTGAACTGCCACCAAAAAGTGCAAAACAAAAAACTGCTGCAGCATGACATAACATGAGAAAGGATAAACATAGGAGGTATTTACTGTAAGCATCAAGGCTGGTTCGGTATTCAGTGATCTTTGAAGCATCATTTAATTGTGGTAGGTCATGCAAACAATGTACTGCATCAAGCTGAATGCACCTTTAGGTGATTATGTGTGGTGTTAATCTGTTTGCCATCATGCCATGCAACACAAAAACAGAATGAAAAGTTGAATAAGAAGTATGTAGTAGCCATGTCCAGATTTCAATCTGTTCTCATGAGTAGAGAAAACAGAAAAGAATCAGCCCAAGTACTCCCAACACTGATTTAATTTGATTACATAGTTGCCTCATGAAATGCGCATACTACCCAAATTTTACAAAAATAACCATTAATACTAATCTGATAATCTAATAAGATAATAGAGATATGGGAGTAAGAAATATGGGATATACAAGTAATATGTCAATTGAAAGCAGATATATGGGTCACAGTTACTCCAGGCTGTATTCCATCAGAAGTTTAGGGGGAAGGTTGCACTTGGGTTTTAGAGGGTTGGGGTTAGGTGTAATGTTTTGTCCAAGGTTGAAATTGAGAATTCTATTGGTGAAGGGTATTGGCCGTGAAGCATCCGTTGCCCGGAGCATGTGGTGTGTACAACCAGTATGTGGTAGCATGTGCTATTCTTATATTTATTATATTACATGTTTTTAGACTATGATTACACACCTGTAGTTATTGCATTGAGGTCAAAGCCAATGTACAATTAACGGAACGTAGACAAAGGCACGCTGTAAAGGCAATAAGTAGCGGTGATCTCATTTTCAATCTCCTTTACACCTACAGACCAATGGAGCCCTGTCAATCCAGAGGGCAAGAAACAATACGACCGTGACTTTCTCCTGCAGTTCCAGAAGGGATGCACGGATAAACCAGATGGGCTTCCAAACATTCCTGACATTGTTCTGGACAGAGTGAGTCCATCATCCTCTGTTATCATGACGGGGGTACTCTCAACTCTTTTTGAATACCAAGCCTGAGATAAAATCATCTTTAGTATATGATTAATAAAAGAATCTTTGGATTTCTTTGTAGCTTGCTTGTATTGCTTTTGTTATTGATATTGATGAATCTGATATTGTAGCTCTCTCTTTGTACATATTTGTAAATTGTACCAGTGATTTTGCTATGCACTGTTCAGGTAGCGTCATATCTATATCTCACATTTAATATGTGAATCCATTATTGTACCCACCCTTTCATTTTTTTCAACATGCTCCCACTGTCCTTGCACATGATTTCTCATTTGGAAACAGTTGAAATTTAATCATTACCTTTGTACATGTAACATAAATATTTTTCCAATAGACATGTGGGGATATAAAGCACTTTGAGACCACCAGTGATTCCAAAAGTGTAGAGATGACTATGTGTTTTGTTACTATTAAAAGAAAGAATTATGTTAAATTAATATTTTGCCTCCTAATTTCTCATCCAGGCCGTTGTTCAGACAATGGGTCTGAACATAAACCAAGGTGGAAACCAGAAGAACACAGACTTTATGCCATCCTTCATGAAGTCACCAAGAGTACCGGTAAATAACAAACTTTATCATTTACTTCACAGAAAGCCCCTTTTTTATGCCTCCGCTACAACGTAGCCGGAGGCATTATGTTTTCTGGTTGTCCGTCCGTCCGTACGTACGTACGTACGTACGTACGTGCGTCGTCCCGTTCGTGATCGCGTTATCTCAAGAACCAATTGATGGATTACCGCCAAACTCGGGTCATGTATGTATCTTGCAGAGCTAATGAAGTGATTAGATTTTGGGGTCACGAGGTCCAAGGTCAAAGGTCACAAGGCTCATTATGTATGCAAAAATAGCTCGTGATCGCGTTATCTCAAGAACCGATTGATGGATTACCGCCAAACTTGGGTCATGTATGTATCTTGCAGAGCTAATGAACTGATTAGATTTTGGGGTCACGAGGTCAAGGTCAAAGGTCACAGGGCTCATTGTGTATGCAAAAATAGCTTGTGATCGCGTTATCTCAAGAACCGATTGATGGATTACCGCCAAACTTGGGTCATGTATGTATCTTGCAGAGCTAATGAACTGATTAGATTTTGGGGTCACGAGGTCAAAGGTCAAAGGTCACAGGGCTCATTATGTATGCAAAAATAGCTCGTGATCGTGTTGATTGATGGATTACCGCCAAACTTGGGTTATGTATGTATCTTGCAGAGCTAATCAACTGGTTAGACTTTGGGGTCACGAGGTCAAAGGTCAAAGGTCACAGGGCTCGTTATGTATGCAAAATAGCTTGTGATCACATTATCTCAAGAACCGATTGATGGATTACCGCCAAACTTGGGTCATGTATGTATCTTGCAGAGCCAATGAACTGATTAGATTTGGGGTCACGAGGTCAAAGGTCACAGGGCTCATTATGTATCCTAAAATAGCTCGTGATCGCGTTATCATTAGAACCAACAGATGGATTACAATCAAACTTGAATTTTAAAAATTGCTTCCATTTTGGTTTGTAAAATTGCTCTATGGCGGAGGCATCATCGACTGCGCGCAGTTGAAGTTCCATCTAGTTTTCTTCTTTTTTTTAAAGACACCATGGTTATGGAAGGTGTCTTGTATTATAACTGCACTGTTACATTAGAAAGAGTGGTTTCCTTAGAAAGCTGATGCCAAATTCTAGTTTCTGATTATCAGGTATCCCCCAAAAGGCAAGTTCATTATTTATTTGAATGAAAGGTGTATGTAGTAGAATTCCTTTTGAAATTCAATGCAAGTTGGTGTAGAAAATGTTCTACTAATAGGAAAGGACCTGCAGCTGAGAAATGATTAATATTGCATGTCTATCTTATGCAGCACATTTCCATGCAGCTTGCACCCATTTGAAGAGTTGTCAAATTGCACCTGGGGCCGTGTCATAAACCTTGTTATCTATAACAAATGCTAAATTTCTATGACAAATTTGCTCTCCGCCAATCAGATGCCATGATTTCAGTAGCTTATAACAGTAGCTTGTAACTTGTTATTGATATCAAGTTTTATGAAACGGGTCCTGTTTGACTTTGGTTGTCATTGATGCTTCCTGCTCTTTCCAACCCAGGGCAAGCAGCCCAACTACCCAACCAATCCGGGCAGGAGATCATCTCGAGAGCCCCTCAAGGTGATCCAGAGAGCCAGAGATTCAAATGAGACCAAGCTAGCCACATCAGAAAAGGCTTGGAAAGCTGGCTACAAGCGTGCACCAGAAGATTCTAAGGACGACGAGGTCACCAAAACACAGGTGAGTTGGTAGCCCATTGTTATTCCGATGACGACTTAATTCTCTCACCCACATCCTTGGTCTTAATACAGGATCCTTCCCGTTCTAGTAGACAATGTGTTACTGCCTTCATGAGCAATCCAACCCTTGTAATAAGTTCATGTCTATGAAAGCAGATACAATTATATGAACAGAGTGGCGAAATTTTGAATTATATCAGACTAATAATAAGAAAGTTATGAATGTTAGAAATATGAGCTCACTTAGTCTATGCGAATCTCAAATAGGCAGTTTTGTGAGTGGATAGTGACGTAGTCGTGGATAACTCCCGTTTTCATGTACAAAAATATCATTAATTTCTGTTTTTATATTACGTGCCTTCACCCTTAAAGAGAAGGTTGAGTTCTGGTAAGAGGTGAAAAATAATATGTGAGCGTTATCATTGTTATTATGCAAGTGTGGAAGAACATCAGATAAAAAATGTTCCCTGAAAAGCATGGCTCTTCAAATGCCTTAATATTCTAAATATGACGTGTAACAGCATAAAAATCGAGACAGATTTTTATGCCACATGTTCGTGTAGTCCCATATACATCTTTCTGTGTACAGTGCTTGTAACTTTACCAAGACTGGGCCAAATTTCTTATCATTTTGATGATTCCAGAACCTTGCAGTACACACCAATACTTATATGCTAGATGATCAACCTTTTCTGATCGATTCCACACTGTTTCTTTCACAATGCAGTCGCATGACCAGAACTCCACTTTATCTTTAAATCGGGCACTACTTTAAAGATACTATGTCCCTTTTGCAGCCAACATCAAATTCTGTAGAACTTTGCAGGAATTATGAATATGTCATGCATGTCCTATCTGTGAAATTTAAACGTTAGCAGTGTCCTAATATTCAAATTATGCAAGGAAACCCGTTTACTTGCTAGACTTCACTGTCAGACACTATTGAGTGACTGACTGGCTTTTTCATCTTTGGTAATAACATACATAAAATGAGCTGTAAAGGGTACATGAGCATTTGTCTACATCAATAACCCACTTCTTGTAATGGCCAAAATTAAACTGATTGAATCTTTGCGCAGCATAAAACGTACGACCATTCGGTACAATGGTCTGAAAATCAGACTATTACTTACTGGCTCTATAGCTCCTAAGTCGATTCGACAACTAATAGTCGTTATTTTCCCACTTAAAGACATTTTCAAGCCCCCTTTTTTTAAGGGAAGTTCTAAATTAGTATTGTCTTTCAAAAGCCGTTGGAATTTAACCTTTTCATTTTTTTGGCCTGCAAATGGGACATAGTACCTTTAAATATAGTATGGATAGGAAATTATAGGTCCTCTAACGAGAATAGACCCTCCTGAGTCAAAATGTTTTGAAGACTTCAACTTTTTTGTCATTTTGTGTGTTGGGACAAATTGGAAAGTTGTCTGAAACTCCAATGTGTTTTATAGCTGTTTTTATGACTCTATGCTTCAATCAGGGTGCAAAAACAGAAGAGGAATACAAACAATAACGATTCATAGATTATATTGACAGAATATTAGGGTATGTCTCCTGAATATTTAAGGTAAATTCATATTTCAAAATTGTAAATAAAAATTGTAGGCACATACAGAAAAGAATACACCTTTTCACGGTTACAAAAGTGCGTATGCTCAGACATGGGCGCCATCTTAATTTAAGATAATTTAAGATAATCAAAGATGTTAACCCCACTGACCTCCAGATGTCAGGGGTTTACGCGTAATTAAGATAGCGCCCATGCAAATATGATGTGGCGCACAGCGCAGGCATCTGAAAACATTGATGACATCACTGACTGCGCTGTGCGCTCACATCATTTTTGCATGGGCGCTATCTTAATTACGCGTAAACCCCTGACCTCTAGAGGTCAATGGTTTGTTTATCTTAAATTAGGATGGCGCCCTTAACCGTGAAAAGGTGTATTTGGTCATTTTTGTTTGTGTTTGTTGATTTGATTATTTCAAATGATGCAAAATGGTTCTGCTTTTCTGAACCTTTTCCTCATCTTCTACACTATCTTCTAACCCCAAATCCAGGAGCTGTTCCGCAACTTCACAAGTATTCTTAATAAGCTGACTCCTCAGATGTTTAACAAACTGACGGACAAAGCACTGCAACTCCCCATTGACACTGAGGACCGGCTGACAGGAGTCATTAATCTAGTTTTCGAAAAGGTAGGTGATGGACATCATAATAATATGTCCATTTATATAACGCAGCTACGATATGACTAAACTGTACTGTGCTTAATACAAAATATCACGTTATTACCCCAGCTGTAGCTGAGCTGCCATGATCAGGCCCTAAAGCATTCAAAGAATTTCTTCTTACCACCTATCCATTTACCTCGCCTGGGTGGAGAGTGGCAAATGTAGACTTATGTATTAGTGCCACAGTGAGACTCGAACGCAAAACCATGCGATCCACAGTTTGGTGACATATCCACTAGACCACAGCACCTCTACATGGTGGTTTTCTAATGACATTTATGGGTTCAAAATTTAGCCTGTGCCCACATGTTGTGGGGGAGGAGGGTTGGTTATATGGGACTAACATATATATTCACAAATGCCTAGTTGATCTCAACAATATATATATATTTTTTAAAGTTTGTCATCATTTAGGTAGTTAGTGAAGCTAATTTCAGCACAGCCTATGTCCACATGTGCCAAAGTGTGGTTTATTATCCCCTCGCCGACAAAGTCGGAGGGGATATAGTCCGCTGCAGTCTGCCTGTAACAAATCTGGTTTCCATTCAATAACTTTAGGAATTTTTGATGGATTCTATTGAAATTTGATATGAAGGTACATGGTATCAAAATACAGCCTAAGTTCGAATTCAGAGTATGTAGGTCAAAGGTCATAGCTCATTAAATATGCGAAACTACCTTATTATATATGCACAAATTTGGTTTTCATCCAAAAACGTAAGTTATGTTGTTGACTATGTATGTCAAAGGTAACAGTTTCATTAAATATGCAAAAATTGCTAATTTAAAATTGCTAATTATGTACATGAGAAATAAACCCAATCCTCTTCACAATGGAGAACAATTGTTTCAATACATGTCAATCTCCTTTTCAATACAATGAGTGCAGGGTGGCAAAGAGATCATATAATTTTTGTAATACTTGTTTTCTTCACTTTCAACAAGATTTAGTTAATTACAGATTAACCGTTCCATTGAACCATTGCATTTTGTTCTCATGATCTTTTCTCGATAGTCTCTCCACACTTCAATTTCTTTGTTGCTATTAATCAGTTGCAACTGTTGCAGATATTTTACTAACCCATCCAAGTTCAATAAGAATTTTACACATTATTCTACATTTTCATAGTTCAGTGTTCTTTATGATTTAATTCATGCCATTTGGAACTTCAATAATAATTTCATATTCTGTTTCCCTTTTTCACTGTTCTTTAATTTTGTCACCTTCTCTTTTTTTAAATCCTCATACCAATTACAATACAGTTTATTTTCAGATCTACTCATGGGTCATTCCATAAAGTAGTAAACTTTCTGTACATCAATCCCTAGGTATTAGTAACTTCCTTGCCTAGTAATGTAATAGTATAGTCTAATGGAGGTAACTTGTTCTGAAGTATGTAGTTCATTTGTACCCGCGAGGAATGCTACGCTTTGCATTGACTTGTTTATGTAGAGCCTCCACAATTAACAAATATGATTCTTATTTCTTATTTTTCTTTTTCTTTACATAGGCAATTGGTGAACCCAGCTTCAGCACAGCCTATGCCCACATGTGCCAGAAATTAGGTCAACTCAAGGTGCAATCAGTAACCAACCCAGGATCGATGGTGCAGTTCCGTCCAATCCTACTCCATAGCTGCCAGCAGGAGTTTGAGAAGGAGAAACAGACAGAGATCGATGAGGCCACGAGGAGAAAAGAAATCTCTCAGCTCCCTGTAGGTTTTGTGTCCTGCTTCATAAAATTTTGCCATGATCAACCAGATTTCATGATTTCAGTGATCATTGTACATGTCATTGGTAACAAGTTTTTGTTGTGATATATTTCACTACACCTCATGAATTTGGATAGGAAATAGAGCATTTTAAACTCTCCTTGCAACATTAACATATTCAAATCATTATTTACCCGTACAAATCTGTATTTTTATATTTTGACTAATTTTTTTGAAGCATTTTCTGTCAAGTTATATGTTGGATTGGATTGCCCTTTAATTGAATTGAAGTGTAGCAGTAAAGGGTAACTATCATTGTTGCATATTTGAACTAAGTTATATTGATTGCTTCAGCCATTTGACATCAAATACTGTTTATGATATTATCTCCTGTCAACCTCTCTCTTGGACTTGTCTTTTCCTTGTTACAGGCCAAAGAGCAAGAACTCCAGTTGGAACTCCTTCAAGAGAAGCTTTCCAAGGCCAAGAGGAGAACAATGGGTAACATTCGGTTCATCGGTGAGCTTTACAAGCTTAACATCCTCACAGAGAACATCATGCACAGCTGTGTCATGAAGCTACTCAAAGCCAGAGACGATGACTCGCTAGAATGTCTTTGTAATCTCATGGCCACCATTGGCAAGAATGTTGACCATGAAAAGGCCAAGGTAAGTGATGGAATTAGAATGTAAAAGAAAGATTTAGGTGCAGCTGTTGAAATGCAAAAATATATGATATAAAGGGAATAAGGGAGGGGTGTCAACTTTATTTTTCATACATTAAGGCTCTTAGTAGTGGGTTTTCGTTTTTTTACGATAGACATGTCTTATGTAATGCACTGCTCCCTAGCCTACAGCTATAAGGAATTCTCATAACATAACATCAAATTTTTCTCCGGCTTGAGATATGAAGGCAAGATTTTCTGGTGGGACCAGGGGTTCACTGCTTGAGAGACCTGGAACACATTAATTGATAATTCAACCAAATCTGGTGTTAGCGAATTATGATGCAATACTTATGGACACTGACTACTATATGGCTTTATATTGCTCAGTTCTGTGTTGATAGGCTCACCATCTCCACTTATTTTATTCTAATAGTGAACCTAATTACTCCTTACAACACAAAGAATAGAAAGTTGTAAAGAAATTTGAAGATCTGAACAACAAGGATTTGTTTGCTTTTTCCTTCAAACTAAACCTTATGATCGTATGCACTCATCAATATTGATAATTAAAGTATGCTAGTTTCTCATCGATGTCGTGTCTGTCATATTTTCTCATCTACCTTTCAGAATCGGATTGACCAGTACTTCAGCAAGATTGACAAGATCATTGCTTCTCAGACCAACCAACCTAGGATACGATTTCTAATGTGTGATCTTGTGGATCTCAGGAGGGTGAGTAGATCAACTCTTATCATGTCTTCCACCTCCAAATGTTAGAATATATATCATGCTGTTACAACGGCAAATTTACCAGAGTGGAAGCAATGAAACAAATACATAAGCTGAGAAGAATGATAGAAATGAGAAAGTTGTGATCACTGATAATATGGAGGGGATCTCCTTCAAATGAATTTGACCTGAATGTGTGATGTCATTCATGTTAGTAAAACAACATATGTTAATATTCTGCTTTGTATGCTGATTTGTAATCATAAAAAATATACATGGGAGTGGAGAGCAATATGGCTCTGGAAGATGTCGTAAGTTCTAAACGAGTTCTTTGTTACCTTCAAGAGGTATCACCACAAGGAAATATCGAATTTTACTTAGTAAAATCCAACAAGATGTCCTTTGAACAGATTATATCTTGCACTATTTGTAACAAGACAGTTGACTACTAAGTGTATTAAACAGTTATTCACATATGAAATACTCTGATTTCAATGTTTATATAACAGAACAACTGGGTACCAAGGAGACAGGAGAACAAACCAACCACCATCGATGCCATCCACAGAGAATGGCATGTCGCTGAGGCCAAGAAAGCTGAAGAGCATAAGAACTACAACGGTCCTAACAGGAGTAGGGAGCAGGCTCCACCTCCACGTACAGTCACACCTCAGGCTGATGACGGCTGGAATACAGTACCCATTACTACCAGCAAGACGAGAACAGCCTACGATCCTAACAAGCTCAAACTTACAAGAGTGAGTAGTTGTCATGGCAAGGAATATCCATGGTTATCAGTAGAGAATCAGTTCTTGTGTCCGTGTCAGATTGTATCGAACTCTTTCAGGATAATTAAGATTTCTCTCCAAAAGACACACACTTTAACAATTCTTTAGTTCACTTGGACTACACATTCTGTGATTGGTTGTCTATTGCAGACATGCCAACCGTTCCGTTTCTAACGGAACTGTTACGTTTTTGAAGTTTTTAGAGCCATGAAAAACGGAACGTTCCGATTTGGGGAAATATATACATGTAGTAAAATACCATTCGGCTTTTTATAGTTTCGATCTGATGAGTGATGGAAGGATTGCATTGTGCAAGATTTGTGCAGCGCATTTGTTTCGCGCCACACTGATCTCTATTCGCAGCGTGTATTAGTGAGCGCGCGTGTGCGTAGACTGCCCATAGAGTGCCATGCGATCCCTCAGCCATAGGCACTGCATAGAATGCACGCGTCGCGCTAGCGCTATCGCTCACGATCACTGCATGACTCCGGCCATACATGTATGCAGTAGAGTTGTGTATTTCACGTGCAGTGCTAGTGCAGTGCAGTCGCGGTGTACTGTATATGATTTGCGATGTGAGTTCCGTTTTCTGAATTTCAAATGTTGGCAAGTATGCTATGGTCTCAACATGGGTGTATACAAGTGAAGAAAAAAAATTCAAGTCTGCTGCTTAACCATTGGAATAATGAGGCAGAAAAGACCTTCAACTGCAGTTTGGAAAATGAATGTTATACTGAAATAAAATTGTATCCAACAGTTCAGTTTTACATTTATCAATCAGAATGACCATGCACTGGTCTAATGGAGGCAAATCAAATCAACGGATAGTTCTTTGAAGCTTTGCCAATACCTTGAAGAAGAGGTACTAACATTTGTTCCTTTTCCACTTCTCTGTGATGTTCTTGTCCTAGATGACTACTGCTGATGACAACATTCAGTTGGGTCCAGGTGGGCGTGGCTTCAGCACGTGGGGAAGAGGTAGCATTGGTGCCAGCACCAAGAACAAGTCGACGTCAGACTCGGCTTCATCGTCACAAGAAGATTCTGCACCAACTCAAGCCAATAGGTTCTCTATGTTGAGTGAGGATGCCAAGAGGCCAGTCAGGTAATGAAATCAATTCAAATAGAGATGTTGCTGATATTGTTGAACTTGACAGTAAATGCCGTGTTTGAAAAGTTATTCATGTATTGAAAATCAACCATGTTGAGTTTAGCAATCTTCCTTATTCAAATTCGTGTCATGCAGGTCTCAAGAGAATTTTAAGTTGTACGCTTTGTAATGCCTTTTGCTACACATATTTAATCTTCATGACCTATTTCTAAAGCATCGATTATAAGAGACTGAAGACAATATCTAGTGCTGAACAATGTCTAGTGATTTGAGCAATAAATCAGAATTTTGTATGACTTAAAACTCTTACAAATTGCAAACATCGTCCTCTTTTGCGAATTGTAAAAATTCAATGTTTCAAAGCTGATTTGATACACCTTGCAATAATTCTCAGCAGATCTGAACTACTTGCTAGATTCATGAAAGCTTGATGTGCACATGAACAAGTCGGGTTCTACAGTATCTGTGTTGTGACATCCGCAGGGTTCATTGATTGATATTTCCATATTAATAATAATGACAATTTCAGTTACAACGTAACCGACCAAAGCGCTTACAGTAGTATTACCCAGGTCACTGAATTCTATTACAATTCTGCACATTACAGTGCTCACTCTCCACACCTTTGGGGAGCATTCCAGCCAGTCACCCTTTTTACGGGCCGGCACATGCTATTCAAACCATGTTGACGTTCGCTTCCTACCGGGTACCCATTTACCACCTGGGTGGAGTAAAGTAATGTAGATGAAATGCCTTGCTCAAGGACATAGGTATCATACCGGAGATCAAACTCATGACCTTTGCATTTGCTGTCTAGTGATTAGACCACTTGACTATGACACTTCAACCTATCTGTACTCTCTACTCACCTCTACATACTAACTAACCAATGATTATCTCTTGTCTCTGTCATTACAGTCGAGACAGTCGAGGAGGTGGTTATGGTTCAAGAGACTCGAGAGACGGTAAGAGGCCATCGAGGGAGAGGGACAGAGAGAGGGAAAAGGAAGCAGCCATTGCAGAGGTTCAAAGAATCAGCAGGCCTTCAAGACCAGAGCGACCAGAGCAACCAAGAGGTGAGTACACATCTCTTCTTTGCTTACATGAATTTGATAGATGTAATCAAGTGTAATCATTACTTGACAATGCCCTACAAGGGGAACATTTTGTAAAATAATTTATTCTTGTATGGAGGATCATTATTTCTTATGCTTTTTTGTATTTTCTTGAACTCCAAGCAGAACTCAATACTTTCTTCTAGATAGATAGATAGATAGATGGACAGATCAATTGGTATGGATAGATATACTGGCCAACAGACAGATAAAATAACAAACCAAAAAACCAAGATTACAAATTTGTAGGATAAGGTGAAAGGGGTCACATATCAGTGATATGATAATGATGGGTTAATCATAAAAACATTTTTCGGTAAAATTGTTCAGTTCTTACTGGTTATGCTAATGAGCATTCAGCACCAATTTTCATGGAAACAACAACTTTTCAACAATGACAGATGATATCGTTTTCACAATGTTGATATGTGACCAGTCCCCTAGGGCTGGGGTTTTAGATTATTTGTAACATTTGAAGTGTTGGGTCCAGGCTTGAGAGTTAGGAATTCACATAGTGTAAGAAATTGACAGTGGAGCAATTTTGCTGGACCATGCGTCATTGAGTCAACCTGGTACTTTGGATGCTAGTAGATCCTGATGTAGTGTCTAATCTAACTTTCTCATATATTCATTGTAGGATCCAAAGAGATGGCTCCCAGACCTGAGAAGAAGAAAGAACCCACCATGACCGATGACAAGGTCAAACAAACCTCAAAGGCTACCGTAGATGAGTTCCTCAACCTCAGAGATTTTACTGTAAGTATATCAAGTAATGCTGGGAGAATAGGATTTAAACGTAGCTTGATTTAAAATAATCGAAAAGATCAAGCAGTAAATGTGTTGAAAGATACTATCAGATGTACTCCTCATTCCATTGGGACTTGAAACTCCCACAGGGCAAGCAAAAGCAATAGAGAGTCAATAGCCTTTTCAAGTCAAGATGTGTGATTGATTGATTGAAATCTATGTATGTTTGAGTCTCATATCGGTAACCAATATTCAAAACTGTAGGCTAAGTTTACAAACATTTCAAAGTTTTTTAATGCTTTCACCCAATTGCCCGTGACAAAATATTGCATTCACCTACCGTGTATTTGTTCAACCGCTGTTGAGCCACGTCCATCTTTCCCTTACAGGAAGCCACGATACTGTAGGCTAAGTTTACAAACATTTTAAGTAATGCTTTCACCCAATTGCCTGTGACAAAATATTGCATTCATCTACCATGTATTTGTGCAACCGCTGTTGAGTCACGTCCATCTTTCCCTTACAGGAAGCCACGAGGTGTGTCTCAGAGTTGCCAAGCAAACAGAGACATATCTTTGTGCAAGCTACAGTAGACCATGTCATAGAGAAGAAGCAAGACATGAGGGAAGCCGTCGGTGTTCTCTTCCACTCCCTATTAAACAGTAACATCCTAACAAAAGAGCAATATTTAACAGGGTTAGTATCCTCGTCTATTCTCTATACACTTTTGCTCTGTCTTACCTCTATCTCTTCATTACCCCACTTTTCCAAGATTAAATCTGGAACATTGACTTTATGATGACTACACATTTGTTTAAGGCCTACTGAATTTGAGTTGTATACATTTGTTCTTTTGTTTGCTTGGGGTTCTTACAGCTTGAATTATAGAAGATTGAGCAGATTGTTGTTTTTTGTTAACTTTCTTATAAATGATTGCAACTACGATGAAATTCCTGAGTGAAAGTTCTAGAGAGTGAGTCTAAGACTGCACAAGCAGCACAATACAGATCTCTTTTACATATTTTACTTTTAACATCCCAGTCTACAAAAATATTGGTTAGATAGTGTTAATTTTAAACATTTTGGCCATAGACAGGGGCATAAACATTGTATAATTTAGTGGTCTGTCACTTAATGTTCACCTATACTGGTAAATGGCATTAAAACCCAATTATGCTCAGTTGTCCTTCATGTGTTCTCATCTTTCAATTCCATCCAGAATGAAAGATATGATAGAGTTTGCAGATGACATGGCAATAGACATCCCCAAGATCTTTGAGTACCTTGGAGAACTGATGGGTGCTATGGTGTTAGGAGCTGAGTACCTACAGCTTCAAGCCACTGCAGTCAAGCCTCTACGAGAGCAGGAGAAGGATGGAGTACTTCTGGCGGAGATCCTCAGGACTGCTTCAAGGAAAAATGTAAGTGTTTATGATTCAGGAAGGGTTGGGCTGGGTCTTCATGATCAAGGTCTTGGGGGTTGCTTGAGAAGAATGTTGTATTTTGTATTTGTATTTATTAACATTTATTTCCTTCTCAACGGTACAATATAAAACACAATGTATATATAAATTATATATGTAACAATGATTTCAACATTGAGTATACAGTAAATAAATCAGATAACAGATGAAGGCGAAAACCCGAAAAGCATAGCTTGAGTTGGGAACGCCCACAATAATTTAACATAGTTACTGGGAGAACATAGATATTATTATGAAAATTACATATTGTATAATATGTATAACAAAACATTGATAGGAAAGGAAAGATAGTAAATGGAAGAAAAAGTGGGAAGAGAATTAGGAAGCATGTTCACTTAAAAAGAGAAGTTGTGTCTACGATTACATCATAAAAATGACAAACTACTACAATACCAAAATAGACAGCGCGTACATATCATTAAAAACAAGCAAAATCAAACAAACAAATAGCGTCATCCGACAACATTGTCGTGGGGAATATACAGGTGGTACCTAGCAACAGCTGAGGCGTGTACGTAAGTGATCAAAATAAATAATCGGTCATACAACATGTTATTGAATTGTACAAGAAGTCATTTTTACACATAAATACAAGAAAGGGTATTAATATCGAGCAATTAAATACAGTTTTGCCTTCCGGGAAAAAGTCTGTAAAGAGAGCTACTTCTGTAGGATAGATGGTAAGGTGTTCCAAAATTTTGGCCCAGAGTATCGAATATCAAATTGAAATCTTTGGGTTCTATGTTTAGGGAGATGAATGTTAGCAGCGCTTCTCGTATTATACGGTTCGAGTCCCGCTGCGGCACTAATGTCCTTTGGCAAGTATGGGCGCGATAGTGCATTCCGGATATTATACGAATAATCCTCTTCTGCAATAATGTAAGCTTTTGAATTTTGTACTTGCTAAGTGGATGATGTCGATGGTTTTGATTGAGGAGATCTTTGGTGTTCATGACCATGATCCATGGACAGCTTGAAGAAGAATAGTAAAAATTGGAAGTGGGTGATGATGATTGTAATAATAAAGATTAAATAAAGATAAAGATAAAGATAAATAATAAACTATTTCTCATGATTGTGTAAATGGTTATTATGGTGGGCATGTTTGAATTATTGGCACTAAGTTAGAGGCCATTATGGTAAAAATGATCTTGATTGAATTCACATCTTTGTTCAAAATGTTCAGTGTTTGTTCCATGCAGAAAAGCAAAGTAATTTTTATGTATCAAATGATCCTTGATAAGAGCTTGATTTGAAATGGTGAAATATGCTGAGAATCCTTCAAAGTTGCATTGCTATTGTTGGTCTTTCCCCGAGATTGTTTCCCATTTCCTGTCTTTTCAACATTTAACATGCAATTATGAGTAAAATATTGTATTTTGTATATGCAGGGTGCTAGTAAGGTATGTCATATATGGCAACAAGCCAATCTGAAGTGGAAAGACTTTCTATCTGAAGGTGAAAATGTTCAGGAATTTGTGCAAAAGAAGGTAAGTCAATATTCATTCTGTATAAAAAATATTTCAAACGCTGATATTTCTGAAAGCAAATTCTTAAGAACTAAGCAATACTGCAGAGGAATGAGGCATTCTATGAGATGTTTGTTTGTTTTACTCTACTATTGGGCCACAGAAGTCTAGCTACAATGTTTTCCCATGTGCAGATATCCATGTTGGCAATTTTCAGGTCGTGTGGTTTTCCCTGGTTTTCAATCTTTTGTTTACATTTGGGTAGCCTCAACGTTAGCAAAACTCGCAACGATCACATAACGATTCAAATTCATTTTTAGTATTATTTTCTTGAAATATAGCTTTAATTTGAGTTCTAAAAGATTGGTTTTAATCTTTCATCTTCATTGTATTATAGGGTGTAGACTTCACGTTAGATGGTGCAAGTGCCACTGATAACGGCCTTAACAGTGTAAGTTCACAGGGTGACTGGCTACAAGTCTTCAACACAGGGCTCACTAATCTACTTAATGGTAAAGACAGACCAGACAATAACAAGATCTTTGACTGGATCGAGGTGAGTTCACTATCTTCATCATCTCAAATATTACTCACTCTAGAGGAGCAATCGCCCAAATGAATAATATCACAATTTTACAAGGAATGTATGCAAGTAGCAAAGAGAATCCAGTATTGAGAGAAAATCTGTATTTAGGCAAATCCAAGCTATCTTGTCTAGTGTGTTGCCGACCAGATATAAGATTTCAGCAAATCTGATGACTGTATCAAGCTGATAGCCGTACTAGAGCTTGAATCTGACACAATATCAAATGAAATGATATTTTGACGTCAATTTATGTTCACAGTTTCATAATACAATATAATAATACTTGATAACATATTGGACAAACCTGGGACTCTCCAATGTGTGACATGGATTTTAGGGGCCTTGTGTGTGTGTGTGTGTGTTTGGGGGGGGGGGGGGGTATATGTATTTGTGTGTATGTCATTGTTCAAGATCACTATAATGAAATCTTGTGGTCGGTTCAATACCTGACACGGCAATAATGTCCTTTGGCAAGGCATTAATCTACATTTACCACTCCATACCCAGGAGAGAAATGGGTACCTGGTAGGATGAAGAAAGCCTTTGTGTTAGTAATTGTCATATGCCCTCATGGTGACCATATGGTAGGAATACTCCCCAGGGAGTGGAGATAGTGCACATTGTACGAGAATTGGGGTAATTATATCTGCAAAGCGCTTAGAGATGGCATTTTGTGTTAGGTGCTATATAAATCCAGATTCTTCTTATAATTCGTTTTCTTTTTCTCTCTTTCAGCATAATGTGGCAGACACACAGAAGCAGCACTCTGAATTCATTCGTGCCTTAGTTACTATAATCTGCCAGAACGCAGCAGAAGGTAAGAAACCTGTCTTTATTCCATAGTATTACCATACACAGGGCTCAACCCAAACAGGGGTCCTCAACACATGGGCGTAAATGTTGATATGGGTTTGTTGCACACACACAGACCAGCCAGATGCCACTCTGGATACCAGATATTCAGTTAGTTTGAAACCCTGTTGTACATTTACTAGTTACTTGATGTTGATACTGGTGATACATCATCTGTTCTTTATGTCCTAGCATGATTTAGAAAACTCTATTTATACATGCACACCCTCCATAGACTGAAGTAAATTTTGTTATGTGGATCATTGGATGAATCAAGAAATATAAGTGAAATGGGAAGAACAGATCTTCACATTATGAACTTCAGCAAACCTGTAAGTAACACTTTGAACAAAGTAGCAAGTTGTATTATTTTACGAACCATTGTATTCACCAGTTCACCTGCCCCAGATATGAGTGAGGAATTACTTTCACTTTCATAAGGTTTTTTATTTTGCTCATGTGTTATATAAAATGAAATTATGGCCAGTGGAACTTAATCAGCTTAATCAGCATGTCAATACAGTTGTCTACGATTCTTAGACTAATCTGTGTTATTCTCCCTTCATTAGGGAAGTATCACAGCATAGATAAGATCTCCATATTTCATACATTTGATTTAGTAAACTTTATACAACACCTAAGTAAATCCTTGTCATTTGATTGGAGGATTGTTGGTCATGTGATATTCAATAAATAATACTATTGCACGACCGTGCATTTTTGGTTATATGCAGACTGCGTACAATGCACACACACACACTCTCTGCCCTGTATGTATCCCATTGTGCTCTGCGCATCTGACGAAGGCAATCTGAATGTAATCGAGAAGGCCTGAATCCAACTTTAATTTATCTTTAATATAAGGAGCAAAGCATAATTTGTTGAAAGATGTTGTATAAAACAAATAATGAATGTTTTTCATTTGTTCAATAGTGCAAATATTTTCATTCGTTGAAAGATAACGCTAATTCTATTCAACGATAGAACGTTAATCTTTCAACTCATGAAAATATTCGCACTATTGAACTCATAAGCACTCATTATTTGTATAATAGAGCAACATACCCCATTGCTAAACCCTCCTATTGACACATTGAATACCCTCTGAATTTCAACACATCTTCATTCACTTTGCAGGTGAAGAGCAGAACTGCCGAGTCGACCCTGCAATCCTGAAGCAACGTGGTCGGTATTACAACGCTACATCGATAACAAACGCCCTCTTGAGCTTCAAGCACTATATGCTGTCCAGGCCCTCAATCATTCACTACATAGCCCTCCAGGTAACTACTTTCAAGATGGTATTGATTTATAAATCCCCCATTTAATTGACCTTGTGTGTGACAAGTTATTAGATCAAGTATGCTACTACTACTACACTACATGAAAATGTACTCTCAATGTAATGATTGAATATGATTGCTTTGGGACTGCTATTGTTCCAGTTAGGATCATCTTTTTCAAGAAAATGAAAATTTGGTTTGTGATCGTCCACCTTAATTGCAATGAAAAGTTGTTTGAGCCATATTGATTGATGACTTCATTGTATCAAAATGGGAGTCTTTTTAACAATTGGAATTTTCCTTGAAAAACAATTGGAAAAGTATACTTGTGTATGGTAGGTATTGATTGCAAGTTTTGTCAGATGCGAGGCAAGAGGGCATTACCTCATTATTATGTATTTAATTATTTATTTATTTCTGACATTTTTACAGGGTAGCACATTTTCCCCAATAGTGGTGGTCTTCCATGAGGCCCCGAGGCTCAAAATGCAATAACGATCATGAGTGTAAACTCACAACAGTAATGGAACAAAACACAGAAAAAAAGTTGTGACTAATTTATTTACTATGTTTTGTAATACTATTGTACATGTATTCAATGTACCTTTGTAAATTGACCCTTTCAGCCTTGTGCTGCTGGTCGATCATTATATACGGTACCAATAAATATAAGAAAAAGAAAATAAGCATACATGTATACAAATTATTTGGTATCCCTGTAATAAATGTGGACTTTGTCAACAAAATATTGTTCCATTATTGATACAAGTTATATGGCCTTTCTCTTAGCAGACAATGCATGAAACATAATTATTTGAACTTTGAATTACTTCTGTATGCAATGTGTCAGCTAGCAAAATTAAGAATAATAATATTCAGTTTTTGTATAACTCATATCACGTTATATATAATGTCCCTATGCGCTTCCAAAGACCTTGGGAAATTATTACCCTAGCTTTAGCTCGGGCAGCCGTTACTAAGGCACAGTGCATTTCAAGGAATAATCCTACCAGGTACCCATTTACCTCACCTGGGTCGAGTGTGGCAAATGTGGATTAATGTCTTGCCAAAGGATATTAGTGCCGCGGCGGGACTTCAACCGCGGACCTTGTGATCAACAGTCCGGTGACATATCCACTCGACCACGACACTTCTAATAACTTGTGTATGTTATGTGTCTTATCTGTTGTTGCAGGCCTACTACGAATCTTGTTTGATGTCCTCTATGATGAAGACGTAGCATCAGAAGATGCGTTCTACGATTGGAAGAAAAGCGAGGATCCAAAGGAGAGTGCTGGCAAGGGCGTGGCACTCAAGTCCGTCACAAGTTTCTTCACATGGTTAGCTGAAGCGGATTAATGTGGATGTATCTGCTAAGCAGCTCTTCTTCACGGAATACAAATTATGTGCTTCAAGAGATAGATAATGAACTATCAAACTATCGACGTTTTCTCCCAATTCAGAAAAAAAAAGTTGATGAAAAGATGAAGAGTCCGAGATGATTTTTGTCTTTGCGATATAACTATTATATATATGATATATAGGTATGAGATTTATTATGATGAGAATGCAAAGAATTTATTGTTTTCATGATTTTGGAACCCACGATGGACTTTTATATTCATCCAACCGTACATGCCATAGCTACGTAGTGGTATGTTGATATTCATGAGCCTGTGTGAATGTCAACTGTCTCTGCTGTCAGATGGTTCTAATCTGCAACTCCTTGATCAGTGCCGCATCGTCAAAGCACTTCAAGGGAATCAGATGAATGCAGATGAGCTCACCTAGGAACAAGTTTCATAGATAGTTGCCTCATTATCCCTTTATGGTATACATCATGATCATGCAGATGAAAAGCTGCAACATGGCTGCTTTTCATGAAATACGAATCACACTTTTCGTTGAACCCGTTTCATTTTCTTTTATTTCTGCTTGAAATCGTGAAGAAGTAACCAATGAAATTATCTGGAATGAATTCAACTCATCCCTGCCTTTCAAATTTTTGCCTTTTTTTTTCCTCATTTTTTTCCTTTTTATATAATTTCAAAACAAATGTGCTTCCATTTTAGATTTGTGATCTCTGAAACCAAGAGAAGTCATACATTGAAGGCTAAGTTAGTGTAGTACTTTTTTTTTCTTTGTCTCATTCCTCATACTTCGAAGTAGCTTTCACATGTTCAATATGATGTGTGTGTTGGGATTTGCCAAACTCAAGGAGAACAGAGGATTCTTTTGTTGTTTTTTTTTCGTTTTCAGTTCTTCTTTCACTATTGTACCTAAGAGTTGGTCTCTTTGTTATAAGCATGGGGTAAAAGCACGTTATATATTTACTCACCTTTTTCTACTTCACTATTTTTCACAAACTGAAAGTCCATGGATGTTTTATCGTGATTAATAGTTAGATATGTCCTGTAAACCTGTTCATCTTCAAAAGAAAGAATAAGGTAGAGTTAAGACATATTTGAGAATTCTGTATTGCAATTCACTTCACTAATTTATGATCAAGTATTTTGTATGTAAATATTATTATTGTATGAAGATGTTTATGTCACTCTTCGATATGAAGCTTATATTGCTATGCATAAGCCATTTAATGTGGATACCATAAGGTATCCAATTCTCGAATTTTGAAGGTAAAAAAAAAAGAATGTGAAGGATCCTAGCCTCCTAGGGTGGTATATATGGACTTGAGACTAACTTTAGACGACGTAAATGAGTGATTCGGGGTTAAGGAATATGAGATGTTGGTAGACTTATTTTGAAGACGGGCAAGATTGCTCAGTTTATCAGAGTTAATTCCTCTGTTAGGTCCATTTTCCATCACGTTTTCAAATATAGAAAAAGAGTGAAACTGCATTTTAATTTAGCAGTGAACAAAAGTTGTCACAGCACACATAGTAACTGTCAGATTTTAGAAATGGGTACCTTCAGAAATGCTATCATTGGTGAATGAAACGTTAGTTGTGACTAACAAATTGGCAGAGAAGACAGGAGTGGAAGCAATAGAAGCAGTGATGGTGGATTTATTGATGGGTTCTCGTCCAGGAAAGAGAACGGGCTGTTGGTATTCGATCTCCTTCACGATGTCATGAACAGATGTCTTGAACCGAATTCACTGTACTTGGGATCTAGATGTGGTACAACTTTGCCCGTGTGAAGTTTGCGCTTGTTTCTTACTGGGCAACCTACCTACCCCACACCCATCCCTGTACATGTATGTGAACTCATATAACAAGGAGCGGGAAGTAAGCTGGGAGATGATTTTTAGATAGTGTTCACTTGAAACATTTCATCTACACTCTACAAAATCAACTGATAGATATTCATATGTTTGATCTATTCTAATTAGAGCTCACGTCTCTGAAAATCTTTCTGAATAAAATGGATTTGGAATGAGGACTTTGTTCTCGATATACATTGTATAATGACATTGAGTATCCACGTTTCTAAGCCACATGTGTGGTGACTATTATTTAATTTTATTTTTGTTTCTTTTGTTGAAAAGCAGTAAAGACTTAAAAACAAGTAAAAGTTTATGGGAGAGAAAGAGAGCTCCATGTCAGGAAAAAAAAGGAAAAATGGTAAAAGTTTACAAATTTTATACAATATTGAAGTGTGAAGTTTATTTGAAGATGTATTATTCTATATAAAACTATGTATTGAAATAATGATTAAAGACTGACTGAAAAAGAAAAAGAATTATGAAGATGTTGAAAAGAAAATTGGAGCAAGATTGAATAAGACTTCAAAATGCTCATTTACTAGTCTACAAATTCAAATTGACATTTTAAAATATATAGTAGTAGGAATGACTATGGAGTTACATACATCCATGTGCCTGTGTACATAGTTTAAAATATGTGAAGCGCCATGAGTTACTGTGACGGTTAAGAATACAAAGATCTCAAAGAAAAGGTGACACAATTTTCAATATACTAAGTGTTAACAATCATTGTTCATGCCATGAGATTACGCGAGTGACTTGAATTTTCATCTGAATATTCCTTGATAATTTGAAGAGGGACACTGATAAAATAACAATTGGGAGAAACGAAAATACGATGTCTATGAGTGGTTATTTCATCATGTGTGCTTGTCCTGTATTTATGACGAATATACATGTACAGAACAACTACATTATTCATACTCCATTGTCATTTTGGTGGTGTTTTTTTTTCTTCTTCCATTACTCGAGATTGAACGGAGGTCTGGTTGAATTAGGGCCTTTGTTGAATACTTTTAGATGTAACCTTTATTATGTCACATTCTCAAGAACCACTAATCGGGACAAATCAATTTTTCACATGCCTAAAGAATTACAAAACTTGGTAAGGGTATGAATAATTTAGTTATTAACTGTATGTATACAGGCCATAGAAATATAACTGATTTTGGTTTAATTTGATTTCTGTTTGTTCTTGCAATAATACTCTGCTTAGTGCAAGACAAAAAAGTTTGGTATATCTGTATTCGTTGCTACTCCTCGGCTTTGTATTACTAATCAACTCTTTAAATAAAACTCGTACATTTGATAATCCAGAGTTCTGTTAACTAAAATTTAAAAAATATATATACATGTACATGTATATGATTCTAGATATGGTACATACTCACCTGTATATTCTATGAATAACAACCACTGCAAAGGCCACTCATATTATCTCTGAATTACTGTACATGTAATATGTCATGAAGACTCCTAGAATAACTGAATCTTGGTTTGGTCTGCTAAACTAAACTTGTCACACCTACGACCATGACGAAACATTTTTTGGTGGGAGGGGGTTGGTTTTGTAAAGGGACCCCCATCTTGTTCAAGTGTGTTACCCCCCGCCCCTTCTTCGCTTAAGTACGGTAGGGATGTGTCAACTAAAGTTAGTACCTCCCATAAAAGCATAATGTTCTTAAAACAAGAATCAAACAGAAATCAAAGTTAGGAAGTCACCCCTCTCCAAAGATGAACCTTCACCGTGTTCACATTGACTGTGTGGAATATAACCCCCTCCCCTCCTCCTTCGCTCGAAGTAGAACTTGGCGTAGCTCCTCGCATTTCTATCATGTCCCTGTCTGTCAGAAGTAGTTTGAGTCAAACATGATTAAGATGTCTACTTGAGACTGTTGTGAAGTGCGGCTCCATGATTAAGACATCATGTTATTAACTTAGCCATTTAAAGAGCCCCTTCCGTGCTACATAAACGATACATGTCACTCCAAGGACTTGACTTTTTTTGGTCTCGCAGAAAACTGGGTACTCGAGCCAAAGCTAAAAGGATATTTCTAGCCCAATTAAGGGGCAGTACATAGTAAAGGCTTGTTAAGAAATGGCGCGGTAAACCGCCGCAAAAAAGATACCGCGGTTCTTATTTTGACGTGTAAGGTGAATGGTGAACTGCGTGCAACAAAGGACTTGCGCATATTCACTGAGCTCTGTGTTTTATGATTCATGATTTAGAAATGAGAAGCGTATCATTTAAAAAATTAAAAGAACGCCACGGTTTTGCTGCGTCATATCTGAACGAGCCTAAAGAAAATCCCAATAAAACACTATCGCGAAGGTTTTCGAAAAAATCGACCTAAGGTATTTTACATCACCTATATTAAAATGTGCGAACATTGCAATGACATATTACGTAATCCGAACATGATTTCTATTTGATATTATATATATATTAGGGTTTTGAAATTGCCCTTGAGTTGATTTTTCAAAAGTCTTTACGATCGTTTTAATTATTGAGAGGCATCCACTACTGTGAATGCTTTTGTTGTTTTGTTTTTGTTTTGTTCCCCTCCCCCCTTTTTTTTTCTTCATTTCTTCATTCCTTCATTTCTGATGTCTTATGGAAAGCCAAGTCGGGATCACACCTCATAAAGAGTGTTCATGACTACAACTCCTGCGAATCTAGGGAACGGATATATTCAAGATTGAAAAGCTGCACACTTTTGTCCAAAGGGACTTAATAATAATCATTTGGGTACAGGTCAATTAAATTCAAGTTTGACACACTTTAATAATCATCTGTCTATGCAACTTAAATTGTGTAAATGTCGTTTATTCACGTTGAAGTAATTGCAAATCAATTATTGTTTTAGCTAAAATTCCACAACCAAGCATCTAAAATGCAGAGATGAGCGCATTCTTTTGAAAAATAACCGCAAACTGTCCATATCCACGACACTATGCCTTTAAATTGAAGTCTTCAAAGCCAAAGACACGTCTCCTTTTGCTGAATAACGTCTTACTCTTGACTTCGTAAATAGTTTTAGACTGGGGCGTAATTTAATTCGTCATAAATTAATCTAATGAATATGATAGATGAATAAGGCAATCCCAATTCCCTCGGATGACACGTACTCGAGGCTATATCCATGTTGGTCATAGAAATTAAGGTCATAAGTCCTAATAGATATTTTTGCGAACGTGGGGGCCCCCGTTGAAGGGGGTGATTAAGACAGCGAGAAGGCGAAAAGCAGAGAATAGAGTATATGTATAAGGAAGAGAATGTAATTTTTCTATTAAGTGACAGTGGCAGTGGAAGGGTGCAGGGGCACCCCCCCCCCCACACACACACACACCTTTCTTACATCGAAGGAATATCTTTAATATTTTTTCCGTAATCAATACGAAAACGGTTTCTTTTCGCCATTTAAACAAGTTTCTCTATAAACAATGAAAGAAAAACAAAATCATGAATGTTAGATAACGCGTGCGATGTCTCTCTTTGGGACATCTTGTTCAGGGTCGGTATTCAATTCGATACTTTAAGTAAAAAGGTTTTTTGCTAAGCTAAGAAATTGACTTATCTCGTATTCAAGCAACATCTAAGACATTTACATATTTAGCCGAGGTAGTTAATTGAATACCAACTTTAACCATTTTTAAACTTAAGTATAATACTAAGTAAAGCATTGAATATCCGCTTCGAAGACCTAGTAGGCCTATAAACTTAAGATGCCCCCTTTCGAATCTAAAAATGAGCCATTAATAATATTATTACTGTTATTATTTTTTGGAGTAACACTCTATTGATTGTAGATGGTTCTTGACAATATTGTAAGAGCTTGTTTTAAATGGTTATAGTGAGTTAGTTAAGATAACGATTAAGCATCTGGAGAAAACCATTATTATAATACCGTAATTTAAGAAATTCATAAAAACGAATATTTCTGACTTTCGTTTTTTTGCTTTTCCAAGAATCACCTAAATCTTTAAAATATTAAAATCTAGTTATTGTGGAGCCCTGCTGATAGATGAATAGAAGAGAAGTAGGAGAGTGAAAAGGATGGATAGAAGTCCTAACAACAACACGAAAAGAGTGGAAAGACAATGAAATGAAGTGGCTAGTACGTGCCTTTCAAAGAGATTGAATGAAAAACCCAAACTTCAAACATGAGTGGCGCTGGGGCCAGTGTACGCCCCCTTACTCCTGGTACGGGAAGGATTCCACTCCTGTTTATCAATGTCTGGATTGGATACGCCACTGTCACGTTTTGTCATCAGTTCACGTTATCTGGGCTTCGACCACTGGACCTTCCTGTTTGATGTGGGGTCAACACATGAACTACATTTCGCGGCTGATGCTAGCGCCGCCACCCCGCCCCCCTCCCCCACTCTCTCTCGCTCTCTCTCTCTCTCTCTCTCTCTCCCTCTCCCTCTCTCTCCCTCACCCTCTCCTTCTACTTCTCTCTATCCCTCTCCCTCTCTCTATCCCCCTCCCCTCACTTCCCTCTCCCCTCACCTCCCTCCCCCTCACCTCCCTCCTCCTTCTCCCCCTTCCCCTCTTTAACACAAATTTTGCTGCATGATCTGTTGAACCTAATACTTTGTATAGCATACAAATATTTTGCGAAGAAGTCTAATCTACCGGGACATAATTTTGGCTAGAAAAGCAGATCAGACGATCCACTCGTAAACCTGGCTTAATCCCCATGTGATGAAGGGAAATTTGCTAAGTGATTACATTATATCACAAATTTCAAGATCATCGGGCAAACACTTGGGCCAAAGCATCACACCTCGGCAGCAGAAATTGGTTCAGAAGGCTGCCGTGAATGTCTTCATTTGCAGAATATTCTCCCTCTCTCTTTCTCTCTTTCTCACACTCTGGATTCCTTGAAGAAAAGGAAAACTGATGTCTCATGAAGCCTGAATATATCTGGGGCGAGACTTTTTGATTTGGATGACATCACATTTTAAGAATCAACCGCACGGGGAATACCATCCGCATGAAACACACACACACACATGCCTTTAGCGACCCACTTTTTACTCCAACATCAAGTATAGCTTTGTTTCCTCTTTTTCTTTTTTTAATTTGACTAATAATTATCACTTTCTCCTTTTCTTATCAATTAATTTCATTGTATATTTTCTTAGATATAAATGTACATGTTTATTATTTTTGTAATAGTTTCCTTTCTCTTCTCCTTAGTCATAAGAGCACATTTTTTGCCAAGGGAGAGAGGAGGGAGGTGACACCTTTTGCCTGAATATTAGCTGTTCAGATTCTGTATTCTAAACGATAACATTTTATTAAATTAAATTTTATTAAACGTGTTTCGTCTTCAAAGTTTCCTTCCTAGATTAAAAAGAAATACAAATGCAGGCATCTTGTTGCTCGTATATGAGGTAACAGTTGCCCCAATATTGGACCATTTAAAATTAAAATGCATCATCGTCATTCTCATCCTCGTTATCGTTGTCACCACCTGAAAACGGCTGTTAATATTTTAACTCGTCAGTTTCTCTTGTTCTTGGCTTTATTTGTTATGTTTTGATATTTTAATTCTATGATAATAACTCACATTATTACAATAACCTCACATCTACCTGCTCAAACTGATGTTGAATTTTTCAAACAAGCACATTATGATAATAATATTTAAGGCGCTAAATGTGATGTTTCTAAGCGCATAAATTATTTGTATTCATTTTTTAAATCTTAGTTCAGATCAGAGACGTACAAAGGCGAGTTCACACAGGGTTGATGTATATCTTTATCTGCTGCCATCTATAGTCTCGTCTATAAATTTTTAGTCCGTTGATCTGATAAATATGATATCTCCGTCTCGATATGTCCATGGGTTGTTCATTTTTTTTGAAAATAAATACAGAACACTCAATTTAATCAACATTTTGACTACCATGCGGTATGCAATAAGGGCCACGCATCTCAAATAGCCCCACATCGAATCATTAATATGTCTGTGATGATGATAATGATGAACTGAAGCACTATTCTTGCTTCATCTACTCATACTCATACATTCATCTTTCTGTTAATCACCTATACATAGGTGTTGTGATGTAGGTGGATATTTCTGGCCATATTTGCGTCCCAAATTAGCTGTATATGACCTAAAACTAAAAGTCCTAATCGTCATGAGTGCCATCGTGATCGAGAGAAAGAAAAAAAAATCAAAGTCATGTTTAATGTCAGACCATGCACCTACAAATAAAATAATCACATGACTTTTTTTAAAGTGCATAATCACTGTCTATATAAGTGGTCCATGCTGTACTTTGTGTAGCAAATTGTGAAGCGCTTCATAATGATATTGCAAAGAATAGTCGCTGTGTGTAATACCATGGACCTACTTGGTAATACTAAGTTTTTTGTGGATTAGATGAATTCATTGTATCATTCGTGTCTCCTCTACAACAATACAAAATCATTGCCTGCCATCTATGAACAAATAATATTCTAGAGTGCTTCTTGATGATTTTCTTTAAGATCGTTGCGCTTGACATTTATTTACCCCTTTTCCATCGTGGAGCAACTTTTATATATATATATTTTTTTATCAAAGCATTAATTTTCTCTGCTTAATACCCATCAAAATATTGATAATAATAACACATTGAATAAGAATGATCTCCGGCAATATAATAATCTTTAATTTTATTACAACTTACAGACAATCTAATCATATGTCTTGCTGTACAGAAAGAAGCTATTCAGTATTCATCTCTTTCTCATTACCAGTCCTCATCGTCCTCGTGTCTTACAGCTCCCTTGGCTGAACCGTATCCAACTCGTCTTTTCCGCCCAAAACCAAAGCGGTCGTCGTCTACTCGCCGCGCTCTCTGGAGAGCACTGCGTTTTGGCGGCAAAATTATTTCATGAAAATCTTTCCTGTAGTCATGCGTTCTGCATTGAAATGATAAGTTAGTGAAGGTAATAGCCTTAGACTTGGGCATGTTATCCCCCACTTTACCCCTACATTTTTGTTTTTCATTTTATATTTTTGCTTGTCTCCACCCAACGAATGATGTACACAAGTATGTCACGTTTACGTGAGGTAGTTTTCGATAGGTCATTTGAAGTACAATGAGGAGTCGTTTAACTCTATAAAATTGTTCAAAGAAAGTTCATGTTTGCGAGAGTGTTTGAAGTTCAAGAAGAGGTTTCTTTTCTATAGTTCAAGCACAGTAAGGAAGACGGTTTTATCCATAGACTTTGTAAGAAGTCAACGGGGTGGGGTATACAATGTTTCTGACCAACATAAAACATGATTAGCGTCTTTCTTGGGTACAAAAATAAAGACGCTTAATCAATGATTAAATTATCGAATTCAATGCTTAATTTCTTTCTTTTACTTTTCACATTTGAGTCTCTTATAACACTGTTTAAAATTTTCTCGCTCCAAATGTAAGCGCATTGTTTTGTATGCTTTCATCTGTTAGAAGTTAAGCTGCATATCAATCGATAAGAATCTATAGATTTTTAAGTAGGTCCTACTTTTTGCCACATCAGCCTAAATGATTATACCCGTGGCGCTATGAAATCAGTTTAATAGGCCTATGCTTTTTTTTTTAAATTATCATTTTACATGATTGTGTTTTAAAAGGATGTAATTTTAGTTAAAAAGTATATTAAGGGAATCATTCTCTATACATTTTTGTCTGTTAATTTCTTTGTCTGCATGTCCATCCGCAAGGCTATAGTTTGTATCTGTTTTATCCGTGTACTGCAATATAATTTACAAAGAAGACTATTTGTTTGTGTAGGCCTTGTTTTCTCGAAAATGGGTCACATGATATTTACCTTTTTTCATGCACACCGCGCATAATAATTATAGTCTTCACCTTTACACTGATAAAGACGTAAATGACTGGTATAACTCCTTCTGAACTCTGTGTCGAGCGGAAATATCCAAGTTCATCCCCTCCATCCGATTCGAATTTCCACATGCCATGTGCAATTGACTGGGATCCATGTTATTTCTTCTCACTTTGCTCACTGATGACATCATTATGCCGATTGCCCCTCTCTCTCTCTCTCTCTCTTTGCTTCTGTCTCAATTGCTTCTTTTTGAGGAGCGCGCGCCTTTTTACTTTTTTATTCGACCGCATCCCGTAACCTGATCCAGCGCGGAGGTCAGGGGCGGGATGCACGGTAAAGATGCGGTCGGAATCAGCGAGAAGATTTCCATCTTTATGTCTTCATTCCCTTTTCCTTGTCACCTTTTTCAATTACCCACCCTATTTTGTATTTGTCTCTTCTCTCTCTCGACGCGAGACTCTCTGTTCCATGTCTTGTCCCGTTGCCCCAAAGAGTTCATTACTTCCCCATCTCTGCTCTGCGGTTCACAGAGGTGATTAAAAACAACAAAAATCATTTTGTAAGGAAGAGTTTCTATTTACATTTCGCTCTTTAGTTCTTTGTCTGTTCATCACGTATTTCTGAAGACATCATGTCACTTCAGGCTCGTAAACTTTCAGACTATAGGAAGCAGATGTAAGGCGAAGACCTTTAGCTTAATATTGTAACCAACAGTACACCTATCAACTCACTAACAATTCCAAATAAGACTAAAAGGGGATAATATTTCAAAGTGATTTTTAAAGAATTACGTATGGGAAGAGAGAGTCACACAGTGGAAAGACGGCGAAAGAGATGAAGAAGCCAAGTAAATAAGAAAGAAAGAGATGACGAAGCCAAGTAAATTAAAGAAAGAAAGAAGAAAGAAAGAAGAAAGAAAGAATAATAATCGTCAATGAATGAAATACGTGTTTTCAGATTGCATGATGATAGGCATGTACCCCCGCCCCCCCCCCCATTATCTCTCTCTCTCTCTCTCTCCATTTCCTTACATATTACTCTCCGCCTTCTGTCTTGCTTATATTTCCATGTGATTCATCACGTTTCTTTATTTAAAAAAAAAAAAGATCTTTACCTTTACAATAGCCATATAAATATTCTGCTCTATATTTTTGTTTAATCTGGACTCTTTAACCATTATAATTACATGTATATACCCTTTCATGCAAGATATCACTTTCATGTTTGTCTTTAGAGTAGCTATATCTGCTATGATTGTTGCTGATCCATTTCGTGATTTCTATTAGACGAGAGCATGTGAGTATATAGCCAAATCTGAGATAAATTGGAAGAGATGGGTTGGCCTAATCAGTTTTCCTGTTCCACGTACCACATATGATTATGAGCCCGCCTCCGTCATATCCACCATTGCTAAAGGTGTCAGATTGAATATGGTTGCTCACCTGTAACGGAATGATTCCACAAAAGTTATTGTAGATGATGAGGAAGGAAGAATTTTGAAGCATGATGAGAGGAAAAGGAATAAAGAGGGGCAGAGAGAAAGAGAAAAGAAGACAGAGAAAGAAAAAAAAGAGAGAGAGAGAGAGAGAGAGAGAGAGAAGGGGGAGAGAGGAGGGTGAAAGCAAAAAAATTGATGGCAATCATGGTATATAACGCTAACTTTTGCCAAAACTGAGGAGTGGTGACAAACAGAGAAAAATTCTCTCGAACGAACAAACGAAAGGAAAAAAGGAGAAAAGAGAGAGAGAAAAAAAAAACACATGTGTGTTTGTGGGGGAAGACAAAACGCTAAATATCATATGCTATCATGCGCTATCATCATTATTTTACTGATGATGACCACCGTACCACCCGACCCAAACTAAAGCCCTTTGCACGAACAATTATGGATCTGGGCCCTTTTTCACACAATTTATTTCAACTATACCAATATTATCAGTAAGTGGAACTTGAGATTGATAATGATTTTACGAAACGATGCCCCGGCAAAATACATGCTGCCTACTTTATTTCATTAAAGTAAATCTTACAAATTCGAAGTGCATATAATTATAAAAGCCTGATACTAAGGAAGCTCACAATCCAAGAGATTCTCAATTCGGTAAGAGATGAAATACATTTGTGTGTCCTCTGACTGTCTGCTAGTAGACTGTCTTCGCGTGGGTCTATCCATTATCCTCACCATATCTATCATTGATATCTCATCCCTGGTATCTATGTCTTCATGGCTTCACATCAAGGACACATTTTTATTCAGTCTTCTTCATATTCCCAAGAATATTAGAAAACACTTTTGGAAATTTAAAGCATCTTAGTATAAGAGGCGTTTTCATTTGACCTGCCAAATTGTTGACATGGCAACGATTTTGCTGTCCGCGTAAATCCACATTAACGAAAATAAATTAGAATATTCATCCTTTCTCTCACTCTGATTTTAGGAATTATTCGGAATGGCTTGAACTTAGTCTGTATTTGTCTTGGATGTCCTTCCTTGTATAATCTCGGGTAGGATTATCTTTCTGTTTTGGCGGGAATAGAAATGAGATCAGAATAAATTCCATGATGCGTAAATACGAAACACTTGCAGTCGTCTGTCCTTTCGGCTGCATTTTTCGACCTTCCTCCTTTGCCTCATCTGAACACGATTATTCTTTCTTTCTCTTCTTCCTCATCATTTATTTTCAAAATGTCGAAGTTTGAATATTCGGCAAAGCGGAATTTCAAAAACTTCTTTTCAATTTCGGGCAAAATCATGTAAAAGAATGGATACCAGTTTCTCCCTCCACTTGGATCATAAATGATACAATGATAACGCTTTATCATTTCTTATCACATTACTTTCTTTATCCTCCCAAAATCTACTACTACGGTGGTGGTGGTAATGGTGATGGAGGTGGAGGTGGTGAGTTGATGGAGGAGGTGGTGGTGATGGTGGTGGAGGTGGTGGAGGAGGTGGTGGAGGTGATGGTGGTGGTGGTGATGATGGTGGTGGTAATGGTGGTGGTGGTGATAATGGTGGTGGTGGTAGTGGTGATAATGGTGGTGGTGGCGGTTGAGGTGGTGGAGGAGGTGGTGGTGGAGGAGGAGGTGGTGGTGGTGATAATGGTGGTGGTGGAGGTGGTGGTAGAGATGGCGATGGAGGTGGTGGAAGAGGTGATGGAGGTGATGGTGGTGGTGGTGGAGGAGGTGGTGGTGATGGTGGTGGTGGGGGTGGAGGAGGTGGTGGAGGTGATGGTGGTGGTGGTGATGATGGTGGTGTTAATGGTGGTGGTGGTGATAATGGTGGTGGTGGTAGTGGTGATAATGGTGGTGGTGGCGGTTGAGATGGCGGTGGAGGTGGTGGAGAAGGTGGTGGAGGTGATGGTGGTGGTGGTGGTGGAGGTGGTGGAGGAGGTGGTGGTGGTGTTGATATTGGTGGTGGTGGTGGTGGTGGCGGTGGAGGTAGTGGAGGAGGTGGTGGAGGTGATGGTGGTGGTGGTGGAGGTGGTGGAGAAGGTGGTGGTGGTGTTGATATTGGTGGTGGTGGTGGTGGCGGTGGAGGTGGTGGAGGAGGTGGTGGAGGTGATGCTGGAGGTGATGGTGGTGGTGGTGGAGGTGGTAAAGGAGGTTGTGGTGGTGAGGTGATAATGGTCGTGGTGGTGGTGGAGGAGGTGGTGGTAGTAATGGAAGTGGTGATAGTCGTGTGATGATGAGGATGGTGATTCAAGTAGAGACATGAGTGCTGATGGTTGTGGAGATGGGTGGTGGAGGGAGTGATGGTAGTGATTGTTGAAAATAGTTTAGGGTGGGCCTGTAACTGCCCCGACCCCTCCCCAAATCTATGCCACTGTTCCATGGAGTAAATATTAACAATCCTCTTTTTCATAAACCATTTCACGCTCCCCCTGATTGTTTTCAGCCTTTTCCCTTAACCATATCCGGAAATTGATGGTGGGGTGGGGGAGGGCGCAGAGGGCGGAGTCTTCTTTTGACGAGGGGGTAAATCGCAGCTGAGACACTCTCGTGTACTGGGGTCATTTGTTTCCATTTTTTCCAGTACAGAGTAGAATATTTCTTTTCCTTAGCCTTCAAACTCGGGGGGGGGGATATTCTGTCCCCAGTCTCCCCATCATATACGCTGGATACGCCACTACTCTTGTTTGTTCTGCTCCTCTCTTCTATTTCATCCCTATCTCCGCGTGGGTCTGTTCGATCCGTAACATCATCTCTGGTATCTGTGTCCAAGGTTTAATGCATCCTTTGTCGTGCCGGGTATGACCAAGGAGGTATGACGGAGAGCGATATCTTTTCGGAATCGTCTTTATTTTCATTTGTTTTGGCGGGAAGCAATCGTCTGCACGGGAGATAATGCCTTGAATACAGGCACAATGCTCTTGTCTGTTTACGATCACACTGTGGTAAAAACAATTAGCCGCAAACAGTCTACTATCAGAATATTCAAAAAGGACTTTCTCACATTAGGGTATTCATTTCAGGGGACGTTGTGCGAGAGAATTAACCTAAACATATGGAGATAGATAAACTAGTGTTCACTTCACAAGGGTACCGCTATGAGTTGGATATTTAGCTCTTTTCTCTCTTTTTTGTTGTTGAAAAAAACTATTTTAACACCATGGCATGAGGTTATGAAGGTATTTCCTACTTTGAGAATCAAAAATAATCCTCATTTTGGTGACAATTTATAAACACTTAAATTTCTAGATTTTATTATCGATACACAAAGTTATTTTCGTGGTTGAAAAAAATTTCTACGCATATTTTTTTGGAGTTTTCTAAACTCAAAAGGTTCATTATGTAACAAAATACACAGTTATTCCGATTTTCGTTATTTCTAATATAGTTGTGGTTACTATTAAGGTTATTTGGGATTTTCAATTCAGTAAAAATAGGACAACAGATAACCGAGTTTAATTTTTTATATATAGCGTTTTTATATACACATGCTTGGTCTATTACCCAACAATTCATGCAATATGTTAAGATTGAAGGGATAGTTGAGTTCTTGTTTCAGACCGCACATGCCTTCAAAGTGCATGGTTATTGCTCTTATTCTTATTTATAAAATTTCTAGTGCCCTTTTAGGACCTAAAATTGCTATGAAGGTAATTTTAGACCCCAAAATGTGTGAAATTTAGCCAATCATACCAATACAACTCCACTTTCAAAAAAACGGTGACCGTTATTTGATTAATTAATAACAAAAATACACGGGCTGGCTGGTTGTGCGTATTATAACCAACACGAAAAAAACAACAAAAGCCAACATTAGCATTGGCTGGAATAAAATGTATAAGGCGCTATCTCGTTTTTTTTCAACGGCTGGTTCAAAATTATCGAATATTTGTGCCTTTTGTGGTGCCCCACAAATATTAGAAATGGTTATATTTATGGATATTTCAGCCGTCTCTGAACCGATTTTGATCTAACAAAGATGATTATGTCATTTAAATTGTATGTTTTTTTCAAATTTGACATTCAGATTTTCATTAACTCACACAAAAAAATATTTTGTGTAGCGCCCTCTGCAACAAAACTCAACTATCCCTTTAAATTGTTCAGTACATAGATATAATACTAGATATATAATGAATTATTACTTATATGCTATTACCAAGGAGATACCAGCACTCGTTGCTATTACGAAGCAATATGAATTACACTCTTTTAGACACTAAAGCTCCTTCTGTATGGAATTCTTTACCATAAGATATTACTTTTGTTAATAGTTTGAATTCATTTAAAAGAAAGCTTAAAATATAGATTATTTCCAATAATCTTACATTGTAACAATACTCATATTACTCCACAGTGCAATTTTGTTTAGAGTTGTGCGGTCTATATTTTTCTTTTTGTTTAGGTTCTATTTTGTTTTGTTTTGTTTTGTTTTGTTTTTGTTTTTCTTGTTATTGTTTATTCATATATCATTTTGTATGATTCTTTTACTAAATTTATGGTTTATGTGAATCTATCTCATTTCATGGTGGCTGTCCAAACATACAGCAACCAAATTCCTATTTTTTACTGTCAATATTTTACTATTTTGATAACTGCAACCGAAATATAATAATTATGTATAAGTAGTACTTCTATTATATTTACTGCATGTTGATATTACTGTTTTTAATATGGAATTATGGAATTGAATAAACGCTGAATTCAATTGAATTGAATTATTCACAACTACATAATTTGACTCTGTTCCTTCCTGCTAAAGATTATGAATAGTTACAGACGATGGACATGTCTGAGTGCTGGGAGGGGCGCATCCAAGCTGACCGACACCCGTCGAGATTGACAACATTTATATCACCCTCACAGACCCTCAGATGAAACTGTCAGTTTCAGTTTAAAAAATGCTCCGAAAGGAAATAAAAATGATGAAAGGAGAGAAACCACGAATGGACCTTTTTTGTTGTTGTTCAAACTTAACACCCCCCCCCCCTCTTTAAAAAAATGGAGGAATGAAGATTTGCGGCTATAATCCTCAAAATGAATTTGCACATGCAGCTCTAGTCACAAAAAGGTCGGAGGCTTTTTAAATAAGGTCAAGGAAAGTATTTCTTCATTCCATCTTCTGGAACAATGTTCTTCGTACCAAAGTTTTGAAGTCGATCAAGAACCTTAATCATCGTTGTCAGCCAAGCGATAAGAATGTCGTCTTTTTGTTAGCGATACCGACTAAGAAGAGAAGAGAGGTCCTGCCGCCCAACTGTCTCCGAAAATGGGATCAACATCTCCACAACAAAGGGATAAACGTGATGTTTCAGTCGATTCTCCCGCCAAAATCACCGGACGACGAAGTTACTTCTCACCTCCCAGCTCCCCCTTGAAAACTTTTTCTTCTTCTCGTCTTTCATTTTATTAAAAGTCAGACTCTGGAAAGAAGATTAGAAGATGTTTTGTTGATGGAGGAGAAGGGGGTCGTTTTCTCTGTGAGTTGATGCGGCTTATAAGAAGAAAAAAGAGAGTATCGTTTAATAAGTTCTGCATACAGAGATGATGTTTGATACGGGTTTGCAGACGATACAGACCGACGCGCGCGTGCTGCTGCATGAAATTTTTTTGAAAGTTGGTTTTCGCGCGCATCCGAGTGAGACGATAAAGTTCTTGCTTGTGTGCCTTCTCTTTGCTCTATAACAAACGCCAGACAACAGCCAAGGAGTCAAAACATGTCAATTTCTTTAGCCAACTTTGGAGATTTTCCTTCGAAATTATAGATGAAGGCACGGAACATCTTATTTCAGAGACGATTAAAACGATCCGTGACATTGTCCATGACGCGTGTGACGGCAAAACAAGAATCGCATTGTATTGACGTCGATGACCTACGTCCGGCGAATAAACACATTGATCATATTCCTACAAAGCACCTTTTCGTAGCTGATTGTGAACTTTACTACTTTCTGTAACGTCTTGCTTTCTTACCCATATTAAACGATTTTACAATAATATTTAATCATCGTCATCATCATTGCCATCCTCTATAGAAACACAAATTCTTCCTTTCCATTTTCCTGTTTGCTAATCTTGTTCACCGTGGTAACAAATACATATTCACACCCCTAAGGGGCATTCTACTTTTCGTTTTCCCTCTTGCCATCATAACAACAACATTTTGGCATCTTTTCTCTTCAAAATGCTCTCTTACTAACCAGTGTCAAGTTTACTTTTCCCTATCATATTAATGAAACATGCAATAATGTACGAAACATTTTGAGTTTCCGGGTGTAGGTCTCTATGGTACTGGTATTAGTGCTTTGGTGACTACTTAGTCAATGATAATGTGGGTATATGCATAAACTTTGGATGTTATTACAAAGACACCACTTCAAAAAATCGATAACAAACGACAAATCAAACTTTCTTTTTCTTTGATTCCATCATGACCTGTGCTAAATTCAGACTCCCTCGCACCTCCTATTAACAGCAGCATCCCGTGATGTGAATCAATAGGGCATGCTGCTCCAGGAATTCACTCTCTCTCCAACTTGGAGAGAGACAATTAAAGAATATTTCATTTATCCACCTTTCCCGTACGATCTCTACAAGCCACCCTCAACAAGGGCTAAATTGGATAATGTGATAAATGACTACAAATTGGCTTGATGTTGACAATGACATTCTTCAGTGTGTCACGTTTGTGGGCATTAATTTTTATGCTACTTCATTTTCTCCTCAAGCTCAAAAGTCAGCGGGTTAGCACTGGATGCTATTGTTAGGTAATATGGGAGAGGTAAGCTCGACAAGAGAGCTGCTACGGTTCAAGCGCAATAATTTGAATGATGAACAGAAACGCGCCATTCGAAAGAAATTTACAAATTAAAAAAAAAACATCGCGACGTAACGGGTCGTAATTGTCTATTTTCTTTTTAAGTTTTGGTTGTAAAATTTGAGCAAAGGCCAAAATTTTGTCAGAAGAAAGTTTAAAGATTTAGTGCTCAAGGTCATCACGGTTTATGAGGAACTCTTTTTGTTAATCATGATTCAATGGTTGTGTTCAATTTAAAAGCTTTGACGCAAGACAGAAAATGAAAATTCCTCTTTAATATGGCCATTGAGGCAATTTGAATGTATAGGATTTTTGCAATGGACTCTAATTTGTAAACGCATGCAACGTCGGAAATAAAGAGTCCGAATTTTCTGTATAACACACTAATTGCGCTAATCGTTTTGCTTCAAAGTTACCAATGTTTTTTTTTTCAAGCATGATATCTATTCTTCTTCACAACAATTATGACATTAAGTTTAGGACTAATTGATTTGAGAAGCTTTGTGACATTAACAAATTTTAAAAAAATATATGAGGACAGTATTTAATATAAAATAGCAAAAATATTTTGACCATCATACCGAAGATTAAGAAACAAACCCCAAAACTGTATAGAATTAAAAGAAGAAAGAACAAAAAGAAGAAAAAATATAATAAGAAGAATAAGAAGAATTATTGTAGAGCGCTTAGAGACTTCTGATAAAGTAAGTGTTAGGCGCTATATAAGCACTGTAATTATTATTATAGAAAAACAACTACAGAGACTGATAAAACATGGTGTCTTGTGAGCTCCTTATTATTCCGATATTGTTGTCACATAAAAATGATATATCAATAAACCGTCATTATCAGCTACCTATCCTGTATACTTCTCATCTGCAACCCCCTAACATTCACACGGTTATTAGATCCATTCCTGTATTGTATTTCTGTCCTAATCAATAATGATATAGAGGTCGCGTGTCACTATTTGGGATTACCTCCCATTCTCATCAGTCCATCATCCTCTTTACGTCTCATTCTTCTGCGCGGAATTTAGAGACATTACACAAATTGGCGCCTTTTAAAGTTTATAGAGCGCGCTAAATAGGAACGGGCGTATAATGACAGGAGATAATCGGATCGTTGTTGATAAAGAGGATAGTCTTATTGAAAAGGGTGAGATACTAATCAATTAAGTGGTATTCACCAGGAGACAAGGTGTGAAAGACATCTATTGTTGTAATAAGGCTAATGAGAATTTGACTTTTGAGGATTATAGGGTATACATGCTACACAAAAAACCGCAATGTATGCTGATGGGTTCACAGTCTGCATGCAGCATCATCATCATCTATACGAATTCACATGAAAATAATGTCGCAGAGCTGTATATTTTAAGTGTAAAATAAAATTTAAAATCTACAATGTGTTTTCTAATCAAGCAATTGACTGATTGATTTCCCATGTGATTAATCAATTAAAGCATTATTTTTTTAAGTGTAATGTTAGTCTTTTCCAAATACTAGTATACTAATGTTACATTGGTCTGTCGTCGTGTCAATGTTTTTAGACAACTCAACCGACCTAAAGTCTTAAATATACATCACGAAAATAAAACCAATTTCATTTGCATAAGTATCAACGCAGTGATGACAAATCAACCGCTTAAAGATAAAGTTGAGTTCTGGTCATGCGATTGCATTGTGAAAGAAACGGTGTGGAATCGATCAGAAAAGGTTGATCATCTGCATATAAGTATTGGTGTGTACTGCAAGGTTCTGGAATCATCAAAATGATAAGAAATTTGGCCCAGTCTTGGTGAAGTTACAAGCACTGTACACAGAAAGGTGTATATGGGACTATACGAACATGTGGCATAAAAATCTGTCCCGATTTTTATGCTGTTACATGCCATATTTAGAATAGGAAGGCATTTGAAGAGCCATGCTTTTCAGGGAACATGTTTTCTCCGATGTTCTTCCACACTTGCATAATAACAACGATAACGCTCACAAATTATTGTTCATCTCTTCCCAGAACTCAACCTTCTCTTTAATAATAATAATAAGAAGAACAAACTCCCTGTCTATTTATCATGAATTCAATGTAAAAGATACGTAAAACAATACTCTCAAATGTCAATAGCCAAATCATTAAGTGTCTTTAGAATTTAAAACAATTATCTAAAATTAAAATATCTGTTTCAAATCTTTTTGGGCTCTGGTGATCTTTTTGTATTTTTAAGTTTGATGACAATCCCTTCATTAATTCATGATTAGCATTAATTAACCAAATCAGGTTTTATTTGCGTTTTTACTTCACTGCGTTAACTATTAATTGTTGAATAAAATTGAATAAAACTGTTGAAATAATAATTATTAAAAAAACTATACACTTAATTATGGTGACTTCTAAAGTAATCAGTGTATCATGACCGAATAACGACCAGATTTCCTACGTATTCATTGCTCTATCACGATACTTATATAGATTTCATGAGATTATAGTCGACATGTGTCCTAATGCCCTTCTCTTCTCTAACACTCCCACTTGAGAACTATTTCGAAACACATCAGTTACAAGGTACATGGAGCTGTTAGTTTCACCGCTGAATAATGCATTTTCACGCCATCTATAAACGGTCCATTATTCAAGTACCCCGGAGCGTCTTGGCTTGCTTTTGTTACGGTAATGCAAAAAAAGCGGAGGAAAAGTTCAAGTAAAACGACCATCAACAAACCTTCCGATGATGTTGATTGTCCTCTCGCGCTAAGAGACCGATAGTTAGAATATTATTATACCCCATCATCATCTTGAATATGCATAGAAGCCGTCTGCTCTTTGCGAAGAAATCACTTTTAGCCCCGCCCACAGCCCTGATTGGTGAAGAAACTAAGAGACTGCGCAGGCGTACAGGTGGTTTATGTAAATCTGTCTCCTTCCTGAATAAAGTTTACGATCGCTCTCCATCCATGAATTACACGATCGAGGTGCCTAACTTTACGTCTGCGGCGATCGCTTGTTTTTGTGTGCGTGTAATAATGTTTACGGATTCACCTCGCAAAATTTTGTTATTGATATTTTGAAAAGAGTTGCTAGCTGTGTGAAAAAAAAATAAGAACTGCATGAACGGGACTAAAATCAGTGAAACGCTGGATCTGCCAAAAGCAGAGGAAAATCTGTTGGAAAGTGAACGTTTTGCTTCGTGCAGTACAGAGTCAGCTGAGGAATCTACAGGGATCATGCGATCGAAAGCTAAGGCAAGGAAGTTGACGAATACAGGTGAGAGAAATTGGCATGGTAATGGTATGGTAGTTAGGCAGCATGATATTCCTTTTCTTCACCTAATCCCCAGGCCGATGGTGTCGGCTGCAGGGATGGATGATTTGTGTAGACCGTGCACCGCACCGTTTCCTTGCTATTCAGCGGAGTCTAGCGCCCAGGAAAAGGCTTATACCATCTCTCTGACCATTCTCACTGATATTTGGACCGCGTGGTTCGTGAAATTCTACCACTCTAGTCTTAGAGTTTGTTTTCTTTGAGCTGAATTTTCGCGTTTTGAGCCCCTGGAATGCGCGGATGTTTTTGCAGCGGGATTTTCCCTCCAAGGTCAGCGAGCTGAGCTTGCCCAGGCCGATGCTCCCCCGTATCTGTTCAACCAGATACCGCTGTATCTGTATTGTGCTTTGAGATTACTCCCTACTCGCCCTATCTTTCTCTCAATTTTAACTGGTCTGTTTACGCCTAGGAACCTGAATTATCATACTCATAATCATTTCTTAACTTAATATGTTGAAGCATTCACTTTAGATCAAAATTAACACTTCTCACATATACAATCTATTATTTTGCTTAAATATGATCCTAATTGCTCCATTTATACAATTAGTATAATAAGATTTAAGAATATTATTAACTGTTTTAAATGACAAAATGCAATTCGTTGCACAATTACTTTTCAAAATTAATTATGAGAAGGAATTGCAGTATTTTAAGTAATCAAAGTTGGTGGTAAACTGGTAATTACATGTAAAAGCCAAGATTACCTAATCGATTATTCTAAACTATAATATAAGGTACATGTACACAAATAATTAAGATATCTTGTCATATGACCCATATGAACACACAACAACTGTAAGTTTCTATGTTTGTCTTTTATTTTTTACTTATAGTCGTACTTGTTACTGTCCTCTTCCTTTCTCTTCCCTTTCTCATCTCAAGTCTTGCTATTCCACTTCCAGTTTAGAATGAATTGTGATCGATCATAAGCTTTGGAAGTTGTAGTAAGGTTTTTACCACTTGTTGCATTTCCCCCCATGTTTTGTATCTGCTCTTCTTCTCTTTTCCAGCTAAAATATATATAGGCTCTTTTCATGTTGAAAATATTTCTGTTTCTCTCTTTTCTTTCTTCATTTTCTACTATAGTTTCTTTACTGTCCTCTCTCAATTAACATTTACTCATACTTCACTTGTGCAAATTTACATTGTTTTGGTTTGTATATTTGTCTCCATGATTTTCTTCCACATATATTTTTTAGATCTTTCACTTCTTTTCTTTATTCTTTTTTTTTTTAATTAAATTTTGTTTTCCAATCTTTTATATACTATCACTACATGTATATGCATTTATCTGACTTCATGCAAATTCTTTGATTTTCTTTAAACTAAGTAGAAGTGAATATTTTCCATTGTGACTTGTAGGCCTACTTCTTTTACCCTCATCACAAGTTTTGTCATTGTAAATTATCATCCTTTCATCCTGATATCTGCTGCCCTCATTCTCTTTGGTTTTCTCTCAGTTTTTCTGCTGTGAAACCAGAAATCTTCACATGCCTCACATTTTCATAAATTTTGCAAGTGGTCTAGATTTGTGAAAAAATTCATGTCATGAAATATATCAAATCACATTAATCACAACACTATGCTTTTGAAAGTAGCAAAAAATTTGTCACCACAAAAATGGCTATCATTAAGAATTTCGCAAAAGCTTTTGGTTATACTTTTACAGTATTCACCTTGAATTCATGATACCATTCTCTCATAGATCTGTCTGTGAATCTGGGGGTGTTTCACAAAGATCCTAAGTTGGACTTAACAATTATGGAAAGCCATTAGCATCTTTGAAAATATTTTGTAAAAGTTATTTTAAAAGGCATCAAATCAAATCATTCATATTTTCTATTATTAAGGAGATTTCATGTTCTTGATGTGGAATTTATGAAAAGTCTAAAATACTTGAATTTTTGCTTTTGAATACAATTGGCTCTCAATAATGTATACACCCAACTTAAAGTTAAGTTCCACCAAGGATATTTGTGAAACACCCCCCTGTGACCAGTCCCTTCAATCTCTTCCATCTCTCCTTGAATATGTAATCACTGTGAAACCAGAAATGTTCACAGCAAAGTTTTGTGAAGGATTCAGATTTTAATCGCAATGGAAGTACTTAATTTTTGCAATTCATTAAACAATTCTTGGAGTAGAAATGGCCATCATTAACAACAGTATGTGAAAGTTGGTATTTATTGAACAATTTCCCCATCTTTCTGCAAACCAGCATCAATCATTCTCTTCAAATCTCTCTCTCTCTCTCTCTCTCTCTCTCTCTCTCTCTCTCTGCATCTCTAATTACTGGTCAGTTTGGGTGACCCTGGGTGTCTGGCCATTCACTGGACATTAGGATGATTCTCCAAGGAGAAATGTGGAGTTGATTTCAAGGAGATAAATTTCAAATTAGGCCCATTTACACAGCCCCAAAACCATTTTGAAAAACCATTTGGTGTTTGATAATTCTGTTTTTGTTGTGTGTGAGAGTTGTGTGTATGCCTTACATGTAAACGAGGTGAGTCACATGAACAAAAACGGAATTATTCACCAATATTTTAAGAGCGAGCATTTACACTATAAAATTCTGTGATTTTTCTGCCAGCGTTTCAATTCTAAAATATTCTGAAATAAAGTGTGTGTTTGTGACAAATAAAATTATTTCAGATAAGAGAGAGAGAAAGGGGGGAACGGTGCATGGGGACAGAGAGAGGGAGAGGAGGGAAGGAGGGGGTAGAGATGGGGAGGAGAGAGAGAGTGGAAGAAGGAGGGAGGGGGTACTGTTGGTTAATGCTTTTGATATATGGAGGATAATCCTGAAATGGTGAACACATGCATATCAAATTAAAGAAGGCTTGGCACTAATGGCAGTTAAAAAAAAAAGTATTCCTACCTACTTTCTTGACCCAAACAGATATCTGATAATTTTTATTAAAAAAAAAAGAATAAAGAAGAAGTAAGAAAATAATGCACTGCACTGAAGAAGGCATTATAAATAGACTAGTGTTATTACATCTTCAGCCCCTTATTTCAAATGTGATGTATTTTGACATAAAGAAAATGATCTCCCAATAGCTCCATCCGTGATTATTCAAATGTACATTTGGTCAATTAATGAAGCAGAAATAGTAGTTTGTCAACCCAGTCTCATGTATGTTATTCAGTTTCATGAATTATTCATGAACACACAAAATAGTTTAAAATTCACATATGCTTCCTCTCGTCAATGTCTAATATCTGACAATGAATGATTTTATTCTATTTGTTGCTTTTCTTTTCTAATTGATTACCTCATTTGATGGTATCAATATACACTGTACCCACAATAATCAGCAAGTTCAAGTGTTTTCAGGACAGTAGGGCCCTGTCTGCTAAATTATATTGATAGGATTCATTCAATATTCATTTGGTTTTCTCGAATTAAAAAAGAGAGGAAATTTTATCATGATAATTATTTGAATTATAAGAAGCATGGGGAAGGATATTGACAATGGGATATTAGGAATTATGGATGCAACCATGAACATGGTATATACAGCCAGGTAGATCTAAATATTGATTATCTTATATATTTGACTTCACAAAGCAACTTTATTGCCATTGGGGAAAATGGTTTATTAAACTTGTGATTGAAAAAGAAACAACTTAGTAGGACATTTCACGAATGTGATAAAATCAAGACATCGTTTCATTCTTTGGAAGTTGCATGTTTTCTTTTAGGCAGTCAGATATTCTGTTATGATCAGCTTAATTTTTTTTTGGAACATTCATACAAAATTCTAAATTAACAATTGATTACAAGATTTTAAAAAATAATTCATCACTCAAACTCAAAGACCAGCAGTGATTTTAAATTGGACTGTCACTATTCTGGTTACCAATTCCATTCATTACCCCCACCTTTCTGTTGAATAGAAATATGGTTGTATGAAGATTATGATTCATCCACTGGGACTATATAGTATGGTTTTGTATGATAAATGTTTAATCCAAATAATGTATGATTCCATGAAGTCCTGTTATCAGATCGGTATCAAGTATTTTATGCTATGAAACAGAGACTGTGTGGACCCAGCAGACAATTAATTGTTGACATGAGAGGGATGATTTGAACACTTAAAGAGATAAGAGATGACCTAAAACCAGACACTGTGGTACTTCCTTATGTCAATATAGACGCAGTATTGTTGATGAAGTGCACAACGCAAACAAAAGAAAATTGTAGAAAACTGTTTGGAGGAACCTTATCAAGCGAACACTAGCAGTGACAATAATTCCCTTGTGTTTGGTGAATGGCATACCATAGAGGGATGATCACTAGGGTGATTAACATGTGCTGGATCAGATCATACTCTGAAAGAGAAAGAAAGAAGCATTGTGCTAGTCTATCATATCCAGACATTTTTGTTGTTACACATGGTCTGCCTGTATTCTGCCATTTTGTAGCTTGGTCCGACTCCATGGTTCTGCTTAGATGCAGATTTGTAATTGTAAATGTGAAATATTGATTAGTGTATATCATCTGCTGAGAGCTAGCATCTAGAAGGGGACAAATTCACCTTCTGGCTCTCAACAAATTCTTAAAGATAAAGACCAGTTCTTGTCATGCGATTGCATTGTGAAAAAAAAGGTTGTGGAATCGATCAGAAAAGGTTGATCATCTAGCATACAAGTATTGGTGTGTACTGCAAGGTTCTGGAATCATCAAAATGATAAGAAATTTGGCCCAGTCTTGGTAAAGTTACAAGCACTGTACACATGAAAGATGTATATGGGACTACGCGACCACATAGGCGTAGTAGGCGGTTTTCCGACTTTCCCGGCAAAATTTGTATCATCATGTATTAGTCAAAACATATTCTTTCACATGATTGGTAATGAGACTTGAGAGCTTCCATTTCATTTTTTTGAGAGAGGGGCATGTATGTGTAGATAGAAATTGTAGAATGAAGTTTAAATAGATGAGGTAATGAAATATTTAACCTTGCTAAATGACAATGGGATGAGAGGGGGAGAAAACAGAGAAGGAGGGGTTAAGAGAGAAGTAGAGAGAAAGGAAGAAAAAGAAGAGAAAGGAAGAGAAGAGAGAGAGAGAGAGAGAGAGAGAGAGAGAGAGAAGGAAGAAGGGAAAGAAAAGAGGAAGACAAATAAAAGAAGAGAGAGAGGGATGAATAGCAAAGAAAGAAAAGAGGAAGAGAAAATATGAAAAGAGAGATAGAGAGAGAGAGAGAGAGAGAGAGGGGGTTAAATTGATAAAACAGAGAAATGAGACAGACAGAGACAGAGACAGAGACAGAGGAAGTAATTGATCATTGTTTTCAATAGATTATATGACTTATAATGAAGCAACTTGAATGAATTACATGTAGATATTAACAGACATGACAACAAAAAAGTATTAAAATTGAAGGGTGCACTAATGTGATCAATATTTGCAATTAAAGTGAGGCTAGAGGATGTATTCATTACTCTTCGTTTTTATTACAAGGCAATAAAGTTTCAACAGAACAAAAATAGTTTTGTGATCATGGTCATCGATACCACTGGCCAAACTCCACACAAGTACAGAAACAGTTCAAATGTCTACTAGCATAAGCCTATATGCTGAATGAATGAATTCCTATCTCATCTTTTCATCATTTTTATGTTGAGTGATAAAAATGTGATAACACGGAGATGCCATGTTTGTTTTCCTGATGATACATGCATTAGATATCTTTTGAATGTCATATTTGTCTGTTGAGAGCCAGATAGGTGTTGACTGTGTGTTACAGGATATGGGAGTTAACGACTTTCTGGCTCTCAATCACCAGTCAATAATGCAATACTAATACCTCCTCTGTCTGTTTGATCATGAATATTTCTTGTTTCATATCTTTATTTGTCAGGATGTAAGATTTAACTATACCAGTCAATGATAAATAATCTATTACAGATATGTTAAAAGGAAGTAATTTGTGGTTTAGAATACCAGTATGATAAGCAAATGTCATAAAATATATATCATGTGACTTTGCATGCATCAAACCTCAATGCCATAGCCTTGAATATATGCATTTAGGCATAAACTTTTGGACAGATTGATTTATCGATTCAGTGATTTCTTTTTTAAAAGTTGGGTGAACGATAATGATGTTTGTCTGAGAATGGAGCAATGATGAATGGAATTTTTCATAAAAACAAATCTTGGAATCGATACCGTCTGTCATTCGAGACACACCTAATTAAAGGAATTATCTATAAGAGAAAAGGATAAGACATAACTTCCGTGCTCACTTTGAATTACACCAGCTTAGTTTTGACATTTGAGGTATAATGATGTCTTCATTGAAATTGTCAATTTGATATAAGAGGAAGAAAAAAAAACAGATTATACATTTATAACTCTCATAATTCATCGTTGACTAATTGCTGTGGAAGATTTCTTTGCAAATTTGTAAAAAAAGAAATCATGCTTGAGTAGATGAGGAAAATAGCTGTTATTTTAGGTGTCTGTTTTGATCATCAATCAAAATGACATTTGGAGCCATGTTTGCAGACGTTTTGACTTATCCACAACATTGCAACTTGAGAATAATGAATTAGTGATATACACACTTATCTTCCTGTTCATTCAATTGTCTGACCCATATATGAAACAAAAGGGAGCAGAGAAGATGATGAGTTGAAAGAGAGAAAATAGAAAGAAAAATACATTCAACAAAAGAGAAGAGTGGGAAGACTTGTAATGGGGGCTGATTGAGATATAAGGAATAATGAAGGAAGGGATGGGATTCTTGTCTTTTTTTTCTTCTTCAGATTAGGCCATTGAAACAAAAGACGATGATAGAAGGAAGCAGGAGGGATAGGGAATGTGGAAGATGAAATTAAGAAACACATAATCCTTGATTGAGAAGAGAAAGAAGAAGAGGGATAATGAGAAAGGAGAAAATGAAAGGAAAATAAGAGAGAGAAGAGGAACATGAAAGAAATAAGATGGAGAAGAAGAAAGGAAAGAGAAGAAAGATGAGAAGAGAAGGAAGATAGGATGAAGAAACATGGAAGAGTGAAGAGAAACAACAGAAGAGTGGGGAGAAAATAAAGGAGGAGAATAGTTTAAGATAATATGAAAGGGAGATGGAGATGAGAAGATGAAAGAGAAGGAAGATATGACATGAATCAAGATTGAGGAGATTGAAGAAGATAGGTCCCAGGCCCCATCCAAGAATTCCAAATTGCGCATCGATTCTCGATCTCTGCCTAACAGCAATGGGATGACAGATATTGTCACTACTGGGGTCCCTCACCGATTGGCATTTGACACGACATGTAATGAACTCCGGGTGCAAAATGAGATCATCTGCCAACTGTTCATCTCCACGAAGGGTCATAGGTCAAGAGTAGATTATCTCACAGAGCGAGTGCCATATTTATTATCCTGTCCTCGTATTTCAGGGAAATTGTGTTGCCATGGTGATGAGGGGGAAAGTGTGTTTTTTCTTCATCTGGTCAATCACATGCAAGACATATATATATGTATGAATGATGGAGGTAATTAATAGGTCCTTTCTTTCCTGTACTAAGTCTACTGAATCTGTTTATAATGTAATGCTTATACATGTAATGTACACATGTAACAATTAACAATTAAAATGTGTAATAGATGATAAAAAAAGGAATGCAAGATCTGTAGGGAACTCAGATTGAGAATTGTATGAAGGATGGAATTAAGAGAAAGACTGAGAAAGAAGAAATGAACAGTTGAAGAGATTAAGTCAATAATAGAAAGAGAGATAGAGAAATAGAGGAGAGAGAGAAAGAGAGGAGAGAGAGAGAGCGAAGGTTAAGGGAAATTGAATAAAAAGGGGAGAGGTGGAAAGAGAGAGAGAGAGAGAGAGGAGAGAGTTTAGGGAAATTGAATAAAAAGGGAGAGAGAGGTGGAAAGAGAGAGAGAGGAGAGAGAGTTAAGGGAAATTGAATAAAAAGAGAGAGGTGGAAAGAGGGAGAGAGAGATCGAGAGAGAGAGAGAGAGTTGAGATACACAATCATAAAGTGAAGATTGGTGGTAATTAAGTAATATTTTCAAATTCTTCAGAATAAGCAGAAATAAAGGTGAATTTTCAAGGTGAATTATATATTTTTGGATTTTCAACATGAACTTTCAATTTGGGTCATTATCCATACAGAGTCTTTGAATGGGATCCTTTCACTTCCAAAGTGGGAAAATATGATTTGGAATCAAATGACAGATTATATTTGTAAACTGCACAAGTTTTGCATGTTTACTCCAAAAGTACAAGTGCTCTTCAGAAACTGGCATTTATTGAGAAAAATCTGGGTCTTCTCAATAGCTGGCTTTCCCCTTCAAACAAGTTGGTGATAAGTGGTTTGAAATTCTGAACAAAAATCAATGAGATAGAAAACAGTTATGAATACTTGATGTTGACAAGTGGGGCAGCAGGAGCAGCAGCAGCATGCACCAGCACTCAGTGTGCCAGGCAGCCAGGAGTCTGGGCGACCACACCATCGGCAGTAGCCTCAGAGCAGTTGGGGGATTTGGAAGGGTTTGTAGAATAGAAGTGTGCGAGAGAGGGAAAAACAGTTTAGTACTTCAAATTATCATTGATCAAGCTCGTAATTGTTTGCTGAGAAAACATAGCATATTGGGGACCAGTCAAGAGATGGGGGACAAAGGAAAGATCTAGTTCGCCGGCTTTACCCACCAAATACTAGTGTTCCAATCACCTGTCTTGCTGTCTCTGTTGTGTCTCCTGCATGATAGTACAGCCAGAGCTTCCCCATAGCTGCTTGCTGAAAACTGGTCCCTCTGACTCGCTTAGCTTCCAGCCAGCAGCTGACTTCTGAGCTTTTTTTGGAGGGGAGGGGGGTGGGTCTCTTTTCCATCAACTAGACTAGCTTCCGATAAAACTTCACATTATTATAACAAGCTTCTCAATTCGACGTAGAATTAGTTTAGATTAATAATCATCTCTACATTTTACTTAAATTCTAGTCTTTAGAAGTGGTGTCAGTTGATAGTGTTGCTTTGTTTATCCTTCAGCTTTGTTATGCAAATTAATGTGAATGCTCCCACGCTTTAGCTCATGTTTGTAAGATGAATGAAAGGAAATGTCTGATGATATGAAGAAGAAATAAATAAATAAATAAATAAATTGATTTGTTGAATGTAAAATGTGCTTTGGTAAGACTGCAAATTACTTGAAGTAGTATCATAATATACACTATGAAATTGTTCAATATGATCATGTCAATCTTGAGGAATGAAGTACTAATACAAATTTGAACAAATGTTTAACTTGATATGTTTGAAGGAAAGGATATCTCAAAATTAGCTGTCATATATCTATTGCTAGAAGGGCATTTGCAATTGAGCTCAAACTTTGAGAAATCTCACTGTTATTGCCTTTCTGCTGGGTATAAAATGATTTGTTGGTTTTTGTAATAGGCTTTGCCCGCTTACTACGAATCATTGGGTTATCGCGTTGTCGGGTCGGATGGTTGGGTTACCAGACCTTTTGTGAAAACATGCCCCTTTACTCATGAAATGTTGGGGTAATGTTTGTGAAATAAACCCCTCTCATCTACAAATGGTCTTGTCCAATTTACCCGACACTTCGTGAAAACTGTACTGCAAATCTACGAAAGGTCGCATGATCTTCCACTTTCATCACATGAAAGGTCTTGTAATGCGACCACCCGACCGGACACGATGATCCAGTGATTCGAAGTAAGTCTGCTTTGCCTAACCTCCTTATTAAGAATTTTAAAGTAATGTGCTCTGTATTACAAGTTTTTGTAGATATGTGTAGATGGAGAGAAAGTGAGATGTAGGCATATATATGATAATTAGGAGGTGGGATAGAGTGAGAGAAAGAGAGAGAGAGAGAGAGAGAGAGAGAGAGAGAGAGAGACGGGGATTAAAATAAATAGGAGGGAAGAAAGAACAGGAGAGCAATAGAGACAAAATAAGAAATAGAGAGAAAGAGAGAAATAAAAAGGGAGGGATGGGAATAGAGAGGGAGAGGGGATGGAAAGGTGGAGAGGGGGCTGGACAAACTTTTGATTGGTTTGTTCCTGTGAGATACAGAACCAACAGAAGCAAATGAACGGGAAGGAGAGAAGGATAATATAAGACAAAAATATATCAACCACCAGGAGTAGTATAAAGAGGAGATTGATGACATTTAGTAGCAGGAAAAGAGGAAAGATCAAAATCAAACTTCATCTGTACCTTACTGCCTTCAGCAAAACGTTTGCAAGTGGGTGTTTTTTCGACAATCTTTGTATGTCATAGAAATAAATGGGTTAATTTAAGTTCAGTCCGGGGCATGACTTGAGAGAGCGATACCCCACAATAGAGGATGATATGATATGAATCACCGCCTCTTCTGTCAAAAATACTCCTTCAATTTCTGTTCTATTCAATTTGTAATCACAGCAAATTAATCTCACTTGAAAACCTTTTGGTACGGCGCACAATAGCATCTTCCTGTTTTTGCGCTGCACCGCAACTATCTCGCGGCTATCATCTCCAACGTGGATGCAAGCGTGGAAAGAGAATCAAACTGGGCCGACCCACCTGGTCAAAAACACCGCTGGGGCATGCTTGTATTCTGCTCTACTTTCATTATTGTTATATCATAGTGAACTGATACCTGTATTTTCTTTAAACCATTATTGTGATAATCAGCTCATTCAAGCCATTAAAAGGTTGTTTGCTTGTTGGATTATTGAATTCAATTGAGGAGAGAGAAAGAAGGGAGGAAGACTTCTATTTTGTAGGAGAACGCAAGAGTCTGTCCAAACTTCAGTTCCATTTTCCAAAATCTGCAACTGAATAATTAGGACAGATTTATATTGTATGAATGCATTGCTTGCTGAGAGTCTGAAGGATGTTTACTCATACATGAACACCCTTCTAGTTCTCAACAGGTTACTCTGTAGAACCCCTCTCTCTCTCTCTCTCTCTCTGTGTATCTCTCCCTCTCTCTCCCTGTCTCAAATCCTCAAGTTTGCCAAGATTATAATCTGCTGACATCATTGTCTCATCATCCTTTCCACCTAAATTGTATTGTTCTTTTGTTTTCCTTCTGTTTGTCTGCATAAGGGATCTCAGGATAGGGACCCCATTCAATAAAAGAGGATTCCAGGATAGGGACCCTATTCAATAAAAGAGGATTCTACCCCACTAATAGTTTGACAAACATAAACATTTGGATGGATTAGGCTTTGAAACACCAGCCCCAAATTCTTACCTACCAATACATACCTACCTGATATCTGTAAAGTGGGAGAAGGGAGAAGGGAGGAGGAGGGGGTAAGGGATGAAGGGGAGGGGAGGAGGTGAGGATGAAGGAGGGTAAAAGAGTATGAGAAGGTGAGGTGGATAGGGGAGGGGAAAAGAGGGCAGCGGAAGAATGATTTAGAAGAGTGGAAGGGGAAGGGGGTAATGATTGAGAAGAAGATAGTGCAGTCAAATTGATTGGATTCTCAAATCACATTGATGTTAGATACTATCACAACCAACAGGTAGGGGCCTACATGTGTAAAAGTAGAAAGAGATGGGTAGGGGTTTGGACAGGGAAATGGAAGGTTGAGCATGGGAGAGGGAAGACTAATACAGAGTAAATTTGTAACTTCCAATTTCCTAATTTGAGTGTTCAGAATTGTCAGTACAAAGCCAAAGGCTAATGTCACCTTGTTCAATCCAATGTACAGAGATTTAATTTTAAACTCATATGAAAAGTTGAAAACATTTCCTTGATTGATTCATTGATTTTTTTTCCACAGTCAGTCAATTCTTAAAAAGAGAAAGCACTAACTCTTGTAGGCTAACTTGCATTATGTTTTCGTACATTATAAGAAATCCTACAAATAGAAAAAATGACAAATTTCACTCAAATATATAGAATAGTTTCTATATTAAACACTGAATTATGAGAGGAAAAAGAAGAAATTTAGAAATAATGTTGACATAACTTTGTGCAAAGAGGAGTGTATTGACTTGTACCTGCACTGGAGGGTAGTTGTCAGCAGATCCCCCATGCCCTCCCTACCTGGCTACTTTATGTAAAGTGTAATCCAGAGAGCACTCAGTGACTGCCAGTCACTGCCTTGCAGAAACAGACAAGACACTTGTTTGCTTTAGAAAACAAAAGCCTCTGCCATCATCCTTTTATTCCCTTCTTTGACTTCTTAGCCAGAAGTGGAAATGTTGACTGTTGTGATCATGCTGATCATCCAGCTAGTCTTGTTTCCTGCAGTCTGGGAACATCATTGGAGATTGATATACTTGGATAGGAAGGGGATATATATTTTTTCAGTTTTGGAGGTGTGGCTGTATTACAAGATGTATCATCTTCATTTCTCATCATGTTCTCTCTCTCGCGCTTACTTCTATTCTCTCATTGTGCTCCACAAGTAGTACTATTTTAGTTTTTGCCAGTCTATCCATCTTCTTTTGCCTGACTTGCCCGTCCCTTCCACCCCACTCCCTCTCCCTCCTATATGCATCTCCCTCTCTATTTATCTATTTCTCTCTTTCTCTTATTCTTCCCCAATCTCTCTCTCTCTCTCTATCTATCTAGTATCTATCTATCTATCTCTCTCTCTCTCTCTGTCTCTCTGTCTCTCTCTCTCTCTCTAGCTCTACCTTTCTATCTATCTATCACCCTCTCTCACCCTCTTCATTTCTTCATTTTTATTGTATTAGTTTCATCTGTCTCACTTTGTCCATTATGTTTCTCTCTCCTTTCTGTACAATTGCTTTCTTTTTCTTATTTCTCTCCCCCTCCTATCTCTCTTTAAAAAAATACCATCTGGTTCCTCCCCTCTGCCACACCCTCTGTTTCTTTTGCTGGCTTAATTTCATCTCTTGTCTTGTAAAGAAGAAGAAATACCTAGGTGGCTCATCTTTAAAGTGAAGAGATAAATCAACACATTGCTTGAGAATAGAAAGTGCAGAAGTTAAAGAAGATCCGATCCGATTGCTGGGAAGTGTCAACACACTTCGGAAGGTTCTTTGTGACCGGGTATCTAAGAGACAAGAAGATAGGAAGAAGATTCTAGGTTTATTTAAACTGAGATGGGTTATTTGCAAGGTTGAAGTGTATAGCACTTGAGATATTTCTACAACATTTCAAAAGCAGTGGTAATTTGTGAATAGCTGAATGATGCTATCGTTCTCTTAATACCATGGTGATTTATTGAACTTCGCTCTAACGATCCTGCTTTGACATCAGTACTGTTTCAGCCAGTTATCCTGCGTACTTTTATTACATTTTGTAGAAAGAGGTAACAAATTGACCTTGATGATGAAACTCCAGAAACATCTATCAGCGTGTCCACACACAAACAAATTTACCCCGAAACTATATAACGAAACGTCGTATAAAGAATCATCGTATAAATTTCAGGGTGTCCACACACAAGAAACGTCGTATAAAGAATCATCGTATAAATTCCAGGGTGTCCACACACACAAGAAAGTAATCCTGAAACTCTACAGCGAAATGTCGTATAGGTGCGCAGTTTGCTACTGCGGTCATGAAATGGAAGCGGAAATGAGAGGTCAAGTCTCCTTTCGCGAGGTCACGTTAAGCCCCGCCCAGTTATACCGTTAGTTATACTAGTTACGTCCACACACAACACATTCCGTGATTAGGCGTGATTAGACGTGATTCTTTATTGAGTTCTAGTTCGAACGATGCCCGAACCCGCGGTTCGTTATAATGACGTTTCGTTATACGACGTATCGTTAGTAAGCGTCCACACACACAATTTCATCGTATAACTATCCCGAAACGGTATAACTAATCACCCCTAATCACGGAAAGTTTTTTGTGTGGACACGGGTTATTTGACAAAATTTCTCAGGGCCGGTTGGGGATGGGGGGCTGGTTGTAGGCTATAATCACCATTGGAAGTTGATGTTGAATAGTTTAGGATTAGGGTTAGTGAAATGTCAAAGATAGAAATGGGCTGAACATGTCTATCCTTCAGTTACTTTATGCACAAAATCTACCTAGGTTGGTCATCAAGCTATTGCATGTTTGATGGACAGTTTATGTTTAGCTTAAAGATACTACATGTATATCCCTTTTGCAGCCAACATCAAATTCTGTAGAACTTTGCAGGAATTATGAATATGTCATGTATGTCCTATCTGTGAAATTTAAACGTTAGCAGTGTCCTAATATTCAAATTATGCAAGGAAACCCGTTTACTTGCTAGACTTCACTGTCAGACACTATTGAGTGACTGACTGGCTTTTTTCAATAACATACATAAAATGAGCTGTAAAGGGTACATGAGCATTTGTCTACATCAATAACCCACTTCTTGTAATGGCCAAAATTAAACTGATTGAATCTTTGCGCAGCATAAAACGTACGACCATTCGGTACAATGGTCTGAAAAATCAGACTATTACTTACTGGCTCTATAGCTCCTAAGTCGATTCGACAACTAATAGTCGTTATTTTCCCACTTAAAGACATTTTCAAGACCCCCTTTTTTTAGGGAAGTTCTAAATTAGTATTGTCTTTCAAATGCCGTTGGAATTTAACCTTTTCATTTTTTGTGGCCTGCAAATGGGACATAGTACCTTTAAGGGAACAAGATAATAACTAATTTAATCTACATGTATATGTCATGCAGATTAGTAATTAAATTGGTATGGCAAGAACATGTACAATAGGATGAGAGTTAACAGTTGTCATTTGATATTGTATGCTGCCCTCGTAGGATGCATCTAGAAGATGAGAGATGGTGAATAGATCCATTGTCTTGGAAACCTTTATGAAGCAACAGTGTTAATAGTGTAACACCATTAAACACTGCTTCATTGTGTTACAACAATTGGGTGTCTTAAAATCAGGAGAGATGAAAGCCCAAAAGATACCTCATTTGCAACATGGAGGTTACTATTCATTTGACAGGGGTGGGGAAATATATTTGTGTGGTAAATGATTATCGAGGGCAGGTAGCGAACTTGTCATTGATTATTCTATTCCACAAGATCGTATGCTTACATATTGAGATTTTTCATCACGTTTTTTTGTTTTCAATTGATCTACATGTAAAGCTTGCTTGAGCCCTGTTACAAGTGATGGCAAGTGTATGAGCTATGAAGATATACTTGAATTATGTTTTACAATATCATGTGAACTTTTGTGTTACATGGTACATGGTGCATCTCTGTTGACAACTGTTTCAACTGAAAGTATGAGACTAGTTTGTACTTTTGGCACTGAATGATTCAATCAACAATTGAATCACGATGACTTGGAATTCAAAAACAATTTTTATGCCCCTCACAGAGATACAAGCTGTTCGTTTGTCAACTTGAACACTGTTCTCCTAAACCGGCCTAAGTTATTGACACATACCATCCAATCCCCAGTGGAATTTGACAAACATCACTGAAGCCTTGACGGAGGAAATAATCGCGGCACTTTCTTGATGAACTTGAAAAAAAGATCAAGCACGATTTGTAGAATACCGGAGAGATGAATGCATTATGTGGAAGATGCAGGGAGGATTAAAATTTGACAAATGTTTACATAAAATCTGTCTCCTTTTTTTGTGTTGCAAGACTTCTCAGGCAGAAATAATCTTCTACAAGTATTCCTAAAGATCAATGAAACTGATTGTGTGGCTTTTCATAATGTTTGCATTGCATGCTTCAGAAGTACTGTGTCGGATTAAATGGACATGTTTTTCACGGACCTAAAGCGATTAATATTTTTACTGTCAAAAGGCAGAGAGAGGAAGAAGAAAATCAACTTGATCGTGTCCACTCTTTGATTTGTCTTTGTTTTGGATTGGAAAAATTTGCATTTGAATAATTGTTTTGATGGAAAAGGGTTTTATATTAAAGTGTTATTGAATATTCTGAACTGAGGAATATGCAGTGAAGGATAAGAAAGGAACAGAGGTCACAGGGCTGGACACTACCAGGCGCCCAGGACACCTGACATCTGGACCCCCTTCCAAAAAAGTTATAGCGTTGGGGTCCTGAATGGAGATATTCAATTGCATGTCGTTATAATCAGAAGAAATTTAATAAAAATATAGAAAGAAAGGGTTTCAAAATATGATAATGACTGAAAGTTTTCTTAATGACACTTGGGTGATAAAAACAGTTGGAATACAATAGCTTGTTTTCTTCGTGATTTGACTATTTCTTTCTCATTTCCTTCATTACTCTGTGCTCCATTTATTTTGATAGATCATATTTCAAACATCCCTTTAGCCCAACGCTTTGTGCCCTTGGCTATACTGCTCTGGGCAAATTCATTACTATAGTGCAAATATTGAAATGATTGCAAGCGATTCTTCACTGATGATAGCGCAGACGCTCACCAAGTTGGTCCTACCCTTGCGATGTGGGCGAAGAGAGCCGACACGTCACTCCAAAAAGCAGGATAAGAAAAAAAGGAAGATTATCATCATGAAGTTATGCTATCAAACTCCGGACTGATCCATGCAATTCCATTTAGCTTACTCCTCGGTTGATTAATCTTTTGGGAAACGATGGGCCGATGCTGCCAGGAGATTCTCAATTTTTCAGTTTGCCTAGTTCTTCCCAGCGTCTAATTGAATGTAGACTGATAGGTTCATATCATTGCTGCTCTATCTCCGTCCATCAATCAATTTGTTTGTATGTATCTGATATTTGTGATCACATCTATCATAGCGGGTCAAACATTGTAAGGGAGGATGAGGGGAGAAGACAAGGGGAATAATAAGGATGACTTTATGTTGTTGGGTTTGGTAACCTCCAAGCTGAGCAACCTTTATCAGTTGGTAAATATTGGCTTGTTTGACAAAGGAGAGTATGGCAGAAAAAACCAAGTTCATGTTTTTTAGTTTCTTCAAGCAGAATAAATGATGATTAAGTCTCTTGAAAATCAATTGTTTGGGAACTCTATTAGGATAATAATTATTAGTCTGACTGGCTACATAGTTGTCTTCGTAAAGTCTGTGAGATATTTGTAAGATAACAGTGTTGATAAAAGCAAATCTGAAATTTAGCTTAATCATTTGAAGTCTAGTGTCAGATCTGTCCAATATTGTGACAGATATTTTGAATAGTTTTTTCTCCTGAGTTACAATGAACAGGAATTTTACAAACAATCATCTTTTATAAATTACATTTCATATTTTTTCTCAAAGTGTCATTATATACATTTTTGGGTGTATTAAAAAATGCTTAAGTATCTTTTCAAGATTTTGACCTTAAATAAAAGTAGAAGCTCAGCAAAATTTTCTCAAAAGCCACAGACTTTTTCAATGTTTTTTCTTCAAATCTAGAAAATTTTTAATCAAAATATACTAATTACTCCCAAACAAATTGAATAAAACTGCATGGAAGCTGACGGCTCATTTCATTTATTGTTTTTCAATAATCATCCATGCATGACTACTTCAGCTTCGAACCTGCGTCCTTGGCTGAATCAGTTTGTAACTTCCACTGTTAGCTGGATTACAGGCGCACGCCACAACGCCTAGTTGTCCCTTTTCTGTTATTCGAGATGATTTGTGTGCTCTAAAATTCATGATTAACTTTTAAACACATTTCTATGGAGATTTATCATGGTATTTATAACAATCAATATATTTGCTAATGGAATGTGTCCATGATGTCAGAAATATGATGCTCAAACTTGTGTTGATTCTGAAGTTAACCATTTACTTCTTTATGGGGATTATTGTGATATTAACAATCTGTTCAATTTAGAAGGCTTAAAAATCATAGCTTTTAATGCTAACTGTAAAGAATATATTTTTATTTTGGATTTTGGTATATTACATTGTTAAAATATTACAGATCACAGAATTACTATTTCCATTAATATTAGGATATAAATCGTAAGTAAAAAGACGAATACACACATGTTGATTATAACATAAAATTAAAAAGTAGTTGTTAATGTTTTACACAATTTGCATTCTAATTGTTGAAGATTCCATATTAACGATTAAATTATATTAAATCTACTATTTTTAGGTTGAAGATTTGTACTTAATCTCTGTAAAGGTTTATAGATTTGATTCTGCTTGATATTTAAATTCTAATGTAATAAAATATGCTGTCACCTCTGATGGAAGAAAAAAAGAGTAAAGTGCATCAACTGTAAAGTGATTAGAGGTAAATTGTGTGCTTTGAAACATACCCCAAAATGTCACACGACTTTTGATATTCATATTTTAATTGAACACAGCATTGCAAGTTAATTTTTGATGACACTTTTTCTCTTCTTTCTATTGAAATTGAAGATAGAGTGAATGCCTGCAGCTGTTGCAGTGCAATTTTAGAGGAAAATCAATTTTGAGAAGGAGAAGGGAAAATAAAAGAGAGGATGGTAGCCATGGATGGCTTAACAAACACAGAAGGGAATGGATAGGATATTATGACATCGAATAAACATTGTCAGGCGGAATATGCGCTAAGTTTACATTAGTGGGAACAAACACTTAATAATTTATCTTTAATTTTAAGTCTGATGCATGCTCTCCCTTTTTCTTGTATTTTCATGCTGGCAGTTTACTCCTTAGCTTCTTCCAGTGTCTCTCTTCCTCTCAATTTCAGTTTTCTGTTTCACTAAAATGTAAAAAATATAAACAATCAACTGGGGCATATAGGCCCCCAATGTATTCCCTTGATCCCCAAGGTTAGAAACTAGTGGAATAATGATAATAATAATTAAACATTTTTTTATATAGCGCATAACACATGGGCATAATTGCATGTTTCTGCAATTACAAAAGCCTTGGTAACAAAAGCCCTAGTGTAGAGCACTGGAGTAAGTTAAGCCAGACCAGTTCAACATTGTCCATGATCTAGAATATGGCACGTAATGTGTTTAAAACTCTCTATTTCTGTTCCTTATTTGATTTTAAATAGAATTGGGTCGTTGGCATACATTCTCTTTCAAGACAAAGCATGATTAAAACTTGTTTTTCTCCTTTGTGCAGTGTTGAGAGGTAGATACATGAGTAACACCAATTTACTGAAATTGACAATTCAGTAATTTGTTTGTCTTAACATAATATCATTAAATATTCTATTCTCTATTAACCTGTCTTTTGTTTGCATTTATCACAATTTTGCTAGCACAGACAAGCTCCAAAGGGAGTACTCGAAAATCAAACATTGCTAAATTATTGGCAGTAATTAGCTGATTACACTGTTCGAATTAGTCCCATTTTATATAATGTCTGTTAGAATGACAGCCGCAACATATTTTCTGTTTGGAGCCAGAAGGGTGTTAATTTCTGTTAAAGTATATGAATTGACGTCCTTCTGGCTCTAAACAGACGATATACTCGTAATGGGGGTCACTTGCGGATTTAATCAGGATGGGTCCGATGGATGGGGGGGGGGCTATGGTTGTTGTTTGCGCATCGAGTGTCAGCTGTCCGAGAGCAAATAGAGGTGTGTAAACATCACTCTGTCACAGTCAGGAGTTGAAGGATCAAATGATGAATATGTGCTGTCTACGTATACACTCTCATCATCCAGCCCCACCCCACCCATCCCATCATCACTTCTAATTAACCTGATCACTCTATCATCATTAGAGAAATGAGATAGTATGGTAGAAAATGATTGGGGGGGGGGAGGATTTGGGATAGAAAAGTTACTTTGAGTGTGATTGACGAGTCCACAATCTTTATGTATATTTCATTTTGTATGATGAATGTAACCGACTGTGATAATTAGTATAATTAGTAGTAATAGTACTGAACATTCCTACAAACTCCCATACATTCAATCTGCATCATAACATACCTGGAGTCTTCACATTTCTAAAATTTTACATAGCAATCTACAAAACCTTTTGAAGAAACCAATGCACTGCGTTAAAAGAATGACTCTACATTATGTTTATTTGTTGATATAGTTACAGGGCTCCAGACTAACCTTTTGTTGTTAGGGGTGTCCGGACTGAAATTAGCCCTATGTAGAAAATTTCTGAAATTTTAGAAATTTTAGGGGGTCTAGAACTAGATTTTGGGCGCCCATATCTCCTGGGTGCCTTTTATTTTTGAAGCCTTGCTAGTAAAAATATATCATTTACAATAATTTGTGAGAGAGAATAAGGAAGAAAAGAGGAGGGGATTGGATTGAGGAGGGGGGTGTTTCCATTCCCTCTGTTATTGCCAGTATCTTCATATATCTTTTAGTTCAATGTTTCTTGAGCATGAAATTTCTCTTTCAGTTTTCAGCTTGCTGCTCAAAAGGTCACCGTACAGCTATCTCAAACTCTCAATGTGTCTTTGGAATAGAATGAAATCATGTGAGACCAGTCAGGCAAAGGAAACAGAGACAGAAAGAGAGAGAGAGAGAGAGAGAGAGAGAGAGAGAGAGAGAGGGGTGGGGGTTAAGGGATTGTGTACACTGTATACCCTTTACTATCTTATTGCCAATATCATATTATCAGTTTGTATGGTCACCGTACAGCTATCTCAAACTCTCAATATGTCTTTGGAATAGGATGAAATCATGTCAGACCAGTCAGGCGAGAGAGGTGGTATCCAATTTTGTGATTTTTCTTTAAATCTTTGTATTTTCCACCTGAGATGTCTCAATATCTTCCAATCTTGATACCATGGAGACAACGTCTCTTCTGGAATCATCTTAATCGTAAAAAGGCTTCATCCTCATTTTCCCTTGTAGATACCTCAAATTATTTTGTAATAGGTGATATGTTTATTTTCACAAATCTGTTAATTATCAAGGGTAACTTTTAGGCAAAAGGAATTAAGGAATAAATTCTATCAATTTTGTATCTTTATTGAATAGTTTTGAGCAAAGTGAATTATTCTATTCATGGGAGAGTATTTTCTTGATAATATTAACTGCTTTTACAAAATGTGATGGCATTTCAATATCAAAATGATAATTCAGTTGATTACATTATTATGATGAACTTGTTGAAACATAAGATAAAGTAAAGAAAGCGAAAGTAGGTTAATTTCTCATTTCCATCCAAAATATCATAAATTTACTAAGTGCATTCCCCCCTTTCTATCACCAGATATTTGTTGGAGCAACACATTTTCTTTGAATGAGTGAATTTATGTATGACTATCATGTCACAATTTGTTCCCTCTTTCTCTTGAGGTTCAGCCAACAATCCTTGCTGTCTTTGAAAATAAACTCCTGTGAGAAACCTTGAAGGCCGGGGATAGTGGGCATGAAGTCATGGCGAACGTAGCCCTTAATCTGCGGGATAGTACACGAATCGAACAATGGTGCTGTAAACGCTTTGTTAAACGGGTCGACAATAGGGGTTTAACCTTGGTCCGATTGGTCTTACATGAGGCGAAGACAAAGCGAGTATTGCTGATGAGCTGAAGCGGGTTAGATGCACTTTGTTATTCCGAGGGTGTCAAGCACGAAACCAGAAGTTTGAGGGGCCGCGATGTTCCAGTCCCAACGTGTCAGGCAGAGGCCTTTCAAATGCAGGCCATGTTTTATGGAGTTGAGTTCAAGCATGCTGGAAACAGCTTCTTTTGAGAACCCCGCAAAACCCACACGATTGATGCAAATCACGATTCTCTTGTTGTCCCCATCTTGGTGTCCCTTCACAGGAGCAGACATACGCAAGAGTTTTGTTTCGTGAGATCTGCCTTCCTTGATGTCAGGATGGGTTGGCCCCTCGCAGCGTAAACTAATTTAACTGTTGACCAAAAACTCTTCAGTTTTTGTTTTCCCCCTGTCGTCTCTGGCAGAAGCCCCTCGCTTTTGCGAGAGATGATAATTCTATTGAAGGAAGCGGAGGGGAATCTTCTGTGCTCGTCTTGTCGAGCATGCATTCTCGTTGGGGAGCCCTCCCTCGCTTGGTGTGAGGGTGTGATAATAAGCGGAGATTAAAGCACACGCCTGTTTAGACAGAGCATAGATACAAGGACGAGGGATGATGAGAAACAAATTTTCATCGCTATCATGAATAGGACAAGCTTTTTGACTCACAATGAACGCTAACCTCAAGTATATCTGTTAAAACTTTATGATGAAAATGAAGTTTTTGTAAATGGGTACCAAGCGTAAGATGGAAGCATGGTGCTTTACACTTATTCAATTCTCAATTTTTTTTCTTCAGCATGATGAGAAAAAGTGCATTTGTGTGGTGTACTTTTACAACAATAGAATCATATGGGAGATTCTCATGCATTTAAAGAGACAAAGAATTAGGTATCAGCATATAATTTTCTTCTAAATCCATCATTTGTATCAACAAGAGTAGTATTTCAATTTAGTTTTAAATGACAGTAAGTAACTGAGTATGATTTCTATCATGGGATGAATTTTGCTTTGTCCTAAAACTGAAAGACTTTAATCAAATATTAGGCCTACTGTCTAATCTCTATATTAAAAGGAATTGTTTGAATTAAAAGTAATTAAGTATATTTTATTTGCCTGTTTTTTATTTGAGTATTCAGCAGTGTAGTCTTATTTTTATCAGAGGAATTATTCTTCACAATCATTATCTCTCTATTTCTTACAATCACCAATGTAGTATAATTAATATCAATATCAATATTAATAACTTCATCATCATCATCATCATCATCATCACCATCATCATTGTGACCATCAACATCATCATCATCATCATCATCATCATCATCATCAACATCATCATCATCAACATCATCATCATCATCATCATCATCAACATCATCATCAACATCAACATCATCATCATCATCATCATCATCGTCATCATCATCATCATCATCATCATCATCATCACAGCCATCCTCAATAACACTAATCCATTAGAGGTATCAGATTAAAAGAAGAGACCGATGAAACAGAATTAAAAATATATTTTTTAAAATAATTTTGTTAGCCCTATCAAGTAGGCATAAGGCATTCATCACAAAAACCTTGTAAAGCATACTGTTACTCTAATGCCAGTGTCAGACAGTGTCAGACCCCTCAAATCTTGTCTGCTGGCATGTATAGTTCAAAGACATGGGGTCCTAACAGAAATTAATAAACCTGTAAATTTGCAACCAGCCGAGTACCAGGTAAACGTTGAGAGAAAACCATGAAGGAGAGTCGTGACGAGAGCAAAGTGGATCGTTTGAAGAAGAATGCGAGGGAGAGATTATCGAATAAAGAGGACATGGTGAGCTGAAAGTGGAATATCGGTTCTTAAAGTGGACACTGATTTACCTTAATAGGGACCCCACCGTTGTCTTACAGGGGCGAGATGGTTTGACTTTTTGAGGTCGCATTGTTGGGAGTAGAGACAAGTCAGATTGATGGTGTTGGTACAAAGTTATGAAACTGCAGAGGGCTGGAATTTATTTACCCTCTCAATTTGACCTGCAAACTTTTCTTGTGCAGGAGGGGATTGTGTTAATGCGTTAAATCTCGCTTAAAATGTCGCTTAAAATGTCGCTTAAAATCTCGCTTAAAATGTGATAGATTCTTAAAGATATAGCAAAGAAATTGTCATTGATTAATCAGAGCCCAATAAATTTTCAAAAGTTTTCTGTTAATGCTGTGTTTGAAGTTTTCAGTTTGAAATAAATTGAAGTTAGAATAATATTTTCCCCTGTTTAAAATAATATGATTTTCATAATTTGCATAAAACAAATGAAAATGCACTCAAAAGTAATTTAGCCATGAATAAATAGATGATTAACAATGAATAACATGCTAAAGTTTCAAAAGACTGTGATCATCACAATTTTTCAAGATTTTTAAAGAAATTCCCAGGACCATTCCCATCTTCCCAGGCCAGCGGGGTCGAAATGTCACGCCGAAAGAAGTGTTCTTATTGTTTCCAAGTTGTCGTTTTTACAAGAATTGTTTTAACTTTGAAGCGTTGGGTGGCGAGATACAGTAGAAGGCTAGAAGCATCCTGGAGAGATACTAAGCATTTGTAATGGTCTCCAATCAGGGGTAATCTAGGAATCGCAGGGATGTGCCCGGCCCGGAATTTCAAACACGTTGAATCAACATCTCAACTCTTTCCAGAGGAATTTGTGTGTCTTATGAGGCATCACCACCAAGCATCAAGTGGTGCCGAAAATTGGGGTAAATTATTAATAGTTCAAGAAGTGTGAGAGAGAGAGAGAGAGAGAGAGAGAGAGAGAGAGAGAGAGAGAGAGAGAGAGAGAGAGAGAAAGAAGGAGAGAGAGTTATAAAATGAAGAGGATTTGATTTTCAAATGTTGCTTTTTAGTTGTACAAGCCTTAATAGATGGCACTAGCAGGGGATGTGATATTCATGCAGGGTATCACAAGGGGTGTCGCAAAGGGGAGTTAGCAGTGCCAAAATTTTGGAATTGCTACTGAAATGACACAGCATGGGTTTAATAGTTTATCTTGCCTCATAATTTGTCCTGTTTGATGCACCAAGTTGTGAGCCTGAATTGTATGTTGTTTTGTAGATTGTCCTTTATTAGAGCCTGGATCTCTATGGGTGTGTTGGACAGTGCATTGGACGATATATTATTGTAAATGTAGTTGGTTGCATTGACTCGTGACTATTCTGATTGCGACTGTGAGAGATTTTGTGTGGTAGCTGTGTTCAAATATCATAATTTAGGATTGAATATGCTCCATATCCATCTGAGTTTTGGCAGGTAGGCATTTGCTAGTTTTTGATACAGTAACGGTTATGAATTTATCCCTCCTCTTACTTGGTTAGAGTTCCTCCTCATTTTACCTAATATTAGCTCGTCTGCTGTTTAGAGTATTTCAGATAAGTATCCATAGGCCTGTCTTCATCAGCTCGAGTGTGCCAAATAACCTGCTATTTTCAGACTCTGGATATTTATCCTGAAGCTCGAAATTGCGTCTTCACCAGACCGATACGCTCATGACAAACTAGCTCTGACGGGCGCAAATTGGCCCGCTATTTCCCTAGGCTAATAGCGGGATATTTTGGAAACAGACCAAGATTTCTCTGGATATTTCTCGACCAAATATCCTGCTAATTGCAACTGCAGGCTGATGAAGACGCAAATTAACTAGCTAATTTGCGATCGGGATAGTTAAAATAGCGGGTTATTTGGCAAACTCGAGCTGATGAAGACAGGCCTCATGATACTTTTGTGTGATTAATGTGAAATAATTTATATTTATCTTCGTTTCTTTACTTTGCTTTTATTTTGTAGTATGGTGGGATTATTTTATTTTTTAATTTTTGCCTATTTGTTTTATTAGGAAACTAGGTTTGTTAAAAGTCACAAGAAATTTTCTGAAAGATGACTTGGCTTTTCAAAGGGTTTATCAATGTGTACATAATGGAACATTCAAATGTATAGACAATATTCTTTCAGAGGATATATAACGTATTGCTTGAAAAATATTTGTAAAAACAAATTTACAATCTCACATACATTTGACAAAAGCTAACAAATATTTGGAATGAGATTATTTTGTAATATTTTGAGTACTTCAGAAATTTTTACTTTATATTTGCCAATGTAAAGGCAAATATAGAAGGGCATTAACTCTCTTTAAAACTTTAAGTACAATGTATATAACTTTAGGCCTTTCTTGTTTTCTATAGGCAATAACACATGTTTGATTTTTTAACCTGCCAGATATCATACTTATGCTCCAAAAGAAATTAAATTTTCTGTGATAGATTCGAGTAAATACCCTTTATTCAATCAAACAAGTGGGCTATCATTACAATAATTATGTTTTATTGAACCCCTTGACAAAACAACATGCAAATTGTATTTTGCTGAGGTTGGAGCAGGCACTGTTACGATGGCAGCTGAGTTTTGATAAGTTCACTTGAATCATAAATCATTTTTCATTTTTTCCCCTCTGCCTTACATGCCCTAAGGGAACGAAAATATATTAACTGTTTGCTAACAATAAAGCCATATCTCTGGAATTATCAGGAGGTGTTGGGAATAAATGTAATCTATCCTGATTTCAAATGGAGATCAAGCTCATTGTGACAGTAACCGGGGCCTTCCGAAATATTCTCACAAAAGCCATCCAGCCATTGTTGCGATTTCCTCTTTTCAGCCGTATTGTTGCCCCTGTACCCTGCAATTGTGCGGTCTACCAATTGTTGTTCTCTTCTCCTCTCCCCGCAACCCCCCCCCCCTTCATTCTGATCTGCGAAATTTCATGCTTGCCGGAGTTTGAAACGAAAATTGGTTGTTTGATTGTGAGCGGGTATGAACCGTGACTGTGCAATGCAATAGACGAGATGGTGTTTGTGTTCGTGGAGAGGAGTTTGTGGGGACGACGTACAACAAGATGGTGTCTTAATGACAATGGCTTTATACCTTAATGGGGAGGTTTTGAACTAAAATGGTGTGTTTTTCATTCAATTAGAACAGTGAATTAGAAAAGAAAAAAACAAAGGAAGTAATTAGACATTTGCTAGTAGTTTTGTTGTTCGCATTTATTTATATAAAGGAGAATGTGGTTATTTGTTCCAGTCTTAACTACGAGGACCTTGAATAGATGCTTAAATTGTATTTGAATTATTAAAAAAAATTTAGTACTAATTAGGCCCAAAATGGGATGAAAACAACATCAACATAAAAACAAGAGAGCTAATGAAATATATGCTGATACTTATGCCACACCCTTAAAAATACTTCTTTTGTTAGGGAGGTCATTTATTCTCCCCTTTTAATACTCCCAGGGAGCAGAGCGTGTCTTTATCATGCGCAGATTATTATTATTATTATTCATATTTCAAGTTGAATAAAGATATTTTAGTGTGGAGGAATAATAAAATGCATACATTGTAATGAATTACTTCTCTTTTATTAACCTTACAATGTCCATTTCGAAGACAATATGTAGACATTCTTTTCTTCAGTGAAGAGATGTTTGTATGCAAACAATTTTCCAAAACAAATGTTTCGTATTATGATTTGAGCAATCAAATTTATTGTCTTTTGTATATATAGCATGTGCCTCCCAACAACCCACAAAAGATGAAACTGTACAATAATTAATTAATAGATGTTATATCAATGTAATGAATGATTTCATGATCAGAGAAGGGAAGGAGGAGGGAGGGGTATTAATTTCCCAAGGCCTTCTTAAACACCCTGGTTAAATTAATTGAGTGTATTTCATGGAAGGGAAAGGTCCTGAAGTCCAACTTGACACGGCCGATCAAGTACCCCCATCGGATTAACCCAACCACACCACGTATGGATCGTACATGTAACTTATGTCCACAAACATGTGTGTTGCACATGGTCCATCCACATCCGCTGTCCACCATGAGACGCCTCGAGAAGCGGCCCGTGCATGTCAAACTGTGGTTGAACTTCCTCCTAGTCCCACACTATCCAAAACCGTGGGGGTACTTTGCACTTTTGTCCGCACACTCTTAGTTGGTTAATGTACCATCTATTAATTTTATGCTGTCATTTATGGATGTCATGTGTATGTCTCCCATGAGTCCCATGTAAGCTATATTAATGACAAGCAGCTGCAGCTTGATATTTCCCTCTGATTTTTAATCAGTAGTTGGGATTTTTCAAACAGTAATTATAAAAGCAAAGATTATTAATGGTTTGATCCTTTTGATCAAGTTAGCATTGTCAATCTCAATAGGATAAGGAGAGCCTAACTTCTATTTAGTATGTGCAAACTTTGTTCCAATTATCTGTCTTTCCAGTTCCCTGGTCGTTTTTCACATGTGAGAAAGAAAAAAAAATTGCTATTTTTTCTATATTTTTATATTTCCTAGAAAACTAGACTATGTTTCTTCATTTTTCTTATAGAAGAAAAATAGAAAATAGACAGAAGACCTATTTTTAGGCTATTGATTTGAAGCAAGAGATAGATGAAAAACATATTCAGAGTTGAAAATAGTATTTAAAAAAAACATATTTTGTGTGTTATTTTTTCACTATTCTTTGACTACAGTAATTTTAGACTATTTTATTTAGACTAAGGCTAGGCTGGGATATTGATTTAAAATTCATATTTGGTAAGATGCATATTCTGACAATGACTTTGTTTTATTGTAATAATGGGGATGACTGCAAGCCTAGTACTGGTTGTAACTCTGATCCAAAATAGTTTCTTGTGGTCAAACTTGTTGTTTTGGAATATCTTCTTGTGGTGGAAGAGGGCAGTCATGTTACTATTTTTATGCTTGGGGATGCCACTGCTTCTTAGCAGGACACCAACCAAGATCAGAGACACATATTCAGTCAGATGACAATCGGCTTATGAATAGGGTATGATCCAGAATGGTGTTGGTTCCTGTCTTGTACAACAACCTTAGTAGTGGGAGGAGATGATGGAGGAGAGATTGTCATGTTCATAGTAATATATGTTTAGAACAAGAGCAGAAAAAGAGAGTAACTAGCACAATATTAAACCATTAGCAACTAGAGATTTTGTAAAATTGGCCTATTACTGGAAGATGTTGCAATATTGCTCTTATTTTGACATTGTTCTGAACAATGTGAAACATGCACTATTTTTCTATGCAGAATCCTACTGTAGACATCGTAAGGATAACGCACGTATAACATTATCACGGTAGACCCTAGAATGGATACTACAAGCCCCTGTGAAAATGGACGGGCGGTTTCGGGCGGTTTAGTTGCTAAAGGGTTAAAACCAATATTGTGGAATCCATCTTGGATGGAATTAGATTAATAGAAGAGACTGAGAAAGAAGAAATCGAGACTGAAGATCAGAAAGGGAAGAAGGCAAAGAAGGGATAAGAGTGAAAGGAGGATTGTGAGGAGGAGATGAAAGAGAAAGAGTAGATGAGGAAGAAAGGGAAGAAGATATGGTTGAGGAAAGGGAAAGTAAACAGAGATGGGGAGATGGAGGAGGGGAGGGAGATGGAGGAGGGGAGGGAGATGAGGAAGAAGGTAATAAAAGAGATATACAAGCAAGAGAACAAATAACTTTGATAAAAAAAGGAAGAAGGAATCAAATACTAAAGCTGGAAGAATATTACTACCACATCCTCCAAAAAAGATAATTAGAAGCAATACAGACAAATCAATATATCACAAATATGATGGATGGAGAGCTACCAAGAAATTTCATAGAGATACTTATTGTAGCAAGATAACATTTCCCGACTGACCCTTGTGTGCACTTTTCAGCCATTGGTCACTTGTGCGGTTTCTGTTTTCTGAGGGTCCTTCCTATTCTTCTGGTCACTCTTGTGGTCTGGGGTTTTTGACCTTATGAGGACACAAGCTGACCAATGAGGTAATCCTCTCATTCACCTGACCAGTAAGGGGCTAATCTCATTTGAGCTGGACGTTCAAGTAGGACATTGTTGGCCAGAGAAAGGGGAAATAAGTCGGCATTGTGCAGGGACGTTTGAGTGCTAAATACCTCGCCACATTTCATTGTCCAGAAAGATGTATCAAATCATTTAGTGGACAATAAGAACATAAAGTGGACATGGGAGTACTTATCACCTCATGTATTGTGCTACTCCGATTTCCAGGAAATTGCACTTTAAATGGCCTTGTTAAACAGTAAAATATTCTCTTAAACTATATGCTTTTGTGGAATCCTGGCACTATCTCAAATACATATCTTCTCTTGAATAATTTCTTAATTTTAAAATAGGAATTGCTTGATTCCATTAATATTTGTTATGTTGAATCATCATATACATTCCCAATTGAAGCTAAAAACTAGTATTAGTAGCCTTTATTAATTGTGAATGTTCTGCTTTCTCATCTTAGCGAAGTCAGCAATCTTTAGTGGTCTTGACGATTGGAGATTGCACAGGCAACAGGTGTACCAATGAAATGCACTCTTTATATGAAATTATTCAATACACTTTCAAAATACAATGTATGATTAATGCTGAAAAGATGAAATATCAGGATTTACACTATAGTAGTACAGTCCGCGTACAAAAACGCAGGATAAAGAGTTTGAGAGACACAAGATAGCACCTCATAATTCGCAAACAGTTCTTTGTGTTGACTCTTTATGATGGGTAAAACTGGGCGTGGTTAATGATCAACCCTGTCCATCTATATTGGAGGCAGATGAAGCAAACAGGGGGCATTCATCAAGAAATATAATCCTTCTTACAAGTGCATTGGATCTATAACACTATCTGTTTCTATAACAGATATTGATGCATTAAATGGTGTGATTTAAAGACAGTCACAACTTAACCACTTTTAATGATTAACAGCCACATGATTTGTGGCTATTGATGACAGTTTATACATCAGATTATGGATATTTGATATCACTTTTGTTAGCAGTTCCTTGCTTGGTAATCCAATGGAAGATGTTAGGCATGTGATCTCTCCCACACGTATGGATACTTGTCTTCTTGGTGTGATGAAAAGAAAGTTTTAGAATTCATAATTTACCACTGATTAATATTTGATAGACTTATAACATCTGGCTATCGGTGACAGTTTATACATCACATTATTTGATATTTGCTTTGAGCAGTGCCCTAGCGATTAAGTTGGGTGTATTGTCTGCTTATAAGTTAGAGCCAGACGGGTATTACCTCATAACTTTAAAAAAAATAGAGTTGGTAATACATCATTTCTCGTTACGTGGAGTTACGCCCTTCTGGCTCTCAGTAGACGATGTGGGGTGTATCTGTTACCATCCGGACCTGAAGGGTTAAGGCTTTAGGCCGATGTTCACTTCCTGTCCTCCTGATTGGACCTCGCACCTGTAGATACCCCCAGAAATGAGAGAAAGAGGCGCCTGATTGACCCCCTCCTGCAGAGCCCTTCCTTGTTTGTAGAGATGTGTTCCCTCTCAGCTGCTAGACTGATGAGTGCTCTCCTCTCTCTCTCTCTCTCTCTCTCTCTCTCTCTCTCCCCCTCCTTCCCTCCTCTGTTTCTCAACCACTCCCTCAGTCAGCCCCGTCTCCATCCCTACATGTACATCTCATTCACCCTCTCTCCATCTCTTTTTCCCTCTCTCTCCCTCTCTCTTCCTCCATCTCTCACCCTCTCTCTTTCTCCATCTCTTTCCCCCTCTCTCTCTCTTGCCATCTCGTTCACCCTCTCATTCATGCTCCATGTCTCTCATTCTATTTCTCTATGTATTTTTCTCTCCATCTTTTGCTCAGTGCTCACCCTCTCTACTTTGCCCTCTCATTCATCTCATTCCATCTCTTTCTTTCCATCTCATTGTTTTTCTTAAAAAATTATTAAATGTCACCAATACCACTGATTCTCTCAAGTGAAAATATAGGAAAGGGATAGATGTAATATTACAGAAACTGTGTGGCAGATTATATACAAGGATTTAATTATTTGTGATTTCTTGTTACTGACTATGGATTATGCATGTGAGAACGTGGGATTGTTGCAAGTTGGATAATTTTTGTATCTAGGGGCTAGGGATGTAATTCAGCTTTTAATTTTATTGTATTTTAGGCTCTGTGCAATAGACTTCATGTGGATTCCATTGTTTTCAAGCTCTATGGTGTCCCCTCACATTTCAAATGGGTTGTTTTGCCAGATGAGACATTCTTCTTGCTTGCCCCCTTCCCCCTGAGGTGGTATACCTGTTGCTGTTTACCAAGATGCGCTCTTCTAGCTTTATTTCAGCTGCTGGGTCGATGACAGACGGGTTGGAAGAAACTCTGGAGCAAGTCTGGGGCAAGGTTGATAACCACCGTCAAGAAGATAGGATTATATGGCAGGGGGTTGGTTGGGAGCCAGGTGGGGGGTAGTGGTAGATGAGGTTAGAGTTGACTGCCCTGTGTTTCTTATGTACTTTCAAGTTTCAAGCCTATGATATTTTGAAGGCCAAGAATAGAACATGAAGTTATTTGTAACAAAATCATTAGCTGATTCATGTCTAGTTTTTACAATTTACACTAATATCTATTATCTATTTACCAGTAGGTGAGGAAATACATGTTTGGCTTAAAAAGTAATTAATGAATCTTAGGGGGGCCAGTTATTTGTTTTGTACGGCTTGAATGAGGTTAAATAAACCTTTGTTATTAATTATTAGCTGGGCAACAGCTGAGATTTTACCAAACTGTTCATAGAGCAGTTCTAAAAAAAAATCTGTAATATATTCCATGATTATGATTCAACAAGGAGATAATTAGTTGGATCGCAGCAGAGATTTCTTGGTAAAAACCATGCAGGGAAGCGAGCGAAACGGGAGACTGAGGGAGACTGACGGGCGAGCTATCCCCTATCTGCTGAACACATGTTTCATTGGGACATGTGGTACTAGGGGTAAGGCATGGGTGCAGATACCGGTCCTGCTTGGGTTTGGGGGAGGGAGAGGTGTGGCCCCGCTGTTGGCTATAATTTATTCCCAGCGGGGAGGGAGCGATCTTGTCCTCAGTCCCACATCCCTGCAACAGACTGGAGGGGGAGACGAGATGGTAATGATGATGGTGATGATGATGATGATGATGAGGAGGAGGGGGAGGAGGAGGATGATGATGATGTTGAGGAAGCGCAGGAGGAGGACGGTGATGATGATGGTGGTGATGATGATGATGATGACGGTGACGGTGATGTTGATGTTGATGCTGGCTTATGACAATGATGATGATGCTGATAATGAGAATGATGATGATGATGTTGATGATGCTGATGATGATGGTGATGGAGGAAGTGAGGGATGAGGTTTGGTGTCTGCTCTCAAGATTGTCTAGAAGTAAGCCAAGGCTTTAGGAGAGAGATGGGGGTAGTTGTTAGGAGATTGCAGATATCAAAATAATGAAAGTAAAACACCTCTTTGTGTGACTGTTGTCACAGTGGACAGGTCATGGGTACTGGGAGTGAGATGGATGGATCATAGACAGAGAATGATGACTTTAAAAGGTTAAGCTAATGGAGAGGGGTGTTGTCTTTATCCATATGACTATGTTGAATTCTTTCACATTATCATACATTATGTACATTTCTACATGATACAATTGCTTAAACAATCAGTGGTTATTTTCCTCTCTACAAATTTCATATCCTTTGCTATATTTTTAGTAAGCAATTGCACAACTGCAACCTATCATGAACCCACAAACTGACAAATGTTTTTTGTTCAGTGGTCTCATCTGGTAGGTGAAAACAACTTGACCTTCTCATACTTCCGGTAGAAGATGAAGACATTGGTAGACTAAACATGAAGACACCCCCTGACAGGTGAACCATTACTTAATTGGTAGCATTCAACTTGTCAGCAGGAGGGCATCTGTTGATGAGCTTTAACCCAAGGAGGGATGAGAGGGTGGAAGATGGTCTGGATGTGAGCAATAGGGGGGAAGCATAGATGGTTGTTATTTGGGAGCGTACTTGGATTTAGGAGGTAGAAAGGGTGGAAGGGGAGAGAATAATTGGCAGTGGTGTCTAGCCCCAGTGGCATTGGTGTCTCTTGGGGCACAGGAGGGTGCAAAAGTAACAAGATGGTGACCCTGGGGACAGAGAGATGAGGATGGAAGAGACCACCCTCCATCTTCTCCTCACTGAGTGAAAGGAGAGAGAGAGAGTAACTAAAGAGAGAGGGAGAGAGAGAGAGAGAGAGAGAGAGAGAGAGAGAGAGGGGGAGAGAGGTTAAGAAATAGCTAAACTAAAGAGAAAGAGAGTGAGTGAGAAAGAGAGAGAGAGACAGAGAGAGAGCGTAAGAAAGAAAGATATACAGAAAAGTAGAGACACCAATGTCAATAGACAGATAGAAATGTTCTGGAACCTCTTGGATATGGATTGAGGTTTTTGTATAGGCCTATAACACACATTTTGTAGAGACTCTAGCCTAAGTAATGTTGGGCTAGACGTAAACAAACTAACATGAATACCAGGAAATAGGGGCTTGTCAAATAATCGTTATTTTCAGAAGAAAAAAAAATTAAAGTTGTGAAAACCACAACATTATGCAAGGAAGAGGTGAAGTAAATGAGGTGGAAAATTGTTTAGATCTGGAAATGCCATCATCCCTTGTACTTTGATAGAAATGAAATCGTCAGGTAAATCACATAGATACAAAAACGATCGGAAATTGCTATTTGGCGAGATATGCACCTGGAATTTTTGTATAGGATAGAACCACATCAAAAAGCTCTTTAAAGTTTGATTGAATAGGGGTATGGCAATGCAACTCAATAGATAACAGATATGAGGTTCTATTGTTGTACGCATCAGAATGAAAAGAACAGAAATTACCCGGTCCATTGGTGATCGATAGAGGTATGCCGAGGTGGAAATTGGAAAATAAAAATAAACTGATTTTTTTCTCTGCACATCTTTAATTCCTATAACAATAGATTGTTTTGATTTGTACGAAGATTAGTCTGTGATTTCAGTTTTGCTAAATATTTGATAAAGTGTGCATGCAGTATAGTTTTCCGGTAATGAATCAAATTTGATTTGGGGGCTGGTGCTCATTATTAAGTATGAAATAATTGTGGGGATATATATATCAAACTGCTTGAATATCCACTGCAGGACCTGGGTTCTATTGGAAAGTAGAGAGAAAGAGATCTTCAATCATGTACAAGATTTTGTTAATTGTTCCTCCTATTCTGACAAACCATATATATGGTGACCTTTCTTTTGCCCATGGTGCTCCAGTTTTATGGAATAGCCTCACCGCCTCTCTTAGAAACATATAGATAAGTTTAATATATTTTTTCCAAATGTTAAAAAGATAAAAGGAACTCAGTAATGCCTATTTTATGGCAAGTAATGACAAATTTATTCAAAACCAGTGTTCTTCGAAACTTGAAAATGGGGTGATACTAGGCTAGGTGATACAGTTGCTAAGTGCATACAGAGAATGGCCTATACTATTTACAACAATGATTATCACTTATACAACAAAAATCATATACATTGTATTTCACAATAAACATCGGAATTCATCCGAATTCAGGGTAAACATTTATATTCACTTTTGCAAAATAGAGCTGTCTGCTCTCCATGACTTACCGTACTCAAGTAGTACACTGTACATGTATGGTGATATAATTCTTCAAATGTAATATCTATACAAATTTTTAAAGAGATGGCCATGATGGTCATCTCTTGCCTAATTATGAGAAGGTTACATATTTCATATTTAATAAAATGATGCTTAAAAGTTAATGGGAGCATGGCAAAAGCTTGAAACTATAATGACCCCTGTAGATTGATGAGATAATTTAATATATCTTCTAATAGATTGCCTGAGTGATTTCATTAAATGTGATGTCATTGGAGAGACTGGTGATGGATAGTGGCCTGTTCACACAAAAGGAAAAAAATATTAATGATAATATTCTGCGTTTATATTTAGCGCTTTATCCATCAACGATGTCTCTAAGCGTTTTCAGATATATTATTACCCCGGTCATCGGATTTAGGCTTGCCCGCACACAATTTATGCACATGCTCCGCTCCCTGGGGACCATTCCAGCCAGGCGCCAATTTACAGACGCTCACAATGCTGAGCAGACTACATTAACGTTCGCATCCTACCGGGTACCCATTTAACACCTGGGTGGAGAGTGGCAAATGTAGATTAACGTCTTGCCAAAGGACGTTAGTCTAGTATCAAATTGTACTCTTCTATTGGCTCAAGGAGTCAGACAGTCATGACTGCTTTAAAGTAAAAACTTTATCCATAGATGATATATTTCACAATACGAACCTTGTATAAAGGAATCATAAAGTAGGTGTGTCATCATATAGTGAAAGGGGTGAACGCACATGAAAGAGTATTGTTTCAAGATACATTGTATTAAGGAGATAGTTTGGAAGAGGTGAGTTGTCAGCTCAGATGACAGCTGGCCAATGGTCAGTGCATGCTTATGTCAAGCCCTGTCTAGTTATATGGTTTTCATACCTTCCGATGATCACATAAGTCAATTAGGCCCCACACTAACTTTTTTGGAAGGGGGTCTGGACTCTGGAATGAACTCTTCACAGTCTCTATGTATGAGCCCTATGTAAAAACTATAAATTTGAGGGGTCTGGACTTAGATTTTGGGTTCCCATGTGTCCCATGGATGCCTGTTAGTGTCGAGCCTTGCATTAGTAATAGACCCTGATTCTTTATCAAGCTTTTGTTTGGAAAGATTCTTGAAACTCTGTTTTCGTATGTAACATTCACACTAGCCAAACTGATACTTATTGTAATGCATTTTTTGTGTATAGCTATGTACAGAATTTTGCTTGCCTGAAAGAGGGATAAGTTTTTATACCAGTCATGCGTCATTTCTCACTCCCATCATTTCAATATATGATGATCATTTTGAATGAAATAAAACTGGGTCTTTGTGCAATTGTCGTTTCAAGGCTTTCTACCCTTGCATCATGTTTGTTCATGGTGATGTGGTCTGGGATAGGACAAAAATGACGTTCTCAACAGATACACTTCACAATAAAAGCTAAGGTGTGAAAAGTGATAAAAGATAATGTCATTTTCACACATTTGATTATAAAACTGTTCATGGTACATTAATCATGTTGACACCAAATTAACGTAGAAAATATAATTCTGCAGCCCAAGTAGGTTAATTTCAGTAAGACAATTGGGACAAACAAAAGAAGAACAGAAAAATGTGATCAAGATGGAAATATCTTCCCAGAATATATTTGGAACCTTTTTCTTTCTTTATTACATTTGCCTTTTTTTATATTCTCCTTCTGGGATCTCCAAACAAATTTTCTGTTTCCTGCAATTAATTTGGTGAGTGTTTTATGACTGTGGGAGATTTGAGAATGGAATGAAGGGCGTTGACCTCGTGAGGTCAATCGGGAGAGAAAGAAGTCAGGAATATATTGCAACTTCATCTGCAGTATTTCAATCTATTTGCATCTCAATATTCATGAAAACCTGTTTAAGGAATGCTTGGCATAGCACCAATATCACCAACTTATGAAAAAATGTGCTATGTAAATACAGTTGGTTTATTTATATTGATGTTTAAAAAGTTTCTCTAGGCTAAAGTCACAATGACTCTGAATATCAATACAATTTCTGGATTTACAAAATGTTTATCAATGTATTCCAGTATTTATTCATTCTTCCTCTTTATCTGTTGGTAATGAAATTATGATTTTTGTTGTTGTTCAGATATCCCAATCTTCATGGGATGCATCCTCAACTTATTCCATGACTGACCTACACTCTACAGAATACCAGGCATTTTTATCTTTTTGGAAATGAGATGCCGCACTGTCTCTAATTGGTTATCAGCATTCAACAGTCTTTTCCTTTGTTAGGATTCTAAAGATATCTTCTTTTTTGCCTTTAGATGCAGACCCAATGAATCCAAGTGAGGAAGGTGGTTCGTACGATTCCGACAGTGGGGCATCCTCATCATCGTCGTCGCCTCCATCACCACCACCACCAGCACCACCCAGCCAGTTCCATCTCAATCACCTCCACGCTGTGCAACCACACCTACCACCACAACCCCCAAACTCCACCATATCACCGCCTCCTCTACCCCTCCTACCAGCACCCCTCCAGCACACGTCTCCTCCTCTATTACCCCTCAACCACCATCAGTCCATCCTGGGTAAGGTGCAGCTTCCACCATACATAGCAGAGAAGCTCCCTCTGTTGACAACAAACAATCTCTTGATGCAGGAGAACAATCACAGGATGCTACTCAAGGAAAGTGAGATGAAGCAGAGGGACCACCACCACCAGCACCATCACCGATCACCATCATCGTCGTCGCCTACCAACCATCCAAACCCTCCGGTGTACATCCCGGAGGATGTAATACTTCCTCCCGAGTTTGAACTGCAGGAGAGCTGCATCCAAGAGGCAGGGCTTGGCGTCTTTTCACTGGTGGACATTCCGCAGGGGCGGAAGTTTGGCCCCTTCACTGGTGTTGAGAAGTCTTCGGTCACAGATACCCAGTACGCTTGGGAGGTAAGCTTTCTAATCATTTCATTAAAGTACCATTGTCTTTCACGAAGAGGAGCCTGGTGTTCTGTTGAAGAGGATTTCTGGTGATCTGCCAAATAGTGATGATCACATCTGGTTAAATCCTTTTTTGCACTGATTTAATTTTTCTTTTTTCTATACTCTTCAATCATTTTGTTATGGTCAGTTTTGTCTTTTGACTTGTCTTATGACTTTTTATTTTCATTTTTCCAGAGATCTATCAACTTCCCTTAAATCTAGAGGTTCTATTATGTCCAATAGTGTTTACAATCATACCTAGTATTGCTTTCAAGAACAGCTTTTATCAAAACAGCCTTGAAAATATGTGATTGGTGTCATCCAAAACATATCAATCAATGAAGTTTGAAATTAATATGGGAAAACCCATAATCAGAACTCATGATAGATGACGTCAATTTGTCACATAATCACATATGATAATGACTAGAAGCTGGGAACTCGTTATTATTCCAAATGGAGAATATATTACTTTTCAGCAATAGATTTTTCTAAAAATATTCCCATATTTGTCATCGCTCACAGTCAAGAAGCCTGTGAATCCTAATTTGCAATTTTCGTCATCTACTCCTGGCCCGTGTTTTACTGTAACTAATTTCAGCCTCTTTATTTTTGTGATGGTTCATTTGGACGTTAGTAAACCTGTAAACGATTCATCCAGATGTGCCCCCAAACAGACCACACTGTTCAGATTTTGACGCGCTATTGTTGGGAATGTGGAATATGAAATATTGGTAATTATATTCATATCCTGTCGCAGGTGTGAAATGAAATGAGGTGTTTCATCTCAGAGTGTGATTCTAAATGGTTGATGGAGGATGGGAGAACAGAAGAGAGAAAGAGAGAGAGGGGGACCTAGAAATTGATTGGCAACTGTTTCATGGTCTAGATATGTTTGGTTAGCCCAAAATGGGATGTTTCTGTATTCATTCATTGCGAACCGTACTTTACAGGGTCTAATGTACCGAAGATAAGCTGTCTGTTTCACACATTGAATAGTCCTTTGTTACACGTTCGTATCATACGATGTGATAATTGATAACCCCTTTAATACGCTTCTCGTTCATTTGGGGTGAAACGTCCTACGCTTGATGACTGGGAAGTTGTTTGTGGTAGCTTCAGCTTATATGCAGCTGCGATAATTGTAGCTGAACGGCGTTTAATGTGCTTGTGGTAATTTGTAGGTTTATGAAGGATTGACACCTAGAGAGGAAATTATGGTAATATTCTGAAATTAATTGAGAGAGACCACAAGATAATGGGAGGAGGACAAGGTTTGGTTCTTCTCTTTTCGGGGAAGGTGTTAATGGACACATTTTAATCAGATGAATGGGGGTGATGAGGAGGAGAAAAAAAAAGTGCATGACCTTTTTAATTTGATAAAATATAAATGATTTGATTGGTGAAAATATATTCTTTAATGAAAAGTCCTTGAAATAGATAAACACAAATATGGAAGATAAAATGAAAGGTGTGAAGGATTTTTGAGAAGCTGGTCCACTTGTCTTATCTTTTTAGGAGATGGAACTTTAAAAGTTTCGGCTAACCAAGTTGAGAAGAGAACAATCAAAATGTGTACTTGACACTCAAACTCATTTCGTATCGCAAGACATAGGTCCATGTCCTCTTTGGAAACTAATTTGCAACAGAAATTTTGAATTCTGCTGAAGGGATTCTTGTTACTTCAATGACGAAGAAGAATCTTGAATTGCCTCAAACAAAATACCTTGCTCAATGTCATCACACTATTGTAGATGTATCCACTTACTATAGAACCGGTAAAAATTGTGAAATTGAAAAAAGAAATCTCTTTGGAAACAAGAAAGAAGTAAACTTGAACTTTTGAAGGAATGAGAGATATGAGGCATGTTTTGAAACCATGACAAATTGTCGCTGGAATTCCTTTTTTCTTTGCTCGCGTCTCATTTTGATCGTACCAGTTTTGACGAGCCGATTGGAGACGGAGGGAGCACCGCTTTGTAACAAGTGTCGGGGGAATCGCAGTGATAGAAAGGTATGCGAGGAAGCTTGAATGCGGTGTACAGATTGCTGTCGGATTGCATTTCTCCGAGGGAGGCATGTATCAGAATTGGAATCTGTGACAAAATATCTATCTCCTCCTTTATTTATCCTTATCGCTTCACTCACTCACTCCCTCATTCTCTCTTTCCACCTCCTCTCTCCCCGTCTTTCCATCTCTCCTGTTCTGTTCTGTCATCCCATCTCGTCCGATCTTCTCCGCGGCGGCCTTGGGGCTATTGCCTTCTGTTGGGAATACCCTGGTTGTGTTATCGTTAAGATGTGTTTGGGAGTAGATCACATCTCAGCTTGGGGTATTGGCTAGCCTTGATCCCTGTGCATCTTCTAATTGGCAATCTTGTCTGTCACATGGCAGAGTGGAAGAGAAAAGCAAGGAAAGAGGAGAGATCATCGGGGAGGGGGTAGTCGGTGTTTTGAGTCAAAGATTGTGATTTGGTATGCAGGGTATGTCTTTGATGAACTGTTACAGAGGTGGGAGGTGATAGATAATCGTTGATTGATTGAAAGCATGGATGGAAAAGGAGACTGTCATTATCAACAATGTATTTATTCCAAAGCAACCTGATAGCATCTATAATAAACACATTTAGGATTCCATTCCAACTCTAAGATTTCTTCGATATGTTGGGGATTTCTTTAGTATACTCTGAATTGAGTGTGTTAATTCAAATACCGATTGCAAACCACTGATGGATTATACACAACTGATGGTAGTGGTACTTCGTATTATAATCCTATATCCATCTTTATAGAACCATCAGGCTAATATATTAATGTTTAAATATATAAATATAAATTGATAGGTTGAATTCATTCTAACTCTATTACTGTTAAGGGAGACGAGTCATCTTAAAAATAATATTTGTATATCATTAGAAGACATATTGATAAATCTTCCTCAAAAGTCAATGTATCTGTTTCAAGACCTCTGCTCAATTCACAGACCTACATGTACATCTCTACCACCAGATACCTCTGTCTCCACCACTTTGTTATAGGCCTACTATGTAAAAGGTGCTACCCTTGTTACCCGGATAAAATAAATCTTTACCCACCACATCCTCTACCGGTACCACTGGTATCGAGGGTAACCAGAGTCCCCTTCGGATCACCCCTGACTTCCACTTCTCCCGAGTGTCATCATCTTCCCGCCATTAGCGATAAGGATGAGAGATGATGCGAGAGATGGAATGGAATTGGTTAGAAATCAGGTTCATGCATTCCACCCCCAGGGTATGCCAAAATATTGATGGTTTGCTTTGCCCCGGTGGTAGGGTGGTAGTAGGGTTACCTACTCCGATGATGTGGTACGATGAAGGGTAGGAAAGAAAGTGGAGATGTGGGGCAGAAATTGTTATTTCCTGAAAGTATGTGTCATATTAATCATCAAGAGTGTGATGGAAGTGAACCTCCTTTTTGCAAAATCAGATTGAGATCAGATTATTATTGAGATAGAAGGACAGCAGAGGGATAACCCCTCTTCTCGGCATAATATTCAGCTTTTTACAAGCAGAGCAACAAGTGAGGTTCAAAAATATGTCAGCCTTTATGAATTTAGAAATCTCACTAAATTATTTTTTGTTTAGATCATGTTCATGTTTGACGTTGCTCTGATGGTGCATTTTTGGCTGGAATAACTGATCAATTGCTGTGTGCCTCTCTTCTCTTTCAAATAATAGACTGATATCTTTATTCATTTTAATTTTTATGTTATTTTTTTGTTTGTTGAATTCATCTTACAAGTCTAAAGAATACTTTGTGGATATTAAATCATAAGTTATCTGTTTTTAATCTCTTTGTATAAGATATAAGGTTTTCATTTTTCATTTTGAAGACAAACATTTTTATGATGGAAAGTGATTTATATATTTTTTCATGTAAACATGAAAATGATGAAATCCAGTCTTGAAATCGATTCATTGAGTAGACTCAGGCCCAATACATCTGGACCAATTACACCTCTGCATTCCTGATGTTCAGAATCTCCACCCCCTTCCCGATACACCTGCAGCTCATTTGAATGGCAGCCTGGCCTGCTAGCTAGCCTGGGCACCCAGCTGTTTCCTCACCAATGGCAATATTTGTCTGTTGTGTCTGGTACCATTCCTAGGGGAAAACTCCTGTGGGAACTCTATCTAAACCTGGACAGTAATATTTCTTGCAGCACCCTCTCAAAAACTGTTACAATTATGGCAAGTAAGAAAGCAAAGTATTGAGAAGTGATGTCAAGTTTGTTTGTTTTTTCTTTTAGATGATGCTGCCAGAGGTTAGATAAACTTCCTCCCTTTCTCTATAAGGCATATTTGCTACAAACAAAAATAGTTGAGGGAATTAAAATTGAGAAAGGTGACAATTTAAGAAGAATATGACACATTGCATTCACTTCATCAGATATCGTTTAAAAATTGGTAACATTTTTTATTAAGACAACGATGTCTTTGTTATGTTTGGGATGCAAATATAAATTGTCCTTCTTGAATAAGAAATCTCCATTGAAAGTAAAAGATAATTACCTCATTTTTGCTACTTCTAGAAAAAGAAAAAAATACTGGTATGTTGTTTTGTTTCACTTGATTTAGGGACTTGATATTTTGATAAATAACCACAGTTTAGGATTTGAAGATTGATATTTACAAATAGATAGCTCCCACAAAAAAAAAGATCTGATTTAGGCTAAAATCAGAATTTTATCAACAAATTACCTAGGAATTAATTTTATTAGCCTGATGATATAATATAAGTGGTGTGGTTTTTTTTCTCTAAAGAGTTAAAGAGAGATAAGAGAGAAAGAGAGAGAGAGAGAGAGAGAGAGAGAGAGAGAAAAAACTGCAAAAAATATTGACAGGAAGAGTTAGACCCCGTTCTCATTCACTTCGTTGGAGCGGTCTAACTAAGACCCCGTTCTCATTCACTTCGTTGGAGCGGTCTAACTAAGACCCGTTCCTCAGGAGCGGTTCTTAGGTGAGTGAGAATGGTCAAAGTGGTCCAGGAAGTGGACTTCTGGACCGCTCCAGAAGACCACCTCGGGAGGTGGTCTTGAGGAACGGGTCTTATTAAGAGCGGTTTGGAGCGCTCTAACGTGCGAGTGTGAACGGAAGCGTACTTTGAACGGAAGTGAGCTAGTGACGTTCGGCGCGAAACATGTAGTACGGTATATACGCTTAGTATTCCGCGAAAAAATTACCCGCTGACCTGAGCTGCCATAGCAACAAGACCACTTTGACTCGTGGAGCGGTTTGAGCCATAAAAACTGCTCGGAGTGTGAACCCTCGCAAACCGTTCCTCAAGACCCGTTCCTCTGGAGCGGTCTAACTAAGACCACTTTCAAAGTGAGTGAGAACGGGTCTAAGACCCGTTCCTCAGGAGCGGTTCTTAGGTGAGTGAGAACGGTCAAAGTGGTCCAGGAAGTGGACTTCTGGACCGCTCCAGAAGACCACCTCGGGAGGTGGTCTTGAGGAACGGGTCTTATTAAGAGCGGTTTGGAGCGCTCTAACGTGTGAGTGTGAACGGAAGCGTACTTTGAACGGAAGTGAGCTAGTGACGTTCCGCGCGAAACATGTATTACGGTACATACGCTTAGTATTCCGCGCGCGAAAAAAATTACCCGCTGACCTGAGCTGCCATAGCAACAAGACCACTTTGACTCGTGGAGCGGTTTGAGCCATAAAAAACTGCTCGGAGTGTGAACCCTCGCAAACCGTTCCTCAAGACCCGTTCCTCTGGAGCGGTCTAACTAAGACCACTTTCAAAGTGAGTGAGAACGGAGTCTAAGTCGTGTGTTTTTTTTTTCTCCGTAGAGTTAAAGAGAGATAAGAGAGAAAGAGAGAGAGAGAGAGAGAGAAAACTGCAAAAATATTAACAGGAAGAGTTAGAGATGCAACTACTAAGAAAAGGATTGAAAGAGTATGGAAGATAAACATAAAGAGCAAGAGAGAAAAAAAGTTGGGAGAGAGAGAAGAAATAGGTAGAAAGGGGATAGAATTTCATCACCAAGCAGGAGATAAAAAAGATGATAGAAAACATTCAAAGGTCAAAGCTTTCTGCGTAAGAATAAACCGGAAATGAGGAAATTTCCAACATTGATTCCCATCTTGGTGAAAAGTGCTCAAAAGGAAGGCACCAAGTGAAGAAATCAGAGAGGAAAATATAAAACCTGCACTTAATGACAATTTTCATCTTTGTAGATCATACCTCTGAAAAACATCTCAGAGAATAGATAGGTTGAATATATCTTATCTTCGCGAGGCAGCATCATTGTCACCGTGCTGCCATTTATCGACGAGGAGGTCTCCTCACGGCCGAACGCCTGAGTAAACCGCAAAGCTTATTGGCTTACAATGTTTGCGCTAATGCAAGAGCACTCCAGCCTGTGAATGAGGAGGAAACTGTGTTGCGAGCCTCCTCTTCCTGTGCCAGATCGCGCTGTTAATAACATCATCATCGTCGATATTAAAAGGAGATGTAATTGAAGATTTTCTCACGTTTATAGTCCATGTCACTTGAAAGAGTGGGCTTAATTCATGGATATTGTTGTCGTGCCTTGACTCAAGTAAAGGGATGCTTTTTTTTTCTGTTAGTGCTGTGATGTGATTTTATTGGGTTTTTACACTGAATAGAAGATTATTACATTTCCATGAGAAACGTTGAAGCATTGATGTCGTTCATTTAGCATCCTTTCTGACATTCCAGAGCTCATGCAGTGAAATATTTCTTGAGGAAAAGAACAAATTGTAAGCAATCACAAGAATAAAAGAATCATATTCTTCGATGCTGAATTTTGAAGGCTGTTCAATCCAAAAAGATTATTGCATATTTACATCAAGAAAATGAAAGAGGCAGACTTGTAATGAATTTGAACTCAAAGATCTGAAAACCACACAAAGTAAAAGTCCAATTTAATATATGGTATATATATAGCATTACAAATTTCATCACTTTGATTACATATTTTCTGCATTAATGATTCATATCTAAAAATCAGTCTCCTGTTTTCTTTTATATTTCAGTTGTTGAATTAGTCATAGTAATAGTAATATATTGCTTTTACTAGTTTCATTACATATTACAATTTCCAATTCTCTGTAATATTTTGATAATGTACCAAGTCTAAACACTCTTTATTAACAAATATAGAGTGAGACATAAGCACACCTTATTAATGAGTGCCTAGACTTGAAACATTTTTAACAAAAAAATGAGGAAATGGCTGAATATTTAAAAAAAAATAGAAGGAGTGAACAGTAAAAGCATGTTCACAATAATTATTAACAAAAATGAAATAACCAATACTTTACACAAGTACTCAAAAAATAAAAATGGGAAAGAAGAAGAATGGAAGAAACAAAAAGTTAAAAAATGTTATGTAGAGAAAATGAGACAGATTGTTGTTGACACCAGGTGAAAATGAGAGAGAAAAAAGAGACATCAGGAATGTCTAATCCAGAGAGACATATCTCATTTGATTGATAGATTGCTAATGGATATTAGAGTTTACATTTTCCAAATGACAACTAGAATTACAGCATGATATTCTGGATGTTACTTTCAGGGTAGATTTTACTGTTGTTTGAAATTGGCACCTCGATAGAGTGATGTCCTGTGTGCCTGCTGCTGCAAGGAGTCAGAAGTCACAATCGGTTGTTGTAGTGTGGGCAAGGGAGTTAGTAACAGATCAATACTTCAAGAAATTTCAAATCCCCTAGATAAGAGTGATAATAGTAAATTATGAATTCTTGCTTTGTATTTCTAAGAATCTGTGAATTTACAGAATGAAGAATTTATCTTTTAGCATGATTGTTTTTTACATGTATGTACATGTATACGATTTGTTTTAATAGCATCTCCTCTGATTTCAGGTGTTGAGGCATATCCTGTTTCCCCTCCCTTCCCGTTTCACAGCGTTGTAAAACCAGAAAGCTTTCATAGTATGGAACTTTCATAAAGTTAGTACCAGTGGTCAATAAGTGGTCAAGGTTCACATTATTTGCTGATTGAGATATTAATTCAAACATTCAAGATTGCTAATTTCAAACACATTCAACATTTTGTTTTAGATTACCAGCTTTGAATGGTATTACACGTTTCTGATTCTGGCTTCAAAATGTTATATGAAAGCAGCCTTTAGGTATGTCTTCATCAGCTCGAGATTGCCAAATAGCCCGCTATTTCTGATTTGGGAAATAACCCAAAGTTACAAATCACTTCTCGAGAAATTAGCTCGAGATATTTTGCTCAGCATTCACGCATAGTCTTCATGCGAGTATTCAGGCTGGTGAAAACGCACCGGACAAATAGCGGGATATTTTGCAAACTAGCCCAAGATATCTTGGGATGATTATCTCAACCAAATATCCCGCTAATTGCAACTGCGGGCTGATGAAGACGCAAATTAGCTGGATAATTTGCGATCGGGATAGTTATAATAGCGGTTTATTTGGCAATCTCAAGCTGATGAAGACGGGCCTTTTGATGAAGACAAAGCAAGTTGACCTCTCGCTGTGTTTATTCAGAGAAAAAGAGCTCTTAGCAAACATCTCTCCCATTTTGTCCATCTGATCATGGTTTAAACAGACTTGACTGATCATAGATAAATGACAGACAAGGAGATGCTCTCACCACAATGGAATTTCTGGACTTAGCCTTCTGGGATTTCCTAAAAATGTCTTCTTATAGTAAAGGCTGACAATTGTTCAAGGCATTCCAACTGGTCTGTGTTCTTTATTGTACAACCATAAACTCTTGCACTATTATCTATGACGCTTTCACAAAAATTTAAAGAGAAGGTTGAGTTCTGGGAAGAGGTGAAAAATAATTTGTGAGTGTTATCATTGTTATTATGCAAGTGTGGAAGAACATCAGATTAAAAATGTTCCCTGAAAAGCATGGCTCTTCAAATGCCTTAATATTCTAAATATGGCATGTAACAGCATAAAAATCGGGACAGATTTTTATGCCACATGTTCGTGTAGTCCCATATACATCTTTCTGTGTACAGTGCTTGTAACTTTACCAAGACTGGGCCAAATTTCTTATCATTTTGATGATTCCAGAACCTTGCAGTACACACTAATACTTGTATGCTAGATGATCAACCTTTTCTGATCGATTCCACACTGTTTCTTTCACAATGCAATCGCATGACCAGAACTCAACTTTATCTTTACACGTTTCATTTCATGCACGCAATCATTTCTGATTTTACAGTGCTTGCTTTGGTGGAAAGTTATCTGTCATTACGTCACAATCCAATAAAAAAATTGCCAATTTAAAATTCGCATTGCTGTTGTATCTTATATTTCTGACATCATTAACTTCCCTGTAATTGGTCTGATATATTTCAGACTTTTGCCACTCTGTTTCTCTGATTTTCCTGCTTTCATACAAATAAACTTATTACAAGGGTTGGATTGCCCTTTAATTTTATTACTCCTAAATTGCAGAACAGTGTCTGCCTTGGGGGAGACTATTTTACGAGGCTCCAGCAATTGTTTACTGTTGCCCAATTGTCAAGAAACTTCCCAAAATAGGATCAAAATGTCCCCAAATCAAAACTTATCTCTCACTTTGTCTAGATGAATAGGGTCTACTTTTTTATTAGTGGATATTTAAGGGTATGAAGGATTCCATATATCTTGAGGTCAAGGCCTTAGATAACAAAGCTCTTTAATCAGAAGAATTAGTTCAAGACAGATTATAACATTTTTATGTTTATTTAGTTCCTGGTTTGTAGTCTAGGTGATGCAGACTAGAGTTTTTAGGGGCCTATATACTTATGCAATTTCTAGACTGGACTTTAGAAGGACTTGTACCCTAAGACTAGAAATTGACCAGTGATTTTGATTTTGTTTATAATGTTTTATGCTAGTGACAATAACCTCATTTCATGTGCCTAGTCTGATTGCATGGTAAGGAGTGCTAGAACAAAAAGTGGAAAGTAACAAGAAACTTAGTTCAAATGCAATAACATCCGATTCTTTATGTAGGATATTTTGAAAATCATTTTTAATTGTCTTAGCAACAAATTATATATACTATAGGTCTATTTATATTATATTTTATGGTGCTAAAGTTTATGACTATTGCATAATAATGTGTTTACTTTTGTTGTATCTTCATAATACAGGTTTAAATCATTAAAGAAGGATTGCAAAGTTAAATTTTATTAATAGAGCTTATTTACTATGTTCTTGTTCATCCATGCCTACTTTAGATGATGGGCAGTCAGAGTAGGAAATTGATAATAAAGACTTTCTTTGAGATTATATTTCGTCAGGTCTTAGAATCATGATGATTATAGCAGATCTGAAGAAATGAGGACTTTGAATGACAATAGCTCATTTTAGATGACCTCTTCGGAAACCATATTGATTTAGAGATGATTGATTGTTATGAGCTGATATTCACTTAAATGTCCATTAAAGACCAAAGGGGCACATCCCCTGGACTTCTGGTACATTTCATTATGCTACCTACAAAATGTACATCCAAGTTTTTACTATTCCTTATTCATTGACGTTTTTGGTATTCTTTTTTTCCATCCTCTGACAAGAAAAGTGCACCACCCTTTTAATTTTCCTTCCTTCACTTTATTCCAGCTCAACCCCCCCCCCCCACCCCTCTTCTTATCCTCATCCGATACCGAATGAAAGGTTTACGAGGGCAGTGCCCCCTTCTGGAATACCTCTGGTAATCCCCTTCTTGAAATGTTTGATCAACTCTGTAGACTATTAACCACTGTCCCTCTTAGAAATACTTTGTCTGTGAATGCCTGGAAAAGGCACAAACAAAATAGATCTTTCCTTATCGGAATCTTTTGTGTTAGTCAGTTGGGTCAAGGTGACCGGCCGTCTTGACCAATTGGAGCATCAGTGTCCCAAGTGTCCATTGCACTGGTCAGTCTGTCCGCCAAAAAAGGGGGCATCGAATTAGGAAAGGGGCACATTTCTAGATATTTGTCTCAGAATTTGATCTGTTGAAGCCATCATGTCATCGGACCAGCCAGCCGGAGGGAGAGAAACTTCGAGGGATAGAGGGGTTTGTGGTTGATACGTCTCCCCACTGTCCTATCCCATAAGTTTGAATGGTTTCAGAACATGTTGTGAGTTAAAAAATGCTCTTGTCTGTACACATAAAAGGGATAAAACTTATCTATTGATTTTCTTATTTTCTTGTTTCAAATAATATCATTAAACTGACTGAATAAATTGATTCTTAGTCCTCTTCTTCCTCCCCCTCTCTCTCTCTCTCTCTTTCTCTGTCTCCCTCCATCTTACCCTTTCTCCTTCTGTCCCCTTCCCATAACCCCCCCTCTTTACCTCCGCTTATGACAACTATTTCTATTATACTGTAACTCAGAATGTAACAAGTGACACAACAAATGATTATTTAGTTAATCAATCCACTTTATTCTCTTCTTATATTATTGTATGAATATGAGATATATAGAGAGAGAGATTTGTTAGACATTTTGTTTTTGTAATTTTACTTTGTAAACTCCATGCAATTTAGCCCTTGGGCTGCCATGTGGATAAAAAAAAAAAAAAATCATTTCAATCTCACTTCAATTTCAATATCAATTTCAATTTTAACAATCGTTTGTTTATCAACGATTGTTCTTCATTTGTATTATTTATCATTTAATAGAATGGATAAATTTTGTCTGCAGGATTCATGTCTACAGTTAGTACTGACTAGAAGATGCAATGCCTTTCTACATATCTGTTGTAATCCATTAAAAAATGTTTAATCAAAACGTCACTCAACTTGGTGGTTGGAGACTAAAGCTGAGAAGGGAAGAAGTCAAAAACAATATTTGAATATCAATTTATGGGACACTGTTTTAATGACTTGCTGTATATCCTCCCTTGAAGACGCCAGAGCCCCTGCCCTGGCCAGACACCCAGCGGGTAGCCCCAAAGGCGACACCGGTAGACCCCTCCCTGTTTTATGGGGGCAACCTACCAGCACCCCATACTCCAATGGCATCATCCCTGAAGATAATAAGGAGGTGCTAATTGACCCCTCTTGGACATAACCCAGGGTTAGAGAATCAAAGATGGTTCCAATTATTACAGAGGTTGTTTCTCTCTCTTTTTCTCCCCTCTCTCTCTCTCTCTCTCTCTTTCTTTCTTTCTCTCTCTCTAGTCCCTCTTTCGAACTCATTTCCCTCTTTCTTGATCCTTGTCTTCTATCTCCCCCTCTCTTTAAATTTCTATCTTTTCTCCCTTCCTTCCCCCTCTCTGTCTTTCTCTCTGTTTCTCCATTTTCTCTTTCTCATCGATACTCATCTCTCTCTCTCTCTCTCTCTAAATCTCTCTCTCTCTCAATCTAAATCGATCTTTCTCTCTCTTCCCATCTCTGTTAATTTCATTTTGGCCTGTCCCAATCACTCCCTCTGTCTCTCAGACTTAACAAGCAGACAATTTCTTCTTCTTCTTTTTCTATTTTCTTTTTCTTCTTTCTTCTTGTTCTTGTTCTTCTTCCTCCTCCTCCTCCTCCTCCTCCGCCTCCTCCTACTCCTTCTTCTTCTTCTTCTTCTTCTTCTTCTTCTTCTTCTTCTTCTTCTTCTTCTTCTTCTTCTTCTTCTTCTTCTTCTTCTTCTTCTTCTTCTTCTTCTTCTTCTTCTTCTTCTTCTTCTTCTTCTTCTTCTTCTTCTTCTCCCTCTCTCCCTCTCTCTCTCCCTCTCTACCCCCCTCCCCTCTCTCCCCCTTTCGTCTGGGGAGTCTTTAGAGGGCTTTGTCACTTTGGGGGATTTGATGTGTTCCCTTCTTCTTGTGATTTTGGCTGTTTGTCCTCAGTCTCAGGTCAATCTCTTTTGTAGAAGTGCTTTGCATTGATCTGATGATAACTTGGAGTGTTTGTTAAATGATGCAGCATGTAAGGGGCACTGACCCCAACACATGCCTGTTTTCTCTGTCCCTCTCTCTCTCACTCACTTTGTCTGCTTTTTATTCATTCATTCTCCCCTTACGTCATTTGTGTTTCATATCTCCTTGTCTCTATTTGTCTTTATATTTCTTTATAATCCCCCAGGTGATGTACAGTATGTATGATCACAAAGTGCCATTTTGTAGCTTCCTTATGTTGTCTAATGAGCCTTACCATTTTCGGTCTATACTCAAAGTTTTAGAATATTTTCTTTTAGTATAGCTATTGTATTTTGTCATCTTGTTAATCTATTTATCTGTGAGTAATGTTATTTCTCCTGTTCAGTCTTTTCAAACTCTTCTCCTCCCAAGTCAATGGAATATTCTTTTAATAATTGATCCGTGAGTTCGCCCTTCCATTCAGTTATCGGTCATCCCAGGTAGATACAATGCCACTTTTAAGAAGAACATCTCACAAATGCCTACCATGTGACAAGGAGCAAGCTTCAACACAGATCAACCCCCACCAAACGAAGCTCACTCCTCTTGGAGGTCAATGACCGGTAACTTTACAATAGGAAGCCAGAGTAGGGAGCCCCCAGTGCTACCACCAGCTTCATGGCAAAATCATCAGGTCGTGACCCCAGGATGCCTGCACATCACAAACAACAAAGACTCTTGCCATAAAAATAAGAGATATAGAGGAAGCGCGTTTTCATACAGCCGAAATGACTCTCAGTTAAGTTATTCACAATCCCGCAACTTGAATGATTCTACCAGTTTTCAGATTTTTGAAGAAGAACTTATAAGTTTGCCTATGGTATTTGTCTGTTGTTGGTAGGTTCGTCTTTGTTAGAGATTTTTTATGAGTTGTTAGTTCGTTGGTGTTGACTCATTCAGGTCAATGACTTACATCGTCGTCCGATCAGATGCAGGAGAGTTATCGAAAAGTGGCATTTCAATGCATGTGCCCTTCTAGGGTAGCCCCGTATCCATTCAAGCGGGATGTTGTAGTAGGATAATTCAATCATGGGATGGGAAGGTGATGAGCTTTGCATCCAAGTTGAATTAGGAGGGATGGTTAGAGGTATTAAGATCAAATCATTTTGAGCAATAGGTTAATGGTTTTCCCCTGTAGGTGAAGAATAGAAGTAGCAGTCACTTTGTTTTTGTATTTTGTGGTCATCTTGTTGAATTATTGAAATAATAAAAATTCGGTTTAACATCTGTGAACTAAATCAGCCAATTTCCTGCGCAACATTTTGTGAATGGCAGTGGTATGGCAATGACTTAGAGCTTCCTACCCTCAGTTTAAACATATTCTAGGCTGGAAACTATTGTTCATCTTGTCTGTCTTGTTATCAACTTAAAGATTCATTTACATCAGCTCTCCCTGTAAATGCAGACTGTCAAAGAAGAGAGAAAAAATATAAAAGGAGTCAGAAAATGAAAGGAGAAAGAAAGAAGGAGAGCGAAAGAAATACCGGTAAAGAAATTGATATGAAAGAAAGAGAACTTGGGTGTTATGTGGAGTTGGGTACACTGTATTACCAAGTGTAAGGTCGTTTTGACTATTCATTGTTTCTGGGGCAAAATTATAGATATCTCCATACATTGGCTTCCAACACTCTCTATTTTCAGCTTGTATTGGTGGCGGAGGGGGGAAAAAAAAGCTTGTAAATTGAGATTTGATAGAAAACATTTTCATCTTTGGGAGTACATTGGCTACCAACACTTACTCTAACCATCATGTATTGTTGGTGGAGGGGGAAACCGGGAATGACAGCAGTAGAATAGGGTGTGATGGATCACCCTTCCCCCGCGTTACCCCTAAACGGTTTCCTAATCATGTTGAGAGAGTCCAAGTGGGATGCGATCCGGTGATACCAAAGGGGGGAGAAAGTGAGAGGAGAGATAATGAAGAAAGAGGTGAGGAGTATCGGGTTAGATGAAAGAAGGGACGGCGATTAGAACGTCCATATTTGATTAAGAAAGAACATGGGAATCTTAGCGGAGAGATGTGGAATAGATTAGATTGATGAGAGAAGGAGAGAGTAAGGGGAGGGGGCAGACAGACGGACATACAGACAGGCCCAGATATATGAACTCACTGGGAAAGGATTGAAGAGGGAGAGGGATTGAGGGATGGAAATGGAATCAAATTCATTTAAGAGAAGTACAAGTAAAGAGGATCAGAGTGCAAACATGGTCAAGAAACAGCCTCAAGGAGAAAATGGAAGATCAGTTATTCAATAGTGACCTCAAGATGCAATTAAGGAAACAGAAGACATGTTGAAATCAGTTGTTTAAGAAAAACCTGTAGGCTGTATGAACAAGATTTGAAAGACGAAGCAATGAAAATGAATTGAGTAAGAAGAAAATGCAAAAGAAATTCACTGTTGACCAGCTGTTCTTTCATATTTTTACGTCCTTTATAACTAGCAGTAAAACTCATTGGGAGTCAATAACCTCTGAAATCAAACTCCCGAAGCTTATGTCCTCAAACAAACTTGAAAATCTCTTCGAATCCAGATTTTCAACTCATCAGTGCAAGCTTGCTAATCTACGCTTTCTGCCATTTCTGCAATTCCACACATAAAATTAGAATATGCAGAATTAAAAAAACAAAAATAAGGGAATAAATGTAACTTCTTTTGTAATGCACCCAATTACAATTAGATGGAAGAGGTTTAAGGCTTACTAAATAATTAGAAATATGGGGTTAAGACTTGATCATATGAATTTCATTGCTATCTTGCCATTAAATAACAGTTTTAGTCTACATGTGTTCATCCATTGCTGAGTTTCAGAGTGTCATCAATTTTTGTGTGCAGCATGAGAAAGATAAACTTTGACAATAAGTTGGAAGCAGCTATTCATCTGTGGAATATTATTCAAAGTTTAGGAAGTTGTTTTTCTGTACTTACCAACTTAATCAAAAAATCAGTTAATAATTCAGGATTAGGCATGTTCATGTTGTTACTGAAATTTCTTGTCAGCGGAAAATTATCGATATTGAGATAAGATTTTTAGACATTCATGGAGACTGACAAAGTACCATAATCTTCGTGCTAAAGTAGGAGATTGAAAATTTCCATGAGCATTGTGGGAAATTTGCAGACATCAGAAAGCCTGATTGTTATCGATGAAAAACATATCGTAAAAATCACACAAAGTTTTTCTCCTAAGTAATTGCATATATGTAGAATAATCCAATTGCCAAATTGACAGAGCTTTACAAAGAATTCTTCTTTATTGTCAGCTTCGGTTTGACCGTCTAAAGATCTTCAGATGAAATATTGAGATATCCTGAAATAACCTATGACTGTACATTGATGCGATAATGTCTTTCTCAATCTGAGGTTGGTGAGAAATGAATAGTTTCCAACACTAAATGTTGCTTTTTCCCTTTCAAGAAGAGATTAACCCCGATAGTGCTTCTTTTGTTTGATTTCTACAGAAGTGATGGCAAATTTATCAAATTGATTTCTGTCTTGCCACGGGCATTGCCAATGTCAGCATTAGGGAAGCATTTCTTTGTGTCCCTATCATATCAATTATCTCCCTATCAATTCTTTCATTGTGCTTGACACCTGGTTTATATTGTATTCTCATTCGGTATTCATCCCTCTTTTTAAGACCTCACCACAAAGCATTAAATATGCTATAAAACTAGGACATATTAATTGAATCAAATCCTTTTGAAAAGCACTCCCTAAAGCCTATGAGCCATCAGCAAGTTTCCCTCGAGTTTTTTTTCTTCTCAGTCCTCTCTTTTCATCTTTATTGAAGTCATTTCAAACTCTTTGTAAACATATTTGTCTGTAATATCATATTGAGGTCTCTCTTCTTTCTTCCCGTGTTAACTTCTACACAATGCAAAGTGCAAGATTCGGATGCTTTTTCCTCTTTCGCTTTAATTCTTTTATTCTCTATAGCCATTTCCATTAGGAGGCTTTCAATCATATTTTCTTTAGAGCCGTTACCGAGATTTTCATCACCGACATCCTCTTTACAACCTCTGAAGGAAAAAAAAGAACCTGGTTGGATGATAAGACGGGTAGGTTAATACAGCCAAAAAAGAAATTCTGTCATGAAGGGGGGAGATGAGGGGTATGCTTGTATTCGCACAGGAGTTGGATATGCCCCCCCTTTGGAGGAGCTTGGGGGGAGAAAGCTTGTTTGTGTCTGCAAGAGAATGGAAGAAAAGATGAGGGAGAAAGGGTGGGAGAGATCTTAGAAGAAACAGAGTCCTCCGGGCTTGACAAACCTGAAGATCATGAGAAAGAAACGGTGCTGCGTCTCCGAACACCAATCAATCTTCCTTTCCCCTCTTCACAAAAGACTTCTCCTCTCGATTCCCCCTCCATCTAGGAAGGGAGAGAGAAGACGAGAGAAAGAAGCGTTGACCCTTAGTCCATACCCATCGCCACCAAAAAACGCTCCATTGTCAAGTCCATCTTTTTGGGGGGAGCCTGGCTTTGTCATGGGATTAACCACTGTGTAATTCTTACATCAGATGCACCAACGCTTCCCACGAAAAAAAAAATAGGAGCATTCTATTTATTGGTTCCCTAAGCTTCCCCCACCACTCTCTCTCACTTCTCACTTTCAAACCATCTTCTTAAATTCTCCAAGAGATTTCAAACTCTTCCAAGTAGACAAAATAGACCTGTCAGAGAATTCTAAAGCAGGGAAAAAAACTTTGAACTTCAAGAAACAACCGGGGCACCACTTTTTTGCCTCTCCCTTCTCCCTCTCTTTTATGAAGATGGTGGTGTCTAAAGTGCACAAAAACAGATGTGATGGCTTCTTAGTAGTTGCTAGGAGGTATTAATGCTGGTCCTTTCGGTTGGAATCTGGCAGCTGCCTAACTCTCCCTCTCTTTTTTAACCATCATTGCACCCACAACTCTATTGTCCTCCCTTCACAAGAGATGGCCTATCAGAATTCTGCTTGGGAAACCATCGACGCGGAAGAAACTGGAGAGAGAGGGAGAAAAACCATCACAAGGTGTCAAAGGAAAAGTTCATTGTTTGAACTTCAGGTCGATTGAAAGAAGAACTTTTTAACTCCTAGAACGCCAAGAAAGTTGTGACATTCTGTGGGCTTCAAACTCGTGCTGCGTGCTGCACTGTGCCTGTGGTAGAGTGGTAGGCACTGATTGAAACTGTTTGATAAAAATGAGAGAAGAAAAGCAAAACTTGAAAGAGCTTGGGAGAATCAAATCAAATGAATGTAATATTACTTGCTCAGAGCCAGATGGACATTAAGTCCTATCATTCAACATAGGGTTAACTGCCTTGTAGCTCTCAACATATGAGAAGAAGAAACCCTACCTATTACTTCAAGTTCCAAAACTTGAGTAGGAAAACACTGTGAGCTAATGTGGGGGAGTGGTTGGTATTCAGTGTTGGTGTTTTATTGTCAAAAGATATTAGCCATCAATTTGACAAATTGTTGAATTCATTTATCAGCAGCGTTCATTCTGAGGTTTGAATGGAATAGAAATATATGCACCTGGCCAGAGCCTAAATAATTGAGATTGATAGTTAGCTATCTATTATGACTCATGTTGCTAAAGGCAATATTTCCTTTGATTTCAAGAATGGTTTATTATATGAAATGAAATTACTTGAAAGATATCATAGTACCTCCAAGACATTTGAACTGCAGTACATGTCTGTTTCCATCCTAAGCATAATATCTCATTCCCGCAATTTATTACATGTCTATGTATTATTCAATAAATAGATAATTCCACTTTGGTGAATAGAAGAAAAGGTCTTAAATTTTTTTTTTCAACTTCAAAGTTATCAATAGTTTTGGTAATCAATTAAGTGTGACAAATTTGCAGGCTTAAGTCCTCTTCTTTCATCTACTCTTTGGATACAAGGATCACAGTTTTGTTGAAAAGTGCAACTATGTTGTGCCATACAATTACAAATGGTGTGCCAGGCATTTCCCTCATTGTTCTGCATGAATACACCCTGATTAAGCTGCTTACCGTGTAGCGATTGCGGTTTTTCTTCTCTCCTCCGGTTGCTGTTGCTATAAATGCAGGTTGAGAAGTGAACCAGCAAAAGAGTTTACAGACACCAGTGGAGGGGGTTTGAGCCCGAGGAGGGAGGGTATATTCATTCCAATATCCGGCCCGGATGATCTTGGCTGTAGACCCACACTATTTGTGTGTTTTATGTGATTTTCATAATGAAGAGTGTGAGGGAGAAGTTGTTTGATTTCATCATTGGGAAGATAACTTTTTGTTAAAAGAGGAAAAATTATCTTGTAAAATGACAGCAACAACTATATCTAACAGTGACAACAATATTTGTGTACTGGTATGTTTATTTGTAGTGGTAGTTGAGAGATTATTAAACAAATCCAAAGCTACAAATCTTTCAGGGTTTTGGGGTGTTTTTTCCCCTATATTATCACTCTCCCTCTCTCTCTCTCTCTCTCTGTCCTTTTATACCTCCTTTTTCTTTCTTTTACTTTATTTTACTTTATTTATGTTATTCTCACTTTTTTCTGTAGGTATATATTGTCTTTATTTCTGTTCCTCTCTTTGTCTCCTCTGCTGTTTCATTTGTTCCCTTAAAGCCATACTTTTCTCTTTTTGGGGGGAGGGGGGGGGGGATTTATTCCTATTTTCCTTTGCCCTGACTATTATTTTTTTTACTCATCATCTTCTTCATCCTCAAGAAACAGCTGTGATAGGAGATGGGATAAATTGTGCATCCAGGATATTGCAGATGACAGTGAATGAGTGTCCCATGTGAGCCATGGAATCATAGAACCCAAAGGAAAGCATTTATATATCTCTCTCTCTCTCTCTATCTACCTCTTTCTCTCTTCTATCTCTCTCCCCTCTTTCTCCTCTATTTTCTCTCATTGTCCATCCCTCTTTCAATCTCTCTCATATCTTCTCTTTCTCTGTCTCTTTCCCTGTCTCATCTTCTCTCTTTTTTCTCTCCTCTATCTCTTTTTTTTTTGTCTCTGTCCCCCTGCTCTCTCTTTCTCCCTTGATCTCTCTCTTTCTCTCTCATTCTCCCTCATTCTCCCTCATTCTCTCACACTCCATCTTCTACAAGTGTTGTGTCAGGAAGACATGCAGACAGAATGGATGAGAGAAAGAGAGAGAAAAAAACACCTCTTTCCATCCCATATCAAACCTAAATCTTCCATTTTTTTTCCTCAGAGAGATAAAGATGGGGGAAGAAAGAGTTAATAGGGTGATGAATCTTGGGGCTCTGAGTGCTTTGAGATGAGGAAAAAACAACCTTAATCAGAGAGAGAGGGGAACAAAAAAAGAGGGAGAGAGAGAGGGAGAGGGGGATGGGGAGGGGAGGTGGGTAATTTTTAAAGATGCAAATAATTAAAGCAATATGAATTTCAGTATGCTTGTGATATAATTGAATTAATAAAAAGATTAGCCAGATATATAATAATTCCATCCAGCTTTAACATTCATTTTTTTTGGGGGGGGGGCATGTGAGGGATATAAGTATTTTGAGAAAGATACATTTTTCCACAATTTTGTTTTGGTCATATGTGTATTTGATCAGACTACTGCTTTAGGGGTAGCATCTTGCTTGTCTAAGCCTGGATTCAAAGTACCGTTTGATTGCCCCCACTTTATCCAACTTCTCGTTAAAGTACCCTTCATGATGCTCTTAGATAATTGCTAAGATCAAATTCAAGGACTATATAAGAGTCTTGACATGAGATCACATGCACCCCGTAACAGAGACAGTGCGATACTCCGCTCCTAATTGACGCTGCTCTAGCCCGTGAATCTCAGAAAACACTGCCCGAAGCAATCAAACGAAACTCGACCTAGCATTCTGGGAATGCTCAAATAAGCCAGGCCAGGCTGCGGATGCTCGGTGTGTACGAATTTGCCTCGTCCCGCTCGCAAGCTGACATCCCGGCTCTGTCGCGTCGAGTGCCTGGCTTCTCGCATTGCGCGGAGATGCACTCTGGTCGACGATTCTCTTTCATTTAAAATTGGGAAGATGAAGAATCTAGTCAGCTAGTCTGTGCATCTTAAATAAGATTCTAAGAGTGACATGCATCTTGTAAACGATCGGTCGTAAGAAAGACCCAAAGATCGAGGGGTTGTACTTAAAGATACAAAACGGATTAAGCAAGGAAAAGAGCATGACACTAGTATTACCGCATTTAAATATTCTTTAGAAGCGATACCTTTATTTGTCGTTTTTAGAAGGTCTTAGATTCTCCACAGAAGGACAATCAACTTCTTCTCTTTGTGAAGTTTAAGGAGATGCTATACATTTACATGTATCTTAACACTGTCCAAAGCTTTATTTGTGGAAATGAATCTTTCTCTTGGTCCTTCCTCAATGTGTTTCATGCTTAAGAAGAGGCATATTTCTGTTTGCCTGAGGACTCCCTGAGTTAGCAATTAAAACCAATAAAGGTGTGTCTGTGGAACATTTAGCATCCTGCATTCAGTGCATCAACAGTGTGTTGAATGTGGCTTTTACCTACCTTGACAACCAAAGTGGTCTGAAACACACAGACTACAGACTTCAAGCCAAGCCTGTCATTGGTGCATAGTTCACTCATGCCCTCTGTCGGCAAATTTTGTCTGAGAAAACAGACACTTGACCTGTCAATTTTTTTATTGAGCTATGACTGTAGTGTCAGTATTTTGTTGTCCTCTTTCCAAAGTGAACAACAATCAAGACATTGCTCTGTACACATGTTAATGTGTACATATGGTACATCATGCAAATTAATCTTATAACTTTTAACAGGGGGTTATTTATAATAGAAAAACATGATGAGATAGCTTTACCTGACTGTCTTTCCAGGTTTTCTCTTTCTCTTTCTTTCTTTCTTTCTTTCTCTCTCTCTCTTTCTCTCTTTCTCTCTCTCTCTCTCTCTCCCTTGCTCTTTATATCTTTCTCTATCTCTATCTCGGCTCCCTCTCTCTTTCTCTTTCGCTCTCTCATTTAGTGTTGTAGGTTTTAGCAGAACTACCTTTCCTTTTAATACTCCCCCATTCATCTGCAGAATGTATCCTACAGATATGTCAGAAAAATATGTTTTTGTCACTCATTCATCCTATTTCTCCCTCGCAAGCCGTAGGGGGGAAAAACATAACCACTCCCTGTGCAATAATTGATCATAAATCTGGTATTTTTTGTCCGTTTTGTCTTTCTTGTATCTGTTACTGGTGAATTCATCATCTCCCTTGCTACTGTTTTGGAATTTGTAGCCAGGTACGTGCCGAGATTGTTGCTAACGTAATTGAGTGGTTTCTAGATGCGACCTGTCTGTAGAGGTAATGCATTCAGTACCTTTCTCTAAACGACATGTTTTGCTCCCCTGCCTCCGAGAGTTACTCAGTTCGATCAGGAAGATGGGGGAGGACAAATAATTTGTATTTGTGAAAGGATAGACTATCTGACATTTCTGGTTATTTTGTTGTTTGTTTTACAGAGCACTATTGTGCCATCTTTTCTGTCAAAGCTAGTTATCAGTACATAGGGTTTTTAGGTATATGCAATAATTTTTGCCATTACTTTACTTAGTTTTAACACTGGAGGAAACAATAAAAGATGGCAATTCAGAACTTTAGCTCCAGAAGGAATTGATGCATCCCATTTACCTTTGAAGTGTACTTTTTTAATAATTCTAAATCATATTTCCTTATCCTCTAATTCCTTGAATTTGATTGAATACATGTACATGTATGGTATTTGTACAATGTATTTTAAAAATCGGTTCTTAATGCACAAACACACAGAACTTTCTGTTTGTTGGACAGTCTTACCACACTACCGCAGGATTAACGATCGGTATACTAGGGGACGCCTCGTAATAAAAGAGAACTAACTTCAAAACAAGAACGTCTTTATATTTTCTTCCGGTGTGTTGGAAGAAGTTGGAAGAAGCTGGAAGAGGTTACTATTTTGGAGACAATCTGTCTCGATACCATTTCCTGTTGGTTAGCGGATTAAATTCAGCGCATGGTTGCGGGGCATGAGCCCGCTAAATCGGGGGCAAGATGGATTAATTTTCGGCTTTTCAGGACAGTCCCAACATCATGCATGAAATTTGATATTCCTGACATACGCTAGTATTGTGAGCGCCAGGTCTATTATCCTGTCTTTATGCTGGTTTTCTTTCATTTCTTTTGGTCTAATAGCGCTATGATCGCAAGCTATAATATTTTTTTGTTATTATTCATGGATGCCTTTCCAAGTTAATCACAGCTTTCTGGCACAGCTTAATGCCTCGTTCGACAACTTGTTAACAGATAAAAGGCAGAAATGATCTGGGTATTTAAGATTTTTGCCCTCTCTTTTGACAAGTCAAGATTACCTTAATTTCCTGTGGTCACCTACCAATTTCCAGCCTCTTATATATTTGTTTCTGACACTTCTGTGTGGTGTACAAAAACTTCTTTCTTGTGAAATATGATATCATGATGTGGTTTGAGGAAGGGGACAAAGTCTTATGGAAGTCTGTAAAAGTATAGAGAAATTTTTTCTGCTGGAAGAGTATCTAAATTCTCCAAACTACTCAGAGAATTTTTAAATAGACATCCTTAGGTTAGAGTGTGAAGCTATCAAAACTCAATCAGTCGCTGCCTTTCAAGCTTCTTTTTTTATCCCCATAAAAAAAAGTACAGCAGAAAGGGCATACTGTAAATTGATGAAAGAAAAATTAAAGTAATACAAAGAAAAGAAAGAGAGGAAAGAAATTGAAAACGTCAATCTAGCTGTCAAAAATGGTTGAAGTATTCATTCCAGTTGTCATAATTCCCCCTGAGACGCTCTTTCTCTCTAAGCATATCATGGAAAGATATAATTGTGGGAAAGCATAGGACATGCTTGTCTGGATAATAAAGAAATGAATTAAGGAAAAAGGAAAGATAAAAAAAGCAAATCCTGATTTAATACCTGGTGGAATAGTTGTAGGTATAAGAGAGTAGAAAGCCTGGATTATGATACTAGCAAGCTTTTTCTTTTGTCAGGATGTATTGTTGGGGATTTTTTTTAGACGATGTTTAATCACAGTCCAGTGAAGATCAGGATGTGATGAATTTATCTCAAATAATTATTACCTTTTTATACCCCGCAGAGCTAAGATATACATGATTTATCAATTAGAGAGCCCTGTCGACGGGTTACTGCATTGTTCACAGTTGGTGAAGATAATCACAGTTGTGTTGTGGTATTTTTTATGATCTTAATTCATGGGAGAATTTTTTCTTCTTTTTATTTTGTGCTTTGTTATCACCACATGAGGAGATCTATTGAGAAGATGAAATTATGGTCGTCCTGTTTGTTCAGAGCTCTACCAACTGCAGATTTTCATCCATGCATATATCAGAAATGAAGAGAGATTAAAGAATGTTTGTATGAAGTGCAAATGTTTATCTCTTAATGATTATTTTGTATTGATAGAATGAAGTGAAATTCATTTAGATTCACACGATCATTATTATGCTATTTTCAATTCTTTTACAGTAAGGATTCTTTTTTGCTACTGTAAGATTTTGCTGTGGTATATTTTGGGATAATGATAATAATAGTAATGATAAATGATAATAATAAATTAATAATAATGATAAATGATAGTAATATCCCAAGGATATAAAGTGTTGAATATTATTATTTTTTTCTAGGCCTTAATTGAGGTTCCTCAATAAGGCATTCGAGCATTCAAGGAATTTCTTACCACTGGATCCCAAATTTCTTCACCCATGTTGAGAGTGGCAAATAAAGTGTATGCCTTGTCTAAGGACATTAGTGCTATTATAGGGATTTAAACCATCTATTTGGACATAAATTTGTGTGATTATAGCTGTTATATTTTCTCTTCTCTTTAACATTCCAAGTGCTATTGACTTTCCTTACTCGTAAAGTTAGGTTCTAGCACAGTGGACTATTTCAGCATGATATCACATATTATCTTCTCTTGTGTTTGAGGTAAACCTCTTCTCCCAGCTTACACTTCTCAAGCTGTGACAGATAAACAGCAATTCTTTCCAGCCATATGCTGTTGAGCTCCACTGAACAAGATTGACAAATATTATTTCTATTATTGTAATTGCGAGATAATAAACTCCTCTTTGGATCTGTCATTATCATTGTATACCTGGTGATTTGAGACAACTAACAGATTAGATGTAAACTTGAAATGCACTTTTTGATACAAAAGAGTATATATTGTAGGCCAGGGCAAAGTAGCAGGGTAGTGAAATATAAGTAAAATAAACCTTTCAGCTTTAAAAGGTTTGAGGTCATTTTATCAAATTATCTGCTTTTTATAAATCTGTATTTCATAAATTTGTTAGACCAACCTTCTTCTTCTCCTTGTAATTTTCAAAGGGCGATGCAGCCTATCCTAAACTGAACTCAAGATTACAACCTTAGTAAAGGCCAACATTGATTTTACACTCTTTGTTTCCCCTCAAATGAATTTTGTCAAATGACATTACATAAAATCCCATATATTCATTTTGCAAAGATGGCAAAAAAATGGTTCCGGAGATTGTGTTCAGATTCTATTAGAAATCTGTTTGAAACGTTACTAACAAGTGGTTGAATACATACCTCAGTCAAGTGGAAAATGATTTATGGATCAAATTATTTTGATGAATCTGTTTTCCTCTTTCACTGTCCCTGTCTTTCTCAAAAACTAGACTCCTAATGGAGACCTATTTTTATTTCACACTTGTAGACAGAAATGAGATAAATCATAACCGAAGGTCAGATGATATATTGCCAATTCGTGGACTATAAACTTAAGATTTTATGGGCCATGTGGACATTTTCAAACACTATTTTGGGCACTAGAACTAAATTGTTTAATTGCTTGGCCTGTACTGTAGTTGTCAGTGTGTAGAAAATACACAGAGGCATCGATCCACATGGATAAGAAATTGCTTTTGTTAGTTTTCCACTCACAAATGCAAAGTGGCAAATGTTTTCGAGAGTTTAATAGCAGCAGTGAAAAGCAAAAAAAGAATGAGAATATACAAGAGGAATCAGAGGGAAAATAGACTTTAAAATTTACTGAAACCTTGTTAGTTTCATATACCACATGCCACATTCTTATGTGGATGAAATTATAATTTCATAAATTTCAAGGTTGGGTCTAAATGTGAAGACTATGCTAGAAGGGGATGTCCCTAGTGAGATGCTATCTCTATCCTACCAGAGACAGGTGATGTCCCCACTCAAGGATGCTAAGGACATCAGGGACACTGTCTGGTAGTCTGGAGATTCTACACCAGTCTTTTCCATCAGGAGTGGGAAGGGGCAATATCGTGTTATTGAAATATTAATAACAAAATGTCTTAGCAATTCCAACCCCACCCTCGAGTAGTACTACTCCGTTGCCTGACATATACACTAATTCTCTGCATAGCACTTATTTACTTTTTGTAGAGAAGTATATTTACCCCTTGCTATCTCTCGAATGAGTCTACTACTGTCCCCATTACCTGACATGTATCCCTTTTCCTCGTTCACATGAAAGTGGTTTATTTATAAAAATATCCTGCTGAAGCTCCCATGAGTAATAAAGCTTGATCTAGATACCGAAATTTAATCATCTTCTCAGGTACTATGAAAATATCCTTCAAAAACAGAAGGCTCATCAAAACGTTATCTGGGGCATTGGCAGGGAACTAAAACTTTTCAGAAACTTTGTAGTTGATGAATTTGCTACTTTATCATTTTGATCAGAAGGAGTGCCAAGTAATGGCAACTTTTATTTTCAGGTCATGTATCGATTAAGTTGGTACAAAATTTTACTTTCAACCTGTGGTAGGGTTTGTGTGAAGACCCTTTATCAGGGGTTGATGCTGTCATGGTACTAGTTGAATGTTTAAAGACAAAGTTGAGTTCTGGTCATGTGATTGCATTGTGAAAGAAAGTATCGGTGTGTACTGCAAGGTTCTGGAATCATCAACATGACAAGAAATTTGGCCCAGTCTTGGTAAAGTTACAAGCACTGTACACAGAAAGATGTATATGGAACTACACGAACATGTGGCATAAAAATCTGTCCTGATTTTTATGCTGTTACATGCCATTTTTAGAATATTAAGGCATTTGAAGAGCCATGCTTTTCATGGAACATTTTTAATCTGATGTTCTCCACACTTGCATAATAACAATGATAACGCTCACAACTTATTTTTCACCTCTTCCCAGAACTCAACCTTCTCTTTAATTGAACTTGGGTGGTAAATATGCATGATAATATTGAGGATAAAAGAGAAGAATGTTATTGGATCAAAACTGAAAATGAAATTGCCTCATGATCACACATTATTTCAAGTAATCTTCATCATACCTATACATATGTTGATATATTTTAATTAAATCATGGTTAGTTGATGTACATTTCTAGAAATGCGCTTTTTGAAAATTCTAACCGTCTTTGAATATATATATATCTACACAATTCCAGTCCATAGGTCGTCTAAGTGTTCACAGTGAGAACGTTATATGACATGTCTGTAATATTTATTGATCATTTCATAACTGAATTCCCAAATTGACAAATTGTACTGACAGGAATGCCCTTCTGCTGTGCATACAATACTATGAAAGAATCGAAGAAACATTGAAATACTTTAGAGTTGTGTGAAGTCCTCCGTGATGATGCATAAAGACAGTATCTCAGGGTATTGATTTGTAGAGAGGTATTTGTGAGATGATTGAATCACCTCCTGGCCAGCCAAGAGGAGCCAGGATGTACTGGTATCTAGCTAGACCTTGATGGGAGATAAGAGACACTTGTTGTGTCCATTAGCTGCATCAATGGAAGATTTCAAGCACTGGTAGACAATACAGACAGAGCACCACTACTTACCACTTGAAAAGTAGGCCTGTTTTCATCAGACCAAAGTTGCAAAATAACCTGCTATTTTAACTAGCCGAACTCAAATTAGCCAGCTAATTTGCGTCCTCATCAGCCCGCAGTTGCAATTTGGTCGAGAAAATATCCTGAGAAATCTTGGTCTTGTTTCCGAAATAGCTGGCTAATTTGCGCCCGTCCGAGCTAGATTGTAATGAGCCTATCGGTCTGATGAAGACGCAATTGCGAGCTTCGGGAAAATATCCAGAGTCTGAAAATAGCGGGTTAATTTGCAACTTCGGTCTGATGAAAACAGGCCTAGTGAGAGGCATGTTTTGTTTATTTTGCACAAGTCATTCCTGTCAAAGGACACAGACTCATGGTCATTATATCCATGCTCTAAATAATAATAAAAATGGTGGTGTGCACCCAATGATTTTGATAAACAAAATTGTTCCCTATGAAATCTATTCTAAAGATGAAATAGCCAACTTTGCTGCCAATTCAATCAGTTTTCAATTTCCTTCATAGAAATTGAAGTAGTATTATAGAATAGTAGGCTTACTAAAAAGAGATTTGAGACAGAGATGCCGTTCTCACTCACTTTGAAAGTGGTCTTAGTTAGACCGCTCCAGAGGAACGGGTCTTGAGGAACGGTTTGCGAGCGTTCACACTCCAAGCAGTTTTTTATGGCTCAAACCGTTCCACGAGTCAAAGTGGTCTTGTTGCTATGGCAGCTCAGGTCAGCGGGTCAATTTTTTCGCACCCGGAATACAAACCGTATGTACCGTACTACATGTTTCGCACGGAACGTCACTAGCTCACTTCCGTTCAAAGTACGCTCGTTCACATTGCACGTTAGAGCGGTCCAAACCGCTCTTAATAAGACCCGTTCCTCAAGACCACCTCCCGAGTTGGTCTTCTGGAGCGGTCCAGAAGTCCGCTTCCTGGACCACTTTGACCGTTCTCACTCACCTAAGAACCGCTCCTGAGGAACGGGTCTTACTTAGACCGCTCCAACGAAGTGAATGAGAACGGGGTCAAACACACACTAAAATGTATAACCTCCTTTAATATGTCTATAGAACAATTCACTATTGGCAAACATTTTATTTTGATTTTCGTTGTTGTATGTTATGTAAAAAGAGGATTAATCTCTATTAACTCTTATGCTATCATTTTTATCCTGCTTTTTTGTTTGAATCAATAAAAAAGCCTATGGAGGGCTAAAACGTTTACATTTTTAAAATAAATCCTGTTGGCAACTGCATCATGTCTATTTCTGCATTTTAGGCCTACAATATGATTCATTTAGGGCCTATATCAGTATACAGCAGTTGGTGTTACCCAAATAATAAACTAAACACTCCCCCTAACTGCCCCCTCCCAACTGCCCCTCCTCCCTTAGACTAACAATCCACCATACCCCGTGACACCTTTCCTCATATCAGATACGCACCTTTCTTGACAACTATTTATTTGAGTTGTTGAGCTACAACTTATCAACATGAGCTGCGTTTCCTGAGCTTGTCTAGCTACCCCTTGGCATACTGGCTCAGGCTAGTGAGGTAGGAAGATCACTGAGAGGGAGATGGGAGAATGAGAGAGAGAGGGAGAGAGATAGAGAGAGATGGAGAGAAAGAGGGAGAGAGGGGGTAGAAAGAGAAAGAGAAAGGGTGGGGGGGTGCGGAGGGAGAGAGAGAGAGGGGGTGAGAGAGAGAGTGAGAGAGATTAGCTGGATAGAAAGAAAGAATGAAATCAACACATGATGCCTAAATTTGAAGAAAGAGATGCAGGGATTTTAGACTTCAGCAATACATATATTTCTGATGTGCATTACTAGAACCAAAATTGTGGAGAAAAGTAGGAAAAAATGGTCTCTAAAAGCACATACAGGTATCATTATGATTATAATCTGGATTTACTTAGCACTTAAGACACAATCTCTATGTGCTTTACAAGTATTAAAACAGTCTTGGAGTGTTGTGTTTGAAAGAAGCTTAGATGGGAATAGAGTTGCTAAGTTTTAGAAAATATTAATTGGAATAAATAAAGGCATATTAATCAGATGAGAAGGGGAGGTTAATGGAAATGTATTTTGGAGATAAAGGTCTGTTATGCACTTGCAATTTTATAATAAAAATAAAGTCATTGCTTTGAGGATTTTGACGTGAACTTCAGCCAGTTTACCAAGAACAAAAAGTAGGAGGAAATGTGAAAGGGGGAGATTGAAAAGGTAAGGTAAAGAAGGGAGGGAAAATGAACAAGATAGAGTATTAATATTTTGCCTGGCCTTCTTCCTGTGCAGCAAGGAAATACTTCCTTCTCAGTGACGGAGAAGGGGGAGAGAGAAGAAAGATTTGTGCAAGCCGAAGCAGCATAAGAAAATATCCCAGAGCTCTGTAAGCACCTTGCTATGCTGCCATGCAAAGGGCAAGGGGATGTCCACATTGCAGACCAAGTTTGTCAAGAAAATCCTTTCTTGTGGTGTACAACCGGTCTCTACCTGTACACTTTTCACTTCAAGTTTAAGAGATCTTTGGGTTTTTAGGACTTTTATTGTTCTAAGTTTTGAAGGGTTTGAATGTTAATGTGCTACAGGGAAATTTTTGAGAGAAAGAGTGATAAAAACAGAGAGAAACGATGGAGAGAAAGATAGAGAAAATGATAGAGAAAGAGAGGATTAGAGAATGAACGAGAGAGAGAGAGAGAGAGAGACAGACAGACAGACAGACAGACAGACAAACAGGCAGGCAGAGAAACAGAGAGAAAGAAAGAGAGAGTGAGTGAGTGAAAGGGAAGGTATTAAGATGAGGAAACGAAAATCTGTGAATGTTGCTAGATCAAGACATCACGTATCGAGGAACCCCTTGATTTCATTTCTCCAACTGGCTCCAATTCATAATTTAGGAGGCAAATAACACACTTAACTCAAATTGATTTTAACTCGGAACTCTACTCTCACAGACAGGCATCTGGGAGTGCAGACAGCCTTGTCCTTCTCCAGAATAAAACCTGCCCTTTCCAGCCCCCTTTACTTGCCTCAAGTACCCCGAAAGACAGAAACAAAATATGGATATAGATATTTCATTTGCGCCCTATTCCCTTGCGAGTGTGCCGATGAAGTTTGGAAACTAACAGAATTACAAGTTTACATGTGCAGGAGAGATAATAGGGATGTGACCTTGTTTTAAGAGGAATATTTTGGTTTGTCTCTGGGAGACCTCCAGAAGAAATTAGGCCACAATTCCCATCGCTAATGACAGCATCAGGGGCGTGCAAACCCCTATTTTTGCCTATTAGACCCCTTCTTCCTAATCTTGTTGCTTTTAAGTACCAAAATCATGTTCTCATTGCTTTCATTTCTATCTGGTGAGTCTATCCCTGGATAGCAAAGATGAAAAATAACCAGAATTCTTTGGATAAGGAATTGAAAGAAATATTGATAATTTTATTTATAAATGTTGTTCTTGATTGACTTTTCTGGAAAGATTAAGCAAAGTTATGTAATTTAGTACAGTTTTGTTTTTGAGGGTTACTTTCAAGCTAAACCGAACCTGACCACCGTACTCAGTGATAGCATGCATTAAAACCCTATTGGCAGAATCCAGCCTCTTTGACCCCGTTCTCATTCACTTCGTTATAGTGGTCCAGGAAGTGGACTTCTGGACCGCTCCAGAAGACCACCTCGGGAGGTGGTCTTGAGGAACGGGTCTTATTAAGAGCGGTTTGGACCGCTCTAACATGCAATGAGAATGGAAGCGTACTTTGAACGGAAGTGAGCTAGTGACGTTCGCGAAACATGTAGTACGGTACATACGGTTTGTATTCCGCGCACGAAAAATTGACCCGCTGACCTGGGCTGCCATAGCAACAAGACCACTTTGACTCGTGGAGCGGTTTGAGCCATAAAAAACTGCTCGGAGTGTGAACGCTCGCAAACTGTTCCTCAAGACCCGTTCCTCTGGAGTGAGTGAGAACGGGGTCTTTGTGTCACCAAAAACGATGCTAAAATGCCACCTAATGTCAGCTGAGCCTGAGAGCCAGAAGGGCCTTAATTTTGTTTAAATGAGTTAACGCCCTTCTGGCTTTCAGTAGATGGTATAGTCTAGTCATACTTTGTCATCCCTGTGGAATTTTTGTAGAGTTGATAGTTCCTGACAAGAGTGCCTTTCAAATAATTGATTATACAGGATGTAAATATTGACATTATACTCACCGGTATCTTTTCGTGAAGTTGGAAGTTTGCTTAGACATTATTATTTTTTTTAATTTTAGACAGCTCTAAGAATGTATAAGATCATTTCTATTTTTAAATGAATCTTCTAAACAGATTCTTTACGTACATTCTTCAACAATGAGATATTGGTGAGGGGTAAGCCTTTACATGTCGACAAAGGATGTTCATGCACAAAGTAATGGAGAAAGGGGGGGGCAGGGCGGGGCACCTTAACCAACAGGGGTACAGTGCACATGGACCCATAGATTTTGACTGTGCCCCTCACCCCTCCAAAGGGGGAAAAATGGTTTAAAAGGGCGATCCAGGCTATGGGGGCCCATGCATATACAGTTTGGTATGATTTTACTTTGATTAAATCTTGTGGAAAAATATTTATGTTGAGCCCTGGATATAGATACTAAATTTTAAAAAGTTAAAACATGATTGGAGTTTGAAAACAAATGTATGGATTATGCAGATTTATTGACTTTCTTCTGATGATTAGACCACCTTTAAAGATAAGGTATTTGCTGTGGAGCAATGGAGGAAGTTCACACTTAGTATGTGTTGTTGCCATGGGCCTATGTCATCAAAACGCTGCCAAGAGGGGCCTGTAGCGCTTAGACTAGGAAACGATTCACTAGCAATATTAGGGTTATGATGACAAGGTGTCGCCTCGTTATATCTCACCTTACCTTCTCTCTCTCTCCTTTCCATCTTCTCTCTCTCCTTTCCATCTTCTCTCTCTCGGTCTCCCCCTCTCTCTCCCTTTCTTTCTTTCTTCTATCCTGTGTCTCTTCTTACCTTCTTCATTATAAGCTTCCCCTCTATTTTCCATTTCTCTTTTTTCCAGCATCTCTTTTTCATTCTATTTCCTACTTTCTGTCTCCCTAAATTGTCTAGGCCTACTTGTATATATGTACTATTAATAAACCTGTACTTACTACGTTCTATAGTTTTCATGAGTAATCAAATTTTGAATGGTATGTTTGGAAACATGATTTAAGTTTTCTTCCTATGTATAAGCTGATATATTACATAGCCATGGAAGTGATCATGATGAAGATACATGTTCTGGAGAAGATCAGTTAACTGCCATTGTGCTATCTGCAAGGAGTGAAAGAAGGGGGAGTTTAAAAGAAATCATATATCTTTCCTTTCTATCTTTACATGCTTGTCATACAGTTATCGTTTCCCAACTGATCTTCTCAGACTCTACCATGTCCCCAGACTATCTGCTATCCCACTTGTCCCATTATCAATCAAAATAAAAACCATTAGTAGAAGAACAAGAATGAAATACCAATATTTCTTTGGCCCAAGATCCTAAAAGAAGACATCTGGAAGAATAGACAGTTTGAGCCACAAATATTCCAGCAATTTACTTTTCTTCTTTTTAATTCATGACATTTTTTGGTCAGAATGCTCCTTGTTGTCCAGAGAGGAGCAAGTGTTACTCATATATCATCATTGCTATGGCAACTGGTGTCATCAGCTTGTGGTGTCTGCAGATACACATACAACCAGTGTCTGTAACTTCATGGATATAAATAATTTATCCGTCTTCTTCTTGTTCTTTGTCGTAGTTGTATGCATCCAGATATAATGGCGTATTGGTTCCAATTATGTATTATGTTCCAATTATGTAACAACACCAACTAAAACATGAGGAGTATCATTTTGTGGACTGAATTTCAATATGTCAGCTTGTATTGTATTTTCTACATTGCAGTTGTTATTATTTCCTAAATATTGCTAAATAGCCCGCTATTTCTGATTTGGGAAATAAGCTCGAAGTTACAAATCGCGTCTTCATCAGCTCGAGATTCATGAATCTCGAGCTTGAGATATTAGCTCGAGATATTTTGCTAAGCGTTCACGCATAGTGCGAGTCTTCGGGCTGGTGAAGACGCACGGACAATTAGCGGGATATTTTGCCAAATAGCGGGATAGTTTGCAAACTAGCCCAAGATATCTTGGGATGACTATCTCGACCAAATATCCCGCTAATTGCAACTGCGGGCTGATGAAGACGCAAATTAGCTGGATAGTTTGCGATCGGGATAGTTAAAATAGCGGGATATTTGGCAATCTCGAGCTGATGAAGACAGGCCTAATGAAAATCTCATCTCATGTGTTTTAGCTTTTCTGTTTTGCCTGAGTGTAAAGGTAGTAAATGCTTAACCATACTTTTATTAAAATCAGGAGACCTGTTGTGGCCTGATGACAGAGAACATATTTACTCTTTCTCATCACTATAAAATAAGAAATAAAGATCCTGTAAACCAAATAATAAAGAAACAAGATGAATTGTCAAATTATGGCTGTTTATAGTCCAGTGATAAATTAGAAGCATTTCCCATCTCCTCAGCTACAATAATATCCTTGAATGCTTCATTACCGTGACAATATTTCTTTCCACAAATCATCATCCCATTCCTCTGTCCTCAAGGACAAATAGTTAGTTAACTTCTCATACTAGCACATCACGCATGGTCTCTATCCACTCTCTCATCTGAGGCACTATTCATACTTGCTAAAAAAAGTTGGGGTTATACAGGGGATATCTTTAATTCCAATTAATATTAATATCTAAAGAAGGTTTACATTTTCCTTCCAGAAACAGTTACCCCTATCATTATGTTGATGTCCACAGAATATATATTTTAATTATGCTACATTAATCTATGGGACAATGCATTTTAGCAATGAAAGTTCACTCTTTAATGTTAGTTAATTATTTCATTGGTGTTATTTTGTTAAGGTGTTAATGAAAATATGAATATAAAACTGATTTTGTACTGACTGGCACATCAGACTTTTGAGGCATAATGATGGACTACTGCTACTGCTACTTCTACTACTACCACCACCACTACTACTACTACTACTACTGGCTACTGCTACTGCTACTGGTACTGGTACTGGCACTGCTACTGCTACTGCTACTGCTACAGCTACAGCTACTACTACTACTACTACTACTACTACTACTACTACTACTACTACTACTACTACTACTACTACTACTACTGCTACTGCTGCTGCTGCTGCTGCTGCTGCTGCTGCTGCTACTACTACTACTGCTACTGCTACTACTACTACTACTACTGCTACTACTACTACCAGTGCTAATGCTACTACTTCAACTTCATACTTAGTTCCTTTTATCTTAAATTCTGAAGGTCCGTGGTTAAACAGGTAGAGATTTAGATTAACTTGGACAAGTGTGAATGTACCTGATGGATGAGGCTTTATCCTTCCAGCTTAGGACTTGCGCCTGTCATTTTCCGGCAAGAGGATTGTCCCCTCTGAACCTGTTGGTAGCATCCTTTATCCCCAATTGTCGGTCCCTTGGTGGTGATTTTCTTGGTCAGGGGGTGCATGGCGGGTGACATCACAGGGGCCACAGGGGGCTCCTTGCAGACAGATGAGCTGGGATGGGGTGAAGAATGCTGTCCTTGGGATCATGGAGATGTAGAATGGATGGAACAAGTGGTAGGGAGGTGGTAGGAGGATGGGTTGAAGGGGAGTTTCTTCTGAAGGGAGAAGGGTGACATCAAAGGGGCCCCTGTACAGGGGGTAGTTGCAGATGGATGAACCCTTTGATGTTTGGATGGGGTAATAAAAATGTTGTCCTTGGGTTCATCAGGGGTGTGGAATGGATCAACCAAGTGGTAGATAGGTGGTAGCAGGATGGGTAGAAGAGAGAGAGAGAGAGGGGGCTGTTTTAGGATAGTAGCAGATAGATGAGCCTTTGATGGGGGTGGGGGTAAAAGATGCTGTCCTTGGATCATGGATGTGGAATAGATAGGAACAAGTGATAGGAAGGTGGTAGGACTAGGAGGACAATATTGGATTTTCTGGTGTAAGGCTGGTGTACGGTTAGTGAGAAAAGAAGGAATAGGGGTCTACAAATGCAATGAATTATTACATGGTATGTTGCAAGTCTCCATTGTTGAGTAGTAAGATGTTTGAAATGTGCCGACTGTTAAATGAAACTGAATTGGAAGGGGATCAATGATGAGGAAAAAGCATGACTGCAACTATAATGTGTCAACATCCTCAAGGCCAAATGGTGTAGGGGAAAAGAAATTATTGGAGCAGGTCTTCCTAATGTATCTTAATGTGTTTACCAATTTTAGATTCAATAAATGATACTTCCTTGTGAATATAGTGCAAAAAGCAACCATACTCTACGCATGAATGCAAAAATATGTGTAGATTATGAAAGTCAGAGGAATATTATTACAATAATTGAAATGTCATCAAAATTCAGTATTGACTCGATATCTAATTGTTTAACGCATGTAGCGGCAAATAGTATGAAGCTAGGCATTTGAGACCTCTAATGTTGCGCGGCAACAACGCATGCATGAGTTATGCTGCAATCTTAACATTGTCTGTTAGCCCATTTTAGATCTACTGCACTGCAGACCCGTACCATAAGAAGCAGATTGTGAAATGATATATTTGCATCTTTTTCTCATAATCTTGTCTCTCCCTACCCCCAAGGCATCATTTTGCAGCAGGTGGAATTATGATCCCCTAGTTTTTTTCTTCCTATCTCCATCCTCTATTTCATCTTCTTCCTTTCCTACGCTAGCTCACTTAAGTTGGCTGGAGGTCACGGAATCCCAGAACAGGTCAGGTATAACGGGGCAGGATGCGAGCCCTCGGAAGAAGCCCCCCAAAACAACTGTCACTACCTGGTATTTTTAACCATCCCTCTTATCTTCCCCTGCAAAGCTTCTCTCTACCCCCACTGTAACTCCCCAAAGACGTTCAACCTGCTCCGATCTCCCTTCCATTTGCAGAAAAGCTTTGCCTCCTCAGCTCACGGCCAAGATAAGATAGTACCCACAAAAAACCGGGAGGGCATTCTTTTGGGCTCTCTTTACTTTTTCTTCATCTCTTACGTTCCTGTCTCTCTGCCCCTCTCCCTCTCCACATCTCTCTCTCTCTGCATCTCTTTCTGTCTCTCTCTGTCTCTCTGTCTCTCTCTGTCTCCCTCTGTCTCTGTCTCTATGCTTTCTCTCTCTCTCTTTCCTTCTCTCTCTCTGTCTCTCTTTAACTATCATTCTCCATATTAAAAACATTTTTCACTTATGCATTCTCTATTTAAACATTAGCTTGTTGCCGAAGCGGACTGGCGTAATCTCCCGCGGCTCCTTAGAAACAAGTCCTATGACCGTGACATGACATTCCTCGGTGCGCATCTGATTTCGTCTTTTAGCCCGATGATGTACATGTTTTGGTGGGGGCAATGCTTAAAGGAACGATATGCACACCTGTAGAGTATATCACCTGCTGATAGACCAAGCATAGATGAAGAATATTGTGTGTCTGTTCAGAGCCAGAAGGGCGTTAACTCTGTGTTAAAGTACAAGTTAACGTCCTTCTGGCTGCAAACAGATGATTGACACGTAGTGATATTAAATTTCCATTTGGAAATAGTGTAAAATAAAAGCATTTCCTGGCATTAAAACTTGAAGGACAAGGCCAAGTATTTTGTCCCTAAAAGAAGATTAATATACCCTTTGATTATATCAATCTTTTGTAGCTCTACCAGAGGTTGATCAAGTATCAAGGAAAATGAATTTTGTGATATTGAATTTTGGGTCAATTTTTGTTATTCTTGGTCAATAACAGCAAATGCCTTGGACTTTCATGAAATAGAGGATTTACATTGTTTTACTTTATTCTCTAATTTGATCAAATGTAGGAACAACTAAAGTTTTGACTGCTTGCTCCATACAAGTTATAATGTGAATTACCAGAGTTTTTAAGAGTATTTTGTGGTCAAACAGTTAGGCTTAATTGTGATATCATCACACTGAAGAGTAGTGGCAGCTGTGTTTGTACGTTTTGTGGGTCATTGAAAGCTTATAATTTATGCTAAAAAGCTCCTTTTTGTTCCATTTTTCTTGGGTTCAATCCTAGAATCTTTTTAACCCATTTCCTCCTTGTTATTGACAGGCATCTTTTAGCCTGAAAGAGGTGGAAAAGAAATTAGGGCCAATCGAAGAAACATTTGGGAGCAACCTTACCCGTTATCTGCCCTCTCTCTCTCTTTCTGTTCTCTCATTTAATAGCTCGTCTGTCATGATTACAGTCTGTCACAGGTGTTAGAAATTGGATTGAACGAGAGAATATTCATTTAATGAAGTGAGAAAAAATATGGAATAGATAGCCAGTTTATAAAGCAAGGGAGCAGGATATTATTACTTAAAGTCGCCCTCCTTCTCTGCCCTCCACCTCTGTCCTCCGCCTCTCTCTCTCTTTCTCTTACTTTTTCATTCTCTTCATATAACATCTGTCATTACTATTCATTTTCCATTTGCATTGGTTTACTGTCTTCTCATACTGTAAGTTGACACAGCTTGTAAAAGCATCAGATGTATATGAGACATGAATGACAGTAGTTTTGGTGATGTGTATGAATCGTGCAATGTAAGCAGAAAAGTAATCATTTTAGAGTGGATCGAAGGAGGAGAATGTTGTAATGTGTCATGAGAGATGTTATTGTCTGTTGTTAATGTCCTTCTGGCTCCTAGCACATTCTATATGAAGCACCCTTCTCAAAACTGACAGACAAGTACATCTAGCATTTCATCAGCTTTTTTATGGACTGATGAATGCGTCATACATGTACCACGATATTGATGATTTAAGACGTTGGGAGGAGTCAAGATTTAGTAAACTTTCAGGCAAACATAAAAAATTGATATCCGATCTTTTTAACAGTAAAACTTGTGGACTTTCCAAGACGCTGTTGAAAATTATTAAGAATATGATATAATATATGAATGTAGAATTGTAGATCTTTCCCTCAAATACCAAGTTTCACAAGCTATAATTGTAGGAAGCATTTGTGTTCTGCAATATACTTTCTGTTGCGGATGAGGCTACTAATGCAAACTTGTGTACATCCTGTAATGTCTATAAAATAATGTTATTGCTCCCCTGGACACCTAAGTGTCACATTGTTTGTTCATTTCTCATGGATAAGAAACTAGATACGTGTGTTTTGGGAACATGATTTTTATTTTGTTTTTTGGGTTTGCATGTTTGTTTTCTTGAATTACGAAAAGTCTAATTAGAGGAAGCACATAATAGAAGACCAAGAGGAAAGGAAAATAAATATCATCCCAACCCATCTTCAAATTTCCTTTTTTCTGTCTTTCCTAAATGGAAAGAACTGTTATCTTAGAGTAAATAATAGTAATAATGCTCAACTACTACTACTACTACTGCTACTGCTACTGCTACTACTACTACTACTACTACTACTACTACTACTACTACTACTACTACTACTACTACTACTACTTTACTACTACTACTACTACTACTACTACTACTACTACTACTACTACTGCTACTGCTACTGCTACTGCTACTGCTAATGCTGCTACTGCTACTGCTACTACTACTACTACTACTACTACAGCTACTACTACAACCACTACTACAACCACTACTACTCCTACTATTCCTCGAACCACTTTCCCGTAGCAAGTTTTGGTTGCCCGAATCCTCCGTCTCAACTCTCTTCTGTTCTCTGTTTGAGCCTGAAGAGCATTAACTCATAATACTTTTACATAGACTTACACCTTTCTAGCTTCAAAATACTATTATGAAAAGAAATATTTAATACTAGAAATACAGGTATTCCTTGTGAAGTGAAAGAGCTAGAGCTCTCGATGAGCAAGCATTTTTATTTCATAATTTTTAAATCCCCAGAGGTAAAAGTGGGTGGTAATAACTTTATTCGCTATCACCACAATCATGGAGCAAAGAGAAAATAGGTGCAGGAAAAGTCATTCAGTATTGATACAGCTTATACCCAAGCATGACGTGATGCAATTTATTTCAATCCTTTTTGAAAAGTAGGTATGAGTTTTGCTTTTTTACAAGTACTTAAAGGTGCTATGTGCACTTTGAAAATTGGCATGACCCAAATCATTCTTTTATAGACTGCAATATTTCCCAAGATCTTTTGAATAGACATATAAAATAAGATAACATTTAGGAAGACTGTTTGAATTTTTCCTTTCAGAATGAAATTTACAGATGATGATTATGTCAAAACTTTGGCAACTTTGAATATGCAAAAGACATATTTAATATAAATGAGTTGTTACAAAGAAGGGCAATTTTTTTCTTATTTGAACAAACGAATAATGATTATTTTGTTCCAATCTTTCAATTATGCTTTTAAAGTATATAATTTAGATTTATGTAGATTTATGCTCTCTTCAGCCACAGGAATAGACTTAATATCAAATTCTACCTTTGATGGTAATTTTAAAGTCACTACAGGTACAACACGTGTTAGCATGGCGAAAGGGAAAAAAGGGGGCATATTACGCTGTCGTCTGTCATTTAGCGTCGGGTGCTGAAAATTCCAATGGGGGAAGTAATAGGGGAAATCGCCTAATTTGATGTAATTTCCTAGTTGTGTCGCTCCTTCGTGAGAATAGACCGGAGGGAGGGATACTTTTCTCTGAAACTTGACGGGCAGTACGGGCTCTTGGTCAAATGGTAGAACTATTGGTCATACCAAGGCGCTAATGACAAGTGGTGACATGGATCCATTTGTAATCTGACAGAATATTATTTTTTATGCGAAAAAGTATTCATGTACTTATTGGTCATCTGATATGAGAGGACAAAGAAAAGTTGAGTGCATGTATCCATTCTGAGGTATCTGTTCTGCAACCATTTATTAAAAGTAAAATTAAACAAAATTGTAAATTAATCATTTGAAGAATATATTACTTAACAGTAATTTACATTCAGGAACAGTATTATAAATTGTATTTTTTAAGTTTTGGAGCATTGTGACCCATTTACAAAAAGAAGTTATTCTTGCTAATACTACGTTGTGTAGGATCCATATTGAGTATATCTGCTATTCCCAATTATATGTAATGTTATAGGTTAACAACATTTCATACTTATGATCTTGAAAATATGAAAAAGTCATTTTGTTCCCATCTCACGTACAAGGTGTATGAATACGCCTGTTTTAATTGTATTTAAAAGCTATCAGATGGATGGACCCTGGCGATTTCTCAGAGATGTTTGGTCTTTGTAGCGGTGATTAACAGAGGGTAAGGTTCAGATGGGAGGTGTTATCTTCAAGCCCAAAAGTCATTAGCGAGGAGCCCGCAGCCACTCAGAGAGAAGCTTGATGTTTTAGCATGATCAGAGAGAAGGAATATTATCACAATCATTGATATTGGTAGGCTGTTAGGTTTGAACACCACCATAGTTAGTTCTTGAAGTAGACAGAACAGTTCTGTGGTACTGGTAGAAACTGTCTTTGGTTCTCCGTGGGTTCTTGGGTTGAACACCATAGTTGGTCCTGGAAGTAGACAGAACAGTTCTGTGGTACTGGTAGAGACTGTGTCTTTGGCTCTCTGTGGGTTCTTAGGACTGTTACATGTAGGTTGCAACAAGAAAAGCACATGAGGATGGATTTCATGTTGTGTAGTGTGGGTACTGATAATACTGTAAGTATGTATTCAGAAATGGATGTTATGAGTAGACAGTGTATTCTTGATGAATAGTAAATAGGGTAATCACAGGTCATTACATAAAATTGAGTTTCTGTCACAAGTCATGGTTATTCAAGTAATTTTGTACATGTATGCTATTGCTTTGGACAATGGTTAGATTGCCTGGCTTATAGGCCATATATCCTTCTTGTCAAACAAATTTCTAATATTTTGAATGCAATATTCTGTATCCTGCCAAAGAATCTGACTCTGCAACAACGTAATAGGGTGTACCATATAATTACTTGTACAATGAGCTTGGGCTGTCAATGTGCATGTTATGTTCTGTTATGTTTATGACAGCTTATTCTGACATTTTGAGTACAAATTTGAAAGAGGGAATTATTGCCTGGCACTCCATTTATTAGCATAATATGATAAAGGTATCAAAAAAACATGGTAGAGTTCTACCTAATATATGTAATAAGCATGGAATCTGTGTGATGTGGATTGACAAGCAGCTCAATACGGGAGTGAATTCTCTGATCCATGAAAAGCCGTCCACCAACAGCTAACGCCACAACTATGCCTTTGATATACGCCTAATTTTGACCCTCAAACTCGATCAGGACGTCAAAAGAAAAGCAGTGAAAGAAAAAAAGTGTGGTCGCGTTTGTCATGGCGGTAATGGCACTTGATTGATAATCTTGTGTCATCCGATATCCGCGACACAATGCTAAACTTGATTAAGCTTTCTGAGAAATGCCACCAGAATATCTGCGTCCTCTTGTTGTCTCAAGTCAGGGAAAGAGGAAGAGTCGGAGAGAGAAAGATTGAAAGAGAAGTCATGGAAAGGCTTGTAAATTTAAATTGTAAAGTGGTCTAAAGAGAATTGAAGATGCATGGATACTTTTGTCCCCCTTTTTCTTGTCATCTAAGGGTATATTATCTCCTACAATTTAGACACTCCACTCAGTGTGTTGATGAAATTGAGAGGTGTACTGCTGTGATAATAACACATCCATCACTCAAACATGACAAAGGTAGATTTCTCCTCCTCTGACGTAGATATGGACACAGTATTCATTTTTCTACGTATTATTTATTTTAAGTCTGTCGATGCTTTCGTGGTCCAATTACAATGCTTCTGAATCTGATGTATACATTCACTTTTAGTTTCATTGGTAGTCTCTGCAAGTTTACAAATAAAAATATTGACTCCTGGATTATATTTTTCAATAGTAAATGAATAGAAATATATCAATTCTAAGTTCAAAATTGACTCCCTTATTGCTGTGGTTGCTGATATATTAATCATCGATGATTAACAATCAACCCTTAATAGGTTATTTACAATAAATAACTTAAGCATTTTATTTTACAATTGAAATATCACGTAAGATGCAAGTTACAATGAGGGCATAGTTTAATAGATCTAAAAATAGCTTCATCTGAGGATCCCTTCTTCCAAACACAAAACAATTTCATGTATCAAATTCTATTATTCAAAGCTACAGTTTTGTAGGATTTCAATATTGCTATTGTGATATAGCTGCTAAGAAATACTATTTTCAGATTAATATATAGATGTCTTATTTTTAAAAATAAATTGCAGCATCATGTTTGGTCAGAGAAGGTGCTTTCCTCTTTCCATTTCCAACCTGCCACAATGCTACCTGTTCACATCATCCCATCACACCAAACTCCTTCCCCCTCCCCTCTCACCCCCTTCCATACATACCTCTAGGGATCACAGGCACCCTATCGCATTACCCCATGTTCCCACACCCTAAAACAGCGGTTATTCCAACGTTTTATCCAACGCAGGTGTACATCAATAACATCATGTTGATATCTTCATGAAGGGGAATAAGTTACCACCTGAAGGGGTTTGAACGCAACTGAAACCATTGATGTACATAGAGAAATGTAACTAAAATGTCAAACTCAAATTGAACATTGCCTTTGAGACAGTCAATAAAATATATTGGAAATTTCCGCACCTATCTATCTCTCACTTTTGCGGCTTCCATGGTCTTCAAGAGGTACAAAAAAACACTAAGTCATAGCTTCCATTTTGGGGGAAATGACAATATTTTTTGTTTCTTCAAATAGAGATGATAAAATCAGACGTGTTTTTTTTCTTCACCGATCTCATGATTTGCTGCTCACACCTGAGGTTTCGGGATGGAAAAGGGGAGCATGCTAAAGCTTTGTGAAACTTTGGATGTTGATGTGAGATAAGAGTGAAGGAAGAGTAGCATTAATATCTCTTTTGACACAAAAATAATATAATGTTTTGTCTTCTGCTTTGTGTCAGAGTCAAAACTAGCCAGCGTCATCAGAGAATCTTTAGACAACCTGAGTTCTCACAATTTCCTTTCTAATCCCTCTTTAATCCTGTCTCTTTCTATTTGTTGGTCAGTTTCTCTCTCTCTCTCTCTTTGTCATTCTCTACTTCTATCTCCTGTCTGTCTCTCGGCCTATTTCTCTCTGTCTCTAGCTTATCTACCGTTGTCTCTTTCTGACTGTCTATCTTCTGTGTGTGTGTTTGTTTCTCTCCGTCTTGGTTTTCCCTTTCTTTCTCTGTCTGTTCCTGTCTCTCGTTCTCCTTTTCCTTCTCCCTTTCCTCACCATCCAATCATAACTTCATACCTGTCATACATGAGAGCCAGCTGAAATCAACTTTATATTTAGCCCTTCTTTCAACTCTTTTCATTTCATCAGGGTATTTAATGATTAGAATCCTTTATGAAACTATAATGATGGGTGTGAGAGAAAATCAGGGCAGAGCAAATAAGAATATAAGGTCTTTGGGTCTCGGGAGTGACCATCGACAAGAAACTGATAAATTTGCTGTCTGATTGTACCCTCAAAATAGCGCTGAATTCAATTTTCCTAGCTTACTATCCATGAAGGCCTTTTGAATTTACTCATTACTTTTTAGAAAAATAATTGAAGGAAATGCTCTAGCAAACTAACTATGTGTATTTCACTAGGGATATACATATAAGTCACTCAAATTGGAACTGAAGTTCTACATAAGGCAGTTCTGCATAAGGCATTAAATAGTTGACAGTTTCTAGTTACTATGTTGCTTTGCACAATATGTCTGTAAGTGAAGTAAAACAATTGTGATGAACATTACATGAGTTCTCTGATATCTTGAGATAAAAAGAAAATGTAAGACTGAGATGATTATGTAGAAAATTGTGTGATATAAAGCCAATGACATATTTCTTCATTACAAGTGATGTGATCACAAATAGGTTATTTCATTTCATGCTTTTGAAGACTTGTAAATTACAATGGTCAACCTTGGAACTGGTCATTTTGATGACAGAGAATGTTTTTAGCCATACTACCTTCATATTCCTGACAGTTTCAAAGGCCATACCAAATCATTGTCCTGGCAGTTTCAAAGACCATACCTCACCTTTAAGAAGGGATACCTTTGCGTGAGTGGATGTGCAGGGGAGATATGTTAGTGAACCATCAGAGTTCTCCTCTTCCCCTCTGAGGCTGCGCTCGTCATGACAGACGACGCACATGTGACAGTTACCGAACAAAATTCAGATCATGTGACCCCTGGCTCGCAGGAGAGCCCTCCCGTGAAGCTGTGAGCTCCAAGGGTGAGCTCCAGGGGTGACGTCACGCCACATACTGGAGGGGGGATTGTTAACCTGTTGAGTACTTTCCAGAGGGTTCACTCTGCAGTCAGGCTTGTTCAGGTGCCTTCTACCTGTAGGTTTGTGCTTAGGAAGGGGGTTTAGATCAAATATTACAACTTGATACCATCAACAGGGGATCTGACCTCATGCAATTATGCATAAAGTTCAAAATGATAAATATTGTCAATCTCAAGTACTTACAAAAAAATAGTATGCCAAATTAAGTTGGAATCAAAAATATATTTCTTTACAGGGGGATTTTACTTTAAAAGTATGGTCAAATGCAATCTCATGAAAGGAATTATCACCCATAAATCTATTATTGCATGACCTTTACGCTTAAAACCACATAGTATTTTAAATGTGAATACCCTCCAAAATGAACAATAATCAGATAATATCTCATCTAATTTTTTTTAAAGATGTCTAGATATACAGTAACCGCAAATAGTTAGTCTCTTAGCCAAGGCTGCTTTGAATAAAGGTTGTTACAATCATAGCTTGATGAATGATGTTTGGCCTACCTAACATAATTTATCTGGCGTTGGCAATTATGATTTGATGTTCTTATTCCAGAAACATAATTCTTGCTTAAGTCTCACATGGTAAGATAATACCAAACAGGAGACGAAAATTAGTTTAAAAGGACATGCTTGAACATGCAATCCTAAACTTCCCAAGTTGCGGTTTTTATTTTATTTGTAAGAATTCTGTCCTGTCTTCTTTCAGCAAATCCTGCTTTCTCAATTAGCATAGTTATTAGAAATGATGGACATGCAAACACAAAGGAGGAGCAAAAACATTTATGGAGAGTTTTATGGGAAAGTGAATAGCAGAAAAACCAGCTGTTGCCGTTCCCATTAAAACATCGTTCTTTCAATTCATGGAGAAATTGAATTGATGTCGTTTTCTTGCTGGAGATGTACTTGTTGATATACAGAGAATGAGAACATGAAGCACAAGTTTTCTCCATTTTGAAAGGCATGTATATCATTTTAAGTTTGTTTACATGGCATGCTGTTGTGGTGATGGTTATGATGATGATGATGATGAGGATGACAGTGATGATGATGATGACAGTGATGATGATGATGATGTGATGATGGGGATGAAGAGACGGAGATGTTATAAGAACTGATGTGATGAGCGATATTAATGAATCAATAGCGGAAGAAAATTATTCCATGGATGCATTCAAATAGAAAAAAGGGCCCCATGCCTTCTTTCCCTTCCTTCATCTGTCAATAGCTCTTTGCAATGCTTCCAAAAGACATGTTTGTTTAACTCATAAAAGAGAAAGACTCGAGTGTGTTAGTAAAAGCAATTGTCACGTTCACTACGAATGCATCCTCCTTCGCTTGGCTGGAGACGCAAGAAATGACAGGTCGCTCAGTTTGTCATTTTTGCGCTTTATGGTACGCTCTCTAGCTTGTCATTGTTGGGGAAGTGATCGTAAAACATTCGAGGGGTTCCTGGCTTTGTCTAGAGGTTAGTGGTGCCGATAAGATGTGACAGTTTAAAAAGGAGGGATTTGTAATCTTGTATTTGTTTTTTTTTGAGCGTCTTAATATTCATAGATTTTTTAAAGATAATAACATGATTTTTGTTTTATGGCAGCAGTATTGGCATTAGCTTTATGAGTAAACAACCTTCCGGTTCTCATAATATGATGTACAGAATAGTACAAATGGTTATTTTGATTGATTTTTAGAGAGTATTGGAATTGAAGATGCTTTTATTAATACCAGCTAATTATTTGGGTGGACTTCCCTATTTAATTTTTGATACAATTTATTCATACCAACCTTGAATTACCTTGCGCACATGCAAAACTATACTATTACATAAAAAGATCATTTGCAACCCCCCCCCCAAAAAAAAAAGAACAGTCCAGGAAAGGGTTGAATATTACTTTTACTGGTCTGTTCTTGCAGCAATGCAGAGTCTTTTCAATCATTTCATAGTATATGTCCTATTAATGAACAATCAGGGTATGATTTATTTAGAAATAGCAAACAGCATAGATATGTACTTGGGATATAAAGAATGAAATGGAACAAATTGTATCATGAATCGGCGTATGGAAGAAAGGTTTCACCGTTTGGTGGACTGGGGGGAGGGGTAGGAGAAGAGTTGAGAGGTAATTTGAGGAGCAGTATGGAAGTGCCAGGAGCTACTTGTTGTTTATGATACTTTAGATATCCTCCACTAAGATTATCTGTCAAATATCATCCAACCTCGCATGCTTGACATCTTAAAGTCTCTTTCTCTCTCATAGTTGAGACAGTAGTATAGAAGACAGACAATGCACGATACATGTATCAAAACATTCAGCGGGTAATTTATCAACCGTGATATTACAAGCTAGATTTTACGACAGGCTTTTGAACAATTTCTCATGCTAATTGAATTCTTAACTTTAAACCCTGGACTGAGTGCTTTACTTAACCCTAACCCTAAACTCAATTGCATACCTAAACCTAACCCTAAACTCGATTGCAACCCTTAGAACCTCACATCTAACCTGAATTCCAAATTGCAACTCTACCCTATCCTACACCTTTGACAAAGTAATGCCTGGTGTAATCTTTGTTGGAGCAAATGTTGGATCACCTACAATGCTTACATTATCTTTCTATCAAACAGCTTTTTTTTACATGAAGATTTTACTAAATTAAATAGTGAGAAAATATTAAAATCCAATAGAAATCATTCCATTTTTTATATATTAAATGGAAAACAAAGGAAATTACAATTTTGTTTAGGTAGAGGCAGTTAGTGAATATATTTAGTTAATAAGTGTAAAGAGCTTTTTATCTTTTTTAAAAATTTCTTGGTTAAAAAAGTGATGAGAGGTTCAATGATCATAAATGTTTTTCCTCCATATTCAATTTCATCATATTCATTTTACAAGATGTTTATGCATTCAATGACAGGTTGTCATGTCTTTTATGTATTCTCTTTTCCCCCCAGAAAACCACAGAAAAAGATATGAATAGAAATACTTTGGTTTTATTCCTCGGCATGTTAACAGACATGTTCAAGTGTGGCATGCATTATGAATAGATTATCTAAGAGTGTTGGTTGCAGTATCATTCGCTATGATGCCCCCAGAAGGACCAGACATTAATTCTGCCAATCAGATTCCCTATCATTGCGAGGAAAAGGCATTTCTGCTGGGCGAGATGTGAAAGTGAATAGATTCTAAAATTGTTTTTCCATTTTGATTGATTTGTGTGAAGGTTTGTATTGGCAGAGACAAGCAGAAGTGAGAGACTTTCGTCATTTCAACAATTTTGGATACCTGAGCTGGGTATTGAAGTCAGTCTTCTGAAAAGGCAAAGGTGTAGAGTTTTAATTGCCTCATTTTGGAATGTACAGGGGTGGGGGATACCAGATCGTGAAGCAAGATTTCACTCTTCTCTCTCACTCAACTTTTGAAAATCCTTTCCTCCTCTGCAATCTTCTTTTGAGGAGAGTGTTTCGACACCTTGTCACTCGCTTGTCATCCTCGGACCGCTTCGGTTGCCGCGCATCATCCTCTCGATCACGTGGCTGAGATAAATGTCTTGCGCCAATTCTTCTTAGCGAGAGAGAAGAGCAGTGCGGGATAGTGATAAGGACCCACCTTTTGCTAAAATAAATTTGATGGTACAGGACACGAAAGCAAAGTTGAATCTCTCTCTCTCTCTGTCTGTCTCTCTCTCTCTCTCTTTCATGGGTATATTCTGTGGAGAAGGTTACAGGCAGAGAGTCTGATTTCATTTGCCAGTCTCCTAGGAATTTTTCTTGAGAAGGTGATTTCCATACCGCCAGAGGGGAAAGTTTCCAAAGAGACGAGAGAGAAAGTAAGATGCGAGGAAAAAGAAATCATTCAGCCAGTCTTGGATAGTTCTATAGACCTGATTTATTTTTTTGCACTTCTCCAATCTCTTATCCTCCTCCTCTTCTTCTCCTCCTCCTCCTTAACAAAAGTAGAAACTTAGTTGTTGATGCGGAGGGGAATTTGAACGCGGCCCTTTTCTTTTTTTGTTGTTAGCGTTTCTCCTGGTTTGGGAGTGTGTTGTTCTCCGATAATGTCCCATCTGAGGGGCATCAAAAGAGTGATGTATTAGACCATCGAGAGGAGAAGACAAGTTTGAAATCCAATCCAGGGGGAACTAAAAAACTCATCCCCTCGGTCTCCGTAATCCTATCCTTGCCCGCAAAATTGGCTACTGTTCGTTCTTCTTCTTCTTTTTTCCCTCCCGTTGCCGAAGAACTCACAGATGCGAGAGGAATGAAAACATCTCGCAAACAAGCATTGCTCTCTTGATCCCTCTGAAAACTTTCTCTTTGTCATTTCCTTTGCGCTTCATTTTCAATCAAGTCAGGTGAAGGTAGTGAACCCAGAATATTCAGTTATGAATGGCATCATGTTCACACTCTCTCACTCTCAGGAACAGCATGGAATTGACCACTGTCTGTCCTATCAGGGAGGTGTGATGGCTCAGTGGTAGAGCAGTGGTCTCGTTAACCAGGAGGTCCTGGGTTCGAAACCAAGTCGATGCGCTTGTGCCCTTTGGTAAGGCATTAATCCTCATTACCAAGTCCCGAAGAGAGGCCTTAAAGCCGTCCCTTGGTTGTTTATTTACAAGCATACACATGCTTTCTTAACACTCTGGTAAAACAATTTAACAAACTAATAAAACTCATCATAGACCTTGTAATTCCATGTGTTAACAGGGCTTCAAATTGGTGGTGTCCCAAATGCCACTAACCACCTAAGATTCAGACAACCAACTTTAAAGCCTTGCCTTTTTGGGAAGTTGGTACAACTCTTTTAAAACCAGAAGCTTTCACATTTGATTAGCACATTACAAAATTTTATATAGTTATTCTATTTTACAATTTAAAACTTTCACATAATTTTACCGGTCATGATATTTGCCATATATAAATATTTCACTAAAATGAAATTGAATACTGATCATTCAAGACTGCACATGAAAGATATCTGCCATATGATTCTTGCCAAAAAGTTGGCCTATAACAATACCAGTTAATGCTGCTGAGTGATGAGCAAAGAATCATTAATTTTGAAGATCCCAATGTAAGCTGTGCTCTCCAATAGTTGTGATTTTCAGCACGTTTTTATTAACATTTGAAAATATTTTGTAGTCCAACAAATCCCTATAGGCCTAGGTTACAGCATTATTGATTATTCAGAATTATTTTAAAGTTATTTTCACCTGAAATTAAACTCTGTCAGCAAAAGCTGTTATGGAATAACCCTTGGCATTCTTTCAAACTTTTAGCCAATGAGAATGAAACAGATCAACGGTTGACACAAAAGAAATCAAATGTGGGGGGTAGGGTGTCCACGAGAAGCTGAGCAAATTGTAGAGGGAGGAAATGAGGTATAAGATCTGTGCTCCCTTTGAACTTGTCCCCCAAGGGTGCCGTTAGAAAGGGGGTTCAGACTGGCATGGAGGAAAGAGATACAGAGAAGCGCTTCCACCAACACTCTGTTTCCACGACAAGGAAGATGACTTGGGAAATAATGCTCAGGAGCTTAGCAACGTTTGGAGGGGAGATAATATCTTTATGAGCAGTCCCTGCCAGATATTCTTTATTTGTAGCGATAACTTGGTGTTTGTGAAACAGTCAGATTTTCAAAATATTGTCAAATAATTTTGGATGACTCATGGCTTGATATGACATTCAACATAGTGACCGAGTAGAATTATTCAAATATCAGTTAGTGATTGTTTTAATACATGCATGTTGCAAGTTGTTTTACATCGAGTGTTAACAGATAACTTTAACAAAAACCCTAATAATACCTTTACTCAGAATGCATTTCATAGATAGTCATGTATCCAGCAGAAATAAATTTGTAATAATTCCATGTATTTTCTTTCCTTTGCATATATATTTCCATATATTTTAATTACTTGATTTTTTTTTGGGGGGGGGGTGGAGTGGAGAGGGGGGTTCATTACTTTGGAGGTTTAGTAAGCACTTGTTATTTTACCAGAAATCTTTGGACTTTCTCAGTATTCTTAATGGAGCTTTCCAGAGCTAAGTTGCTTGACTCTTATGAGAATTTTAAGTTTTATCTAATACAGGTGTATTTTGAATTTCCTCTGGGTTTGCACCCAGACGTGCTGATGTGCTCTACGTGATGGCTTGATTTGCCCCCCTCCCCCTCCTTACAAGTAGGGTCATGACATAAGGACTTGAGAAAATTAGTCATATCTCCTTAATGTGTATTCTTGTCTCATTAAATGCAGCTGCTATGGGCCGACAAATAACTCAATTAACAGACAAAACCAATTATCTGATATCTACATTGTGTTTTAGAAATTAAAAAAATAATATGTTTTTAAGGTGTTGTGTGCATGCTACAAAGATAATGACAAAAAGAATGGTGTAAAGTGTCCTCAGACTTGTACCATTCAGATAAGATATCGCGAAGAATCAACAAATTAAGTGTCATTTAGATAAGTTTGTTTAAAGAAGCCATGTCTTGTACCTGCCCTGCCCAGGTGTGGATTGAAATGGATTTTGTTTTTTATGGTTTTCAAAGAGGATTTGGCCTGATGGTGTGATGTGTTACGCGTGTTGCTAAACGTCACACTTGTTTTTGCAATTGTCAATTCCTTTATTGATTTCCATTAAAAATAACACACAATTATATAGGCCTACACCAGGTATGAATACAAACAGTTCTATATGTACATTAAAAAAACACATAGGCATAAGGTAAGATATGTATGTTAACTGTGATAATAAAAAAAGAAATGGAACAAAGAACACCTGTAACAGGCTTGTTTCAGCTCGTCAGTGTCAGGTGTTCAAAAGAAACAAAATAAATACACAAATATTTTAAGAAGTAATAATTATGGCGTAGGTATTACGCCTAGCTGCCCCCCGGTTTCTCTCCGTCATGAATACTGTATAGATTTTATTGTTTGTGAACTAAAACAAATCAAAGGGATGGAAGATAATTTTAAAGATTTTGTTGAAAGTATTCAATAAATTAAAATAAATTAAATTCTGTATGTCTGATTTATTGTTTCATGTACTGTTTATCAAATTGTAAAAAAATTCTCTTTAACCCTGTGGATGTGGTTGATATTACTCTTAGCATGGATTCCCAATGTGTATCTTAAGTTATCTTGAGCTTAGGATTCAATGGATTAATTGGAGATCGATTTCACGCAATTTTGAGGGCGATGTCACATTTTTCTTTGATGATGTAGTTGGCAAAGACAAGGTTTTAACAGCTCTCCGTCACTGGTTTTTAATTAAAATAACTTCTGTAGCCTTTAAGAGGGTTCAGTCAGCAACTTGTTCATGGTTAAGTGAAGAGTGTAGACTCAATTAGTGAACTTGGTTTTGATTGTTGCATGGTACACGCCTCGCCACGCTCTCCAAGGTGACGTCCTGTCATTTTCTGCCGTCTTGTTTTGACATTCTCATCTCTTTTCAATTTTTGCATCATTCCGTAAAAGAACTAAAGGAGGAGAGGAGAAAAGGTGGTTTGTTGGAGAAGTCTGCTGCTCAGCTTGTGTCTTGTTATGCCCCTTAGGGGTCCCGCGTACACGGAGAGCAACATCGCGCTACCTTTTGTCACAGCCCACACGTTTCAACCGTCACTCTCTTTTCAGCACCGAGGTAGAGTGCACTTTCTTTGCCTCTCTCTCTCTCCCTCTCTGTCATCCTCATGTGGAATCCTATTTGTCTGTCCTTAGTAAAGTATAACATGGAGAAACATAGAAAAGAGACCGTGCAGCATGCCCCGCGTTCTTGCTCGATCCAACTCGCTTTTCTCTCTTCTCTCTCGTTGTCTCGATTTGAAGCACAGATGAACGCACCGTTAGAATAGCTATTGATAAGTCATCATGCACGGTGGGTAGATCTTTTATGCAACGTGTCAGAGAATATTGGAAAGCCTTTTTCACTGGTGTGTCATGACTCTGGAGTAAGCAATAGAACACTTTACCTGATCCGCCCTGAGTAAGCGCATCTCATACTTGAATTTCGTGCAAACTTGTCACAGTATTTGTTTATCCAAACCAAGAAAATTTGTGTTAATCCAGGTCAGAGGAATATGGGCTATCGATTTTTGTGTTTTTTGGAGATGCAATCTTAAATCAAATTTTTGGTTTGCAGCTTAGAGGTGATAGTTATCTCTTGAAGAAGTTTGTGTGGAAGATTAGCATCTGTAAATGTGCCTATCCCATATTGCCTCATCTGCAATTAATACGTTTTCAAAACAGACTATTGATCAGATAGCTGGTTGCGCTCACAGCAAGATATCCATATGTTTTTATCAGCTCGTCAGTTGCGCCTGACTGCCCTCCTCTTTTCTCTCTCTTCCTCATCTTTTCCTCTCTCTCTCCATCGCTTCTCCTTCTCTCTTCTATTTTACTCCAAACAGTGTGAATTAAAAGAACGATGGCACTCTAGAAGTGAATGCGCGGATAATTGTAGCTGTGGGCAATGCTTTACATGGCTATTGAACCAAATTTATTTATAATTAAAGAGGCTCTCATGCCTTTGTGGCAGGGTCATTCACGCCTCGTACAAGGAATTTTCGCGACATAATGGATAGATGAAACGTATTCATCCGACACTCGGCCTATTCATTGTCCTGCCATCTAATCCAAACATCCCTTTGCGTGCGGGATTGCGAATCTTTATTGTCGCGTAGCGTTATTCACCCTACGTTCCCTTTCAGCTGTCCAAGTCTTGATATTTTTCCTTGCTGTTGTCAAAGGGCCTCTCCTTCTCCCTTTTCTTCCATCTTTCTTATTTTCCACCTTAGATATTCTCCCCTCAGATGATTCCTTAGGTGAAAGACGAGAAGCTGATACGAACCCCAAAAGAATCCCATTACTCATAGACCGCTAGACTTCAAATAGGAGAGGGGCACTGTCTGTCCATCGCCCGGCAAGAAGAAGTGCATTTGCACTTTTATCAAATACTCTGTAATGTTTTCACTCTTCCCCCAATTGTTATGGCCAAACAATGCCAGGCGGGTCCCTCGAGATGTTGACAGGGGAGGCAGACTGGTGAAATGCACATCTCCTTCATAAGTCCAAGTCCCATTTACACAGGGGTGAGTTAGGCAGGTACTTAAAAGATCAGGCCACCAGACACTTGATGCATTGATTTTCCTGCACCCCTTGGTAAACTGGTCCTCCAACCCCCTACCCCCAGGAGCCCTCAATGCATTACCCGTCCCCCCAGGAGAACCAATCCATGACAATGCTCAACAGGTCTTCTACCACTTTTCTAGCACTGCTCCGCCTCTGTTTAATGGTCTGGAAAATAAGTAACCCATTCTTTGATTCTTCACCCTCATCATCTCATCCTCCCATCTGCCCTTTAGTGAGAAATCCATTCCTATATCCCACCCGATTGATTCTACCACATCATTACTACCAAAACGACAAATTAATCAATTGTTTCTTTATCCCCCTTTTATTACCCATCTCTTCTTTTCTATTCTTTCCCTAAGAAGCCAATAACCACTTCCTGTTTAATATCCATTATGATAGTGGAGGAAATATCCTCAACAGAGAAGGCATGTTGTTGAAATAGTATTTAAGTTTTCATTCACGTGCTAAAAAACAAAATTTCATAAAGCCATTTGTAAGCCATTTTTAAAGCCAATTAGTTCTAGATGAGCAGCTCCATACACAAAGAAAACACTATTGCATATTAGTCTACCTCACTTTGTGAAAGAAGGAAAAGGAATTAGCAAACATTTAGACTATGAAAAAACAACCTTTCTGAATGGAAACCAGCTCTTTTCTCCTCGTGCCTACTTTTCCTTGTGTTTGCCCATTTAAGGTGCAGTTCACGTCCGAAGGAGCGACAAAAGGGGGCAATTTTTGACAGTGACAAACATATAAGGGGTAATACCCAAGCCACCGAATGCAAACTCATTTGACAGGAGGAAAGAAATGGCTGAATCAATTTTGCATTTCTATAGATGTTTATAGATGAAAGTCAGGACTTCTGCTGGGATTTGAGAACTAAGACTCCTTAGTTTGGAAGCACTTTCTGCTTTTTAAAGGATAGAAAAGGACAAAAAATGTCCTTTTGTACGCGCTCCGACTGTCAAAGCTGTCATGTCAGACAGTAGACAACGGAGAGGCTGCAAATGTCTTTGAAAAGATGGAATTTTCAGGAGAATATCACAGTTCTAAAGTTACAGGAAGTCATTACAATTTCTAGTTTCATATTTCAATTGTCATTTATTCATTTGACTTGAACTCTGTCAAAGTATGCATTGAGAGGGTTAACACTTTCAGAAGTGTTGAAGCAAAAGCTTCAGATTTGATTAAACAAAGAAAAATTGATTACAAATAGGATTTCAAGTTTGACCTATCAATAACTAAGTCATTAAATAAGAATGAATGTAAAAATAAACTGTAGTATCCTTAGTTGATAACTTGTAATTTCATGCAAAGTTATCATACATAAAATTGGTAAAAAACAATAGAAATGTCTTGAAAAATATTGACTTTTTCTTTGGCCCCTTATCTGTTCTATATTTCCCTATACTTCGCAATTAGTCTAGTTATTTCCATTCACATTAACACTGAATTTGGACAGTCCTTGAAAATTATTTTTTCATGTTGTATGTTTCTCCGTCAAATTTCATTTCATACCCAATTCCAGCTCATCAGCATTGTCATTAACCTTCACCACCGTATGTCCCCATCCCTTCAATAATTTCTGTGTGTAGGAACATTATTATTGACCTATATGGGTTGATAGGGTGGCCATCAAAAGCTGTGTCATCACTGTATGCTCATCCAATCGATGCGGTCCGACTCCTCGTTTGCTCTGTAACACGATGACAAACTCATCGCCTCATTTATAACAGGGATACCTACCCTCCCTAGTCTACCCCATCAGCTGCTTTGTTTTCCGAAGTTGTTACTTATGTTAGGGCATGCTGATAATATGAATGGTGGTGTTGCTGATGAATTGAGTTATTATATCTAAGGTTGACCGTACATTTTAGGGGGAAAAAAAAAATCATATTTAATTTTTTTTTAAAATTATGATGTTATAGAGAATTGCAATTTTAATGTCCCCACCTAAGTGAACTGTTTGTAACCATGTTAAGAAAGCTGTGAATTAGATGTATGATATTAAACAGTTTGGAATAAAAATGTGTCCCACAGATAAGGCTGAAATTGTTCAGTTTACTAGAAATAAATTTAAGAAGTACCTTGCATCATGCACTCTTTCAATTACAAATTAGCTACTGTTGCTTTTCCGTTATACTTTTCTTTAAAAAAATGAAAATTACCTTAGAAGTAACACTTGAAGAAAAACTATCTATACAAAAGTTAATAGCACCTAATTCTTATTAGAATCATTATCAGAAAAGGGATAATAGATCAGATTGATAAATAGCCTCTTCAAAGAAAACATTCATTTTGTTCTTCCTGGTTTGTGTTCTTTTATTGTTTTTTTTAATTTTTGTATTGTCTATGAGTTGGTTTGTGTTAGTACAAGTGTTTATTGATTATTCCTCTGTTTCTTGTCTTTACCTCAATTGTAATACAAATCAAGATGATTGTGGTTTACATCAGTTTAGCTGGTTCTAATAGTAGGCATAATGCTTATGTTTGGGAAGAAAGATTGAATATACTGTTTAGGATTTTCAGATAACCTCATATCTTTTATCAACCACATCCTTACTTAATAGTATTTTTCTTACGGGAATCTGGTCAGATTGTGGTACTTCTGATCTTAACCAATCTCCAGAACGCATCACACTTTTAAGTATTATTCCAAACAAAACCGATTTAAAATATGGCAACTGATGACAGTGATATGTCCATCATAAATCGCCTGATTGTAAATGCAAAAGCTTTTAATTTTTACTTAACCAATTGCCTACAGTCATTTGGTAGTTCTTATATTAAACCAATTGGAATGAGATAACTCAATAGTGAATGGATTAAAAAGGACTGTGTATGCACTATGCAGTATTAAGTGGGATATGTCTGTCACATCCTACCTGATAATGCAATCTGATAAATTTGTTTAAAGAATGGTTGAAAAGGATACAACTAAGGTTAGTTATGTCAGCTGAACGTTAGAAGGCTGTAAGAGCTATATATGGTCAATGTCAGAAGCTGCCTTCTTTCATGAAACCGACGAAGTACAGTATTGTGATTCAGTGATTATAAATCCTTTTTACTCACATGAGCTCCTTAGAAGTGTGCTTTAGCAAAAGTGATTTTTCCTCGCAATATCTTGACTGTTTTTCTTTCCGTAGTTATTTTGGAGTTTTTCAGGACCCATTTTGGAGCTTTTTCAGTTAAATTTCTCATCCTTCTCATAAGATTTTCCCCCTTGATGTTATAAGTTTATTATGGAGACCATACTAACTACTAGTAGTTATCGTCATTATAATTTTGTTAATTCATTCTCTTCATTTTCATCACTTATCAATATTGTGCAAGGGCATGATGCAGGGAAAAAATACACAGGGGCTTGGGGCAAAATCGCCCCTGAAATGCCAAAAAGAACCCCCGAAAGTAAAAAAAGAGCCCCCCAAAATTTGCAGAGAGTTCAATGCAAAACAAATTAAAGAGAGTTAATATCATGCAAGCAAGCTTGAAAAGTAGCCCCCCCCCCAAAAATTTTTTAAATATTTTTTCCCTGGCATGATGCATTTCCAAACAATTACTCAGAATCGCAAATGGTATATAGGGTCTGCCGGGCTGCAGACTAGGCTTGGAGTTGCCGAGAAGCGTAAATTGTCTGATCTGTATTTACCTTGCATCAAGTGCATCAGTTTTATGGGTCATTTTCTCAGGATATTCAATAAGTTTCCACTAATTTCCACATTTTCCTGCGACTCTTCACATGGTCCGTGTGAAAAAGAGACAAAGCAGACAGATATTGTAAATATAGAAATTGGGGTAGGTAGGGGAGGTAGGGGAGGAGAAGGAGTCTTTAAAAAATATATATAAAGATTGAAAACTGCTAATTGTTCCTTATTTAGTTGAAACAGAAGAGGGGGGAAACTACATGTGAGAATAATGACAGTATTCAATAATGTATAGTGAAAGAAGATTTTTTAAAGTAAAAAATAAACCTAATTTTATTTTGTGAGTACTGTTAATCTTTAAGATATTATTGAATATTCGAAAAAAATGATCATTACTTGAACGAAAAATATGTCCCTCTTTAGAATAGTTACTTATTTTGTGTACAGAATATATTAAATTGGATTGAAAAATTGAGGATGCATATTTTCTAATTCTCATGATTTTTAAAGAAGAAAACTTTATTATTTTTCTTTCAAAGGAAACTACAAGAGAATCAGTGAGATACTGGGAAATAAATAGGTATACATTATCTATCTAAATTAGAGGGTTAAAAGGGGGAAAGTATTTTAAAAATGATAGAGTAATTAGTCTTGAGAAAAATCAAGAGGGGAAATAATATTATCAAGAGAGTGAGAGACAGAGAGAGAGAGAGAGAGGATGAGGATGAGAGAGAGAGGGAGAGAGATAGAGAGAGTAAAAGGTAACAGAAGGAAGAGAGTAGAAATAGAGAGAATGAGAGAATAACAGTAGAGAAGAAACCGATCTGGAGGGAGGGAGAGAGAGAGAGGATTAGAGAATGAAAGTAGTGCAAGTGGTCGACGTACTGTATGGCAGTCTCATAAAATACCATTATTGCGCTTTAGTAGATTCATATTGATCCCGCCAGGGCTCGGTAAGCCATGAATACATATTTCATGCTCTGTGCTAATTTTCATTCTTTGGTCTTATCTGTGTCAAAAAGGACAGAGAACCCTAGTATATTGAATTACTGAAGTGTAAACAGGCTGACAATCTTTAATGTCTTTTGAGAGATGGGCAAAGGGAGACAGGAAATGAAGGATAAAATTGGAAATATTATGATATTGTGGATTAAATATTAAAATGTAGGACACTTAGTTTCACTTTAATTCTTGGAAGATCTATTGTTGTTTTATACTTTTATAGGCTCTTATAGCAGTCGTCATCCAAGAGCATCATTTATTTATTCAATCATTTTCACATTTCTTCCAGACAAAACAGTTTTAAGAGCCAAGTAAGTTAGGAATACCACCACCACCATCATCATCCTCTTCCCTTCGTACTCTCCTTCTGTTCTCTCCTTTGTCCAATCATTCACCAGATCCTATGAAACTACAGGCGGAGTTTCTCTCTCTCTCTCTCTCTCTCTCTCTTTCTCCCTCCCTGTCTCTCTCTCTCTTGCTTTCTCCCTTTAAAATGTTACATCACCAGTAGAGTTAATTCCATCACTCATCTGCCACCTCTCTCATACCTTCTGTCTATCTAACTGCTGCTCGTTCAGTCAGTCAGTCCTATCGCCCTACCAGTCGGACTGTGATATTGAGAAATAGAATGCCATTGATCCCAACCCCGCAGCTCATTGACACCCCAAGCCGACCGATCCCCATCACTTAAAGGCGGCAAGACCGGTTCCATCACTGGTTGCTCTGTGACTGTGCTATTGATTTCCTCCGGCAGTTAAACAGGCCGTTGCCTCTCACAGCCACCGCCATTTAGAGCCCTACCACAGATGGCGTTTTCATCGGCATGGGAGGCCCGAATCGATGGATCGTCTCCTATTGTGTAATTGCAACATCCATCGCCTCGCAGGCAGCGAGCGGGCAGCGAGCGATTGTTACTGATCTAGTTTAATAGTGGTATCAAGTCACATTAATGCACGCATCTGATTGTTATTGGCCCTGCACTGTCCTTAGCGGGTGATTGTTCAATGGTCAATAATCAGATGTTCCAGACACTTATGACAATGATCAGAGATTAGATGGTACAGTTATATCTAATACATACATTGTACATACCAATATATTAGTATCACTAAAGATTTTCCAATTTGTATGCTTTTATAGTAGGTCCTAGGGTCCTATTCTTTTTTTTTCTATTAAAATTTACAAAATGTATTTAATTTCACTCTTCTATTTATTTATTTTCTTAATACCCCAAAGTAGAGGCATGATTTAAATCATTTTTTTTTGTCTGCTAAGACAGAAGGGTGTTTAATGACTCTTATCCTTTTACATAGCCTCAACAGTTAATGCCCTTTTATTTAAAGGTAGTGTATCCCTTTTGCAGCCAACATCAAATTTTGTAGAACTTTGCAGGAATTATGAATATGTTTTTGTATGTCCTATCTGTGAAATTTAAACGTTAGCAGTGTCCTAGTATTCAAATTATGCAAGGAAACCTGTTTACTTTCTAGACTTCACTGTCAGACACTATTGAGTGACTGACTGACTTCTTCTTTTTTCTTTGGTAATAACATACATAAAATGAGCTGTATTAAGGGTACATGAGCATTTGTCTACACCAATAAGCCACTTCTTATAATGGCCAAAATTAAGCTGACAAGAGTCTGAAAATCAGACTATTTAATTAAACGACCATGATCGCTAAATTCGATTCAACAACTAACGGTTGTTATTTTCCCACAAAAAGACATTTTCAAGCCCTTTTGTTTTGAGGGAAGTTCTAAATTAGTATTATCTTTCAAATGCCGTTGTAATTTAACCTTTTCATTTTGTAGGCCTGCAAATGGGACATAGTACCTTTAAGTCTGAGAAGATGATTTTCTATGAAGATCTTTAGTGATCATGATTGTGATACATGTTCTCAGTATATTGCAAACTGTGATTCCTATTTCATGGAACATTGCAAACATCTTGTCTTATCTCAAAATTACTGCACGATTTTTATATCACAATATTCAATCTACTCACAGCTGTTGCATAAAAAAGTTTGTGCAATTAAAAATTTGAACCTGATGGTGCCTATCGCATCTTGCCCTCGATCATCTGCTGGAGAGAGAGAGAGAGACAGAGAGAGAGAGAGACAGAGAGGTGGAGGTGGAAATGCAATGATAAAAAAGAAGCATAATATCTAACCAGTCAGACACGAAACAGAAAATCAATTAGCAGCATTTGTTAACGAGCTGCCTCACCAAAAGGGCTAATTGTTTTAGCGATTCCCTGCGGAGGAGTAGCGCTGGGATAAGGGCGTAATATCTGATGGTGCTGCGATTCACACATTTAATATTGTCTTTTGTGTGGAGTCATTAGAAGTGGGTGTTAGGTCATACATCTGTTATATACCAGCACCAGTTGTACTTTTTATTGCATAAAATCGTGGGAAGATCTTCCATCTGAGATTCAGATGGTGTCGAATCCTGAACGTCGTTTCTGGTTGCTGCCCAGCAAAACTGTGAGTACTTTATAAAGGCAGTTGGGTTTTGATGTTGCAAAGACAAGAACCTTTTTATGATTTTAAGAAGTTCTTCTTATTCATTGTGAGAGGTGATGGATTCAAAAGTATAATACTTTGAAAACTAAATAATAATTATTGTTGTAGTCACAGTACGGTGATGGTGGTGATGTTGATGACGATGATTACTATTATGACAATGATGATACATATATATCGTACACTTTTTCTTTTAATGTAGACACATGCTTTACAATGCGATTTGTTCAATTACATCTTGCAGAGAGAGAGAGAGAGATAGAAATTAATCCAGGCCTTTTTCCACCGGAAATAGTGTTTGTAAAATTTGTTGAAAAGTTTAATCAGGTGAGCGGAAGTTTGAATTTTGTTTTTGTTTGGATGAGAATAATCTTCTCAAGAAAAATCCTTGATGAACCATGACTTTTTACTAATTCTACAAAACATTTTTAGTGTCATTGACATTCCAGTATTTACATGTTTTTAGAAATACTCCACATTCCTATCCATAAAGAGAATCCTTGTTTTTCTCTTGCATTCTCAATAATTGTGATATTTACCTGGACCTTAAAAATTGAGGCTTCTTCAAACATCTTCTGTTGATGGACTAGATTGCTTTCGATTTAGAGAAGACCGCAAAATTATTGAATCAACCCATAAACTTTTGACTTGGTTTTATTGACACAAATTTATCAGTTTGAGAAGTTGTCTGTGTTTATTTGCGTGGCGGCAATTTTTCTTCTGCTTTTGATAAAGAGATGATTAGAGTTCTATCCCCTTTGCGATGCCGTAGCGCTGTCTGTTTGAGAAGACCCACCTATTTTTTTATGATATATCTAGTTGTTTATTTAGGCTGAGTAAATTTGACTAATATGATTCACAGGGTCACAATAATATGTGATACTTAATCGTACAGGTAATACTTTTGTTGGGGTTGGTCATGGCTATTATTAACTTGGTAAAAATATGTTTTTCTTGGTGTATCTTGATGGTTTGAGACCAATTAGTCAATAATCAGTTTTTTTCCACTAGCTTTGAGAGATAAAAAGAGATAATGTATATATCCCATTCTGAAATATGGAAAGCCCCTTCCCCCTCAAAAAAAATATCTTCTGATTTCTTAGATTTTAGTTGATGAATAACGAGAAACTAGCAATTCTAAGCTGTTGTGGTAAGCTTCAGTACTTTATCAGTGTTTAGCCACATGTTGACATGTCTGGCGGAATATGGACAAGTCAGGATTGAGTGATTTTTACGTAAAAATGATCTCCAGGAGAACTTTTCGCTTAAAGCCACTCTAAAGTGTTGGGAGCCCCAAAAATTTGATGGCAAAACTTGATTAAAATTGTATCATAATGTGAAAGAGGATTTTCTGTAAGGATTTTCAAAACAAATTTAGGTTTTCTGCATAAAACAGAAAACCTGATTTAGGATTCTTTTATCAATATTTGTCTCCAAACACATTTTTTTTTTTGGGGGAATCTTTGCAGAAGTGTGTCTTAAATGACATCCTCTTTCACATTATGATACAATTTAAGTGAAATTTTGCCATCAAATTTTTGGGGAATTTGGGGTCCCCAACACTTAAGAGGGGCTTTAAAGTCCAAAATGTAATGTGGAAATTTTTGTTGAATTAACCCATTGCTTACTGGAACTGGGTGGTGTGTGTGTGTATTAAGTCTATGGGATTGAGAAAATCATTGGTCAATGGTACAAGTAGTATCACTTGACTCTGAAAGTCAGTGCAAGAAGAGAAAGTGACATGGGGGAAAGGGAGAGATGCAAGATGACACAGATAGGTGTAAAATGATTTTGTAAAACAAACAACCACTAATGGATAATTAAATCATGTGTTTGGGCAGAAAGGTGGGAGATCTTGGGCCATAAACAGCAGAGGGGGAGGTATGAACCTGAGCAAATTAGGGAAATGGGGAATTATCGCGAATTAAAAGAAAGGAATAAAAAGATGAGAAGTAGAATAAAGAGAGAAATCAGAATTGCACTAATTTGACAGGATAGCTTGGAAGTTGGCTAGAGTTGAAGGGAAACGAGAAAGGGGATCAGTTTTCCCCTCACTAAAGTGACCCATGGGAACAGCAAATCTTGCAACTCATGGTCGCACCTTTTTGTCTCAGGAATACGCCACTTTCCTGCATCTTCCCCGCAAACTTCTCCCAGCATCCTCTCTCAAAAAATACATAAAAGAGAGAAAACAAGACTGGGGAATAGTAGAGAGAGTACCTTCCTTTATTAATTTCGCTTAAAAAAAGTTGTAGGAGAAGCCCCGAAAAATTTAGTGGGAGGAGATTGTGATCAATTTGCCAAACTTGTCTCAATTTGGTCGTGTGACACTGAGCACTTCTGCTGCAGGATCTGCAAACTCATGGCGCAAATTTCTTTCTCTTGCCTGATCCGACACCTATTCTTGGCGCCACTGCAGACAGTTCTGATTTTACGAAAGGAAGTCTTTTCTTGAAGGTATACCCAGTGAACTAAACAAAGACATCTTTCAGATTGTTATCATCCCTGACCACCCTTAGCGGATTAACAATACAACTATCAGTGGTCAATTTTAACAAGTCACGATTCTTTCTGTAGACATTTTGATAATATAATTATTGGAAGACAAATGACCACTGGTACAACTGATGCTGAAGATTCAATATTTTTTGTCTATTAATCACTGTTGTCTGAATTTTTCTGCCTTTGAATTTTCATGTCTAGACTGACAGCATTTACAAATTTCGATCTCCTATAGTTGTTTGGATTAACTTTGCATCAAAATATTGATCATGATATATTCAAAAAGTGTTAAAAAGGAACTAGAGAGAGAAATGTTAAGAGAAATTATTCACAATGAGGGAGGAAAAGTTATTTAAAAGAAAGTGGGAAAAACATGAAATATTAAATATCACAAGGAAATTCTTTGGGGAGGGATTGAAAGCAGCCCATATTATTATGTGCCTTTTTACGAAATTTGAATTTTGTTATGATTTTCGCAGTAAGTCCTGTAAACGATCAGAATTATTTGAGCTTTGCAAACAGGTAAAGGTTAAGATCCTCTCCAAAGATCCTCAGAAAGTGCAGTGATTTGGTCAATATTTGACCTAAAGTGAACTCCTGCACCTCGACCTTCTCCAATCCACCAACCCCAGTCATCAAAAGATGAGTCTATTGGCTCTAATCTTATCTTACAATGGGGCGTTAATCCATGTACTGGGACCACCAAAGGCAACGAAGGTTTCCCCCACTTACAACAGAAGCGAGAGAAAAGAGGAATAATATTTGACCGTTAAAGAATCTGATACCCCCTTTTGTCATGTGGTGCTATTCAGATAAACCATTTAATACACCTATTCTTCATCTAATTGTTGGTCCCTGTGAAACCTCACAGATAAATAACATCGTTTGGAATGATCTGCAATTAATACCCTTGTTTGGCCACTTTGTAGTTTTCACTTGCTCACCTTTCATTGCTCTTTAGAAAAGGACGTTCTTCCAGGAGGCAAATTTTCATTGAAATCTCGTCTTCATAATCATCAATCTTGCCAATGACTGGTTATATGCTGCTCAGTTTTTTAAATCTTTTCACTTGTTGAAAGTCAGCAAAAAATTCTTTTATGAGTAGACAATCTATTTCACCGAAGAACATGTCATTCTTCCAGCTTTATAAACATGTTGTTGGCGACACAGTACAGATCATCAGTCTTTTATTTAACCTCATTAGATCTCGTATTTTCTTTCTAAAGCGGTTGAGAGAAAGGTGTAATGATAAAATAGTTTTTTCCCCTTGCATTTCATAAGCACGCTAAATCAGGGTTAGAATAATAGTGTGTTGGGATCCAAAAGGGAGTTGACTCATATCAAGAGAGTTGACACCCTTCTGGCTCTCAGTTCTCAGACAACTATTGATCAGGTTTTGTCTGTCTGACAAAATTGATGCACATGTGTTGTGAAAGGTTACATTACTAATCATGCTCTAGGAGCCATCAGCAATGTCCTCATGGAGTAGTCATGCCACAAAGTGTTCATTGATTTTTTTATCTTCCATTGAAAAGACACATTGTCTGGGATGTGTCGTAGTTTATTCATTATTGCAACAAGTAGAAAAGATTACCATGACAAAATGTAAGAAAATGGAAAGACTTTTTGAATGTAAAGGAGCTTCCCCATTGTTCAGTAAGAATAGAGTAATCACCAAAATAGTGGACCTTTCAGAAATATGATAGAAGAATGACCTGTTCTTAATTTATCAATTTCAAAATTATGCATTGAGATATATATTCTGCTTTTCAGCTATGTTATAGTGTTTGAAATACACACCACCCACTTACATTTTATCAATAAATGCCACAGATGGGAATGAAAGAATGTTTATGAGACAAATGTTTATTGGCAAGAGTTTGATGTGGAAATGTCTGCTACTCATCGATTTCAAGTTGAAGTAGATTGAGAATCTATTCAATGAATGGAAGCTCTCTGTCTGCTGTCTTGGATTTGCTTGAAAAGAAGAACAAAAGAGCGACATTGGCAGCATAGAAGTCTGTGATTTCCCGTACGTCGTCGTCGTCGTTGGTATTATGTACATCACGTTGGTGACAAAACTCAAATTAAGGCTCGGGAGACTAACCTTGAATGGAGTGATACTGGTTGTGTCTTTGAGAAGAAATGGTAGAGGAACCTGTTGGTTTGTAAGTAAGGAAGGTCTAATCTTCTAATGGTAGGATGATTGAGATGAATAGGATTGGTAATCATCGTCACTACACTCCTCCATCCTCTTCGCAGGTGATGCGATCCCTGCATCAATAAGAAGCAGGTGTCTTCCCTACAATACAAGCCTGTATCTCCATCTTTGCTTGATAGCATCTTTCTTAATCCCATCATTACTTACTAAATCAACAGATTTATTAGGCTGGGTATTGAAAATCAATTTTTAGAAGGCATCCACCCAATTTCCAAAAAAAATTGCTCTGAAATCTAGTAATTTTTTATAAAAGAAATAGTTCATAATTCTTCAGATATATATTAGAAACTTTGCAGATTATAAATGTGCTGTGAGTTTCTGGCAAAGGTAACACTTTTTTGTTACTTTTAAGTAGCAAATTTGTATTTTGCAAACAGAAAATTGTCAATGGAATCTTCACTTTAGTAAAAGAATTTAAAAATGTTTTTATAGGATTAACATTTGATGAAACTGTAAAAACCTTTACAAATCTATGCCGTAGTAGGCCTATATCACATGGTTAATCAAAGCACAAGTTCTGTTTTTGTAGAGTTCAGCTTTATTTTGTCAATAGTTCTCCCTCCCCCCTTTCCCCTTTTGATTGGCCAAATGAGTAATAATTCATCTTGCCCATCTATTACAAATTGAACGACAAAGTGGTAATGGGAGAACACATTAGTACCATCAATGGATATGCCTATTATTAATCCCCTCTTTGATAAGTGGTGTGGTATTTTTAATATTTTCCCAGTCACGGTTGTGCACCCTTGCATGTGATTGATCAGCTTTTTTTTTATAGACGAGGGTAGAAGATGTTGGTCCGGATCTCTCTATCATTTCACATCTGATTGCATGGACACCAGCAAACAAAAAATGGGAAATTGGAAAAGAACAAACAGAAGATAACAAAGGCTGGATTGTAAGAATCACATCATCAACACTATAACTGTTCTCTCTTATTGTGGAATCAACAAGCCATTATAACACTCTTTGTCCAAACATTTGTTTGCATATAACTTATTTCACTTTACAATTGTTTTCCTTCATCACTATTCTGTAATTAAAATTGCAATTTGCAGTTTTCTTTCCTTATGTAAACTTTTAATTAGAAATTTGTTATTCCTAAATTATTTGTGTTTGTAATAGTATATCTGTTTGGAGGCAGAAGGAAGTTAAATATATGTTAAAGTATATGAGTCAACATCCTGTCTTCAAATGGATGATTGGATTATATATCTACGGAATCAGAATTTTGAAATACAACTTTATTGTCTCACTTTATTAATGATTATTTAAAACATAATTTTGATTTTTGTGTGTAGTAAATTTATCTCAAGGTTGTCCATTATCTCATCAATAAACTATATTGCTTAGACTAATTTCTCATGCTGGAAAAATTTTCTTACTCAATTCTTCATATTCCTTGTAGTAATGGCCTCGTCTATTTGGTATTCATATGTTAATCATATCTGGTGGAGTGTCCCTCTGGTAACTTGTGGTCACACACACCAAGCTCCTCATTGGCTGTGAGGCTTCTAGAGCTCTGTGGTTGGTCTCTGCAGTCCAGCCTACCCCCATGGATCCTGAGCCAGCCAGCCAGCGGTCACCAACACTGCTGGCCAGAGAGAGAGAGAGAGAGAGAGAGAGAGAGAGAGAGAGAGAGAGAGAGAGAGAGAGAGAGAGAGAAGGGGAGGTAGAGGAGAAAAGCTACCATTGTAGGGCTATCTCGCAGAAAGCAGGAAGTGCTTGTAATTACGGTCAAACTTTCAGTCCGTCTCTCTTTGTGTATATGGTTGAGGGATTGAGTGTGAATAGAATATCTTGCCAAGAATACAAAATCATTTCAGGGCTTTGACTCCGCCACCGGTCTTTGATTGAAGAAGCTCAAGCCCTCGCGGTATCCGCCTATCTTCACTGGGGATCAGTGGGGAATCTCTCGGCATTGAAAGCCAGAAGTTGGCCTGTGATAGCCGCGCTGTTTTGCACTCGCTGTCCTTGTTTATCAATGATAAGTTTCAGAAGTTGAGCGTCGTCTTGGTTTTGCCAGCAGTTTGCCATTTGAAATTTTTCCATTTTGTTGTGAGAGACTTGCAGCAGTATTCATTCATTTGTTTTCTTCTGTGGAGCAGCTGATTTATTTGCACAAATGGTATGTTTTCTCATATTTACACCATTTTTGTATGAAATAGCCTACATAATGACAATAATAATTTACTTAGTTGTATTATCATTTCTATTAATAATATTATCAATTTCTGGAATTATAAACAATTTGTTCATTTATTTTTAGAAATATTTATAAAGAATATTTTCTCTACTTTTAAAGTGAAGTACTTAAAAAGTTGTTATTTATTTCAGTTGGAAACAGGTACACATTATCTATGAAAACCTATGTCAAAACGTGATATGACTTGTCTCTTCATGACTGAATTACTTTTGTAGAACATTGCAAAAAAAGTGAAGTAATTGTATTAACAGTCATTTATATTCTCATCTAATCTAAGAAATCTTGGATGTGTATTTTGTGTCTCAGAGGTTAAGGATATTAACATGGCAAATAGAGAGAAGGTCTGAAGATTTATTAGAAGTTTGATGACAAAAATGGACTGATCTTCACAAGACCATTATGAAGTATGATATCAACCCCATCATATCTCCTGAATCAATATTTTCTTAACCTTTGTAAAATTTACACTGCTTTATGAATATTTGAGCCCAACCTTTAACTTTTTGCATTGTCAAGTCTGTTTATCTTGTCTCTTATGTACATTTGTTAAATTAAAGAAGGGTATGTGTGTTTTAGCGATCTTTCTCGGGAGAAGCAAAATACACAAATGGGGCGCCATATTTTTTTTACTTTTAGGGTAAGGGAGGGGGCCATATAGGTGCAGCTGGGATGGTCTGTAAAAAAAACATTACGAGGCCAAGTGTATTGACTGTTTCTAATCGCTCGTCTTAGTGTTTGTGATCCACTTGAATCTACTCTTGCGAGAGGGCATCTGCTCGGAATGAGCTTCGGCCTCGCGCGGCTGGAGTAAAACCGGAGAAGATTTAGTGGGTGATGGTTGTCGTGGGGCTGCTCTATGTCAACGAGAAGCACAATAACGAGCACTGGCTGCCAGTCGCTTCAGTGAAAAAAAATAAAAGGGATGTCTTGACTTGTGTAAATGAGACAGCAGATGTTACTGATGATACTCTTACTCACGCTCTGCATCAAGCGAATATTGATGTTGCGTTTTTACGCTGCCAGTCACGAGTGCCTTGCGACAAGCGAGGTTGACCGTAGTCAGAGATGATGGGCCATAATCATTGCGTGCAGTGCAAACACAACTTTGCCCTTCTTCTTCTTGGCCAGAAAGCATTTAGCAAGTTGACTTAGTTTTGTTATATTATTAATCGTGTGCTTGTAATTTCACACGTGACCTGATGGGGGGAGAGAGGAAGAGGGAGAACAGGGAAGAGGAGGAAGGGGAGAATGTTTAAGAGAAAGAGAGATAGAAGAAGAGATGGAGACTTGATGATTGTGAGGGGTGGGTTACGGAGTTAGAAGGATGCAGTGGGTAAACTGTCAGTGCGTTTGCTTTGGGAAGAGTTGGTGTGTTTAGGAAACAAAAGCAGACGTGCTCATGGCCTCGAATCGCCGCGTGCTTCACGCCTTAAACACACACGGCGACACTTTACACCATGGGTGTGCAAACCCAGCTTAATTCCCCGCAGATATTTTTAAACATATCATAAAGTGGAGCGTCAATTGCTCCTATCATTTCCCCGTGATCCTTTCTCTCCTGTCTCATGATTAAATGTAATAAACTGATGTAGCAGGACGTGATCACATCACAGCCATAGCGTGAAAGGAGCTCTCATAATTGGGGCAGTCGTTTCATCCATGTCTCTGCGTGTTCCGTAGCCATTTTCCTGTACGTTTTTACACATCGTCTTTTCTTTAGCACACAAAGGAGTTATTGCAAAGTCAAACAGTGTGAGTTTGTCCCGTGCAAGAAGTCTTTTTTCATCTCCATTTATTAATATTCAAGAAGAGAAAGAAGACAGAATGTAATAAAACCTTGATATTATGTGTCAACTTCTGTTCAATGCAAAGATTGCTCTCTCTTTCTCTCTCCAGTTGCAGTAGTGAGTAGAAATACGAGCAGGAAAACCAACCTTTACAATTTTTTAGAACACCTTAAACATATGAATTTAAAATTCAAATTTGCATGTTTAACAATGGGTAAGTGATACTAATTCAACTGTTTGAGAAATCTCTATATTCACTGCTGACCTTAATGGAGGAATCATGACAAAAACTTTGCATTAACTTTTAATAACCATTGTATTGTGCTAGTACACAGTCCAGTCCAGTCCAACCTTTTGCTATTGATGTTACAGGCCCCAGTTTTTGCCTAACTCAATGTTGGGTTTCATAGAGTTAGGCAATTTAGTACATGTCTGTGTGTTGCCTTTGCAAATCAATGTAGTGCCAGGAGCTGTCTTGGCCATTAATCATGATACTTGCTGTGTATGATTGTGATTATCTGCACAATGAAGTGACTTAAAAGATTGCTCTGAAAACTTGTGCTGACACAAAATATAGGAAGACAGTAAAGAAAATTAGAAGTCTTTTATTTTGAGTGATTGGATATATATATGCACATACTAAGAGAAGTAGGTAGCCCACCATGCTTGCTGCTCAAAGAATTAGAATAAGAAAAAGTTGTATTAGATGAATCAATTTGAATTTGAATATGATCATGAGTCATATGGACCCCTCACCCCCTCCCCTCTCAAGTGCAAAACCTTATCCCTTCACTGGATGCTTATAGGGGTTACGTTATTGGGCCCTAGGGAGGGGCTATTTAGGAGGGGTACAAGGTATTACCCTTGGGAGGAAGAGTTTGGCAATGAAAGGGAGACTGGCACCTTATCTTGAATCCATCAGTGGTCCGGGGGTCCCTCTATAGAGGATGTCTGTCCAGACCAAGAAATTATTTAACATAAATATTTTTGTGCGTTCAGATAACACAAATCCAAAACACCAATGCTCAGGTGTCAACCAAGTTTCTTTTCCTCCCGTTTAATTGCTTAACTTGCACCCGAGACATCATAACCAAGCATTTATTTGTCTCAGGGCAGACAGGCTTACTCTAGTTGTGATCGGAACTGTCGCTTCTGCTGAGGTGCGCTTCTAGATCTCAAAAGGTGGAGAATATCTGAAGGCACTGTAACAGTCAGAGGATTTAGTTTTGCATTGGATTTTGGCTATTATTGGATGACTATCTGATGGAAGGTATCCTTGACTGTTTCCACTCACCTGCAAGTTTGCCGTTATCTTTGGGATGAATGGTTTTCCTTTTCTCCCTCCTTCCAAATGAGTCATTTCTCACCGATTGCGCAGATTATCATGATTTCATTCATGTTGCTGACTATATTCATTGAGTTATTTGATCTCATTGGCTTACATCCAAGTAACGACTTAACATTCGTTATTGTTCTTTTAATATTCAAATAGCAGTGCGTCAAACTAGCGGTCATCGCAAGGTTTTGTTTGTTTCATAAGCCAGAAGGACAATCACTTAAATTTGCTGCTGGATGAGGAGAATACTAAACACGTACCGGTACTACATTTACAATTCAATAAAGCAGAAAGGACGCTTTGAGCATTTTGCATAATGGATACAATGCTGTACAAATACTCATCATTATGGTTATTATGACTATTGTCAGCCTCCATTACTACAGTAAAAGCTGCACCATTCATGATATATCTTTGAGTGGTTCAGATTTTCAAAAGTTAAATGCCATTACATGATGGTATCACAACTGAGACCACACTGAATTTGGGCAATTTGCGAAGTTTCTTGCCCTCTAAATGGTTTTCATTCACTAATCGCACAAGCTTTTGTCATGAAAGGTAAAGGTTTTACATTATGCAGATGATAGTATGTCACATTTCTTCCTTGAAATTAATCATTATCTATTTCTTTCTCATTTATTCATGTCCAGATTGTGGATGAGTTTGGAAAGGTGAAGTGCTGGGTGGATGCCAGCGAGCCAGGCACGGGAAACTGGATGAAGTACGTGCGCAGCGCCCCCAAGCTGGAGAATCAGAACATGGTACCAGTGCAGGTGGATGGAAAGGTGAGTGCTCAAAGGACCTTAGATTCCTGTTCTTGTACTGTAGTTTATCTTGTTTTATTGTGATAAAAACCTTATTTCGCTCATTTACTAAATGGATAGCTTCTGTACCGAGGCCTACGTAAAATAACCCTAGTCAAAACTAGTGAAAAAATAGTTAAAAAGCAGCACAGAAAATATGGGGTTTCTTTTTTTACTGTTTTCTACCCTTAATATATTTTTCATCTATCTTTTGTTCCAAAGTCTTTGTCTATTTTTTTTCTTTCCATTTTTGATTTTATCCATAAAAAATAGAAGATAAATTGTCTATTTTTTTAGAAAATACCATAAAAATATAATTTTCGCACATGAAAACGACCAGGGAAGAGAATTCTTTAGTCAAGAGGTTAATTAGAATTTCATTCAGTTTGTATTTAGTATTTGGATAGTTGGAGATTGCTGTGAGTATTTTTTCTGTAATATCTATAGAAGTATCTTCCTCCAGCAATATCATTCAACAGACTTAAGCTCATTTTATCACAGAGCAGTTCTGCAGTGGTCCTATTTGCCGACCTTGGTCATTTCTCTTTCCATCAAATTGTCTTTTAGAACATTGAATTTAGTTGCCATGATTACCAGTGTCAATAAAAGAAAAGAGAACTGATACATGGTTCTTGTTATACCGGTATCCTGCCCTTGGCATGAAGTTATATGGTAATTGCAACCCACCATCTTAAGCTCAAACCATGACAGCTGTGGTGATAAACGCCAAATGTGAAAGTCCTTAATTCTTGCATCATTTTATAAATTTCTAAATTTTCTTGAAAATGTCTTGAATTGAGACATCAGTGTGTTATACTTTATGACCCTCTAAAATTAGAATAGGCAAATAAAATGTTCTAATAAAATCTACTTATGGCAACGTTTCATGTGGAAGTTATTTTACATTGCAGGCAGTGGTACAGATGAATATTAAAGATAAATGTTTATTTACCCTGTATTTTATCCAACATCTGTCATTTCTGCCAAGGAATGACATTTTAATCAAATTATCTCATTTCTCCTCATTTCTCCTCATCCACTTTTCTTCATTTTGCACATCCTATGAGCTCTTGTAATTATCTCTTGCTTTTGATTAATAATATTAATTGTTATACTCTTTATGTTCCCGGAAATGAAATAAAATAAAATAAATAAATAAAATAAAATATTTGTGGTGTCGTCAAACCACTGACAACCATATTCTATATAAATTTATCTGAAGAATACTTACATGTGCTATACATCAGTTTTGTTTTCAATGCAAATTATATTTTTTAATTATCCAGTAGAGCATATATAATATTATATAAAAATTTGCTGTCCTTTCAGCATATTGTTGTTGCCCTTCTGTACATGTATATGCTTTTCACCATATTTTGGTTTTCCTATTGAAAACATGTGTTTAATTAGGTTTATATCTGAAAGGGTACTAGGGAAGACTTTCATGAGCAGTTGGTTGTAATTTCTCTTCATTTTTCAGGTCTACTACAAAGCCATTCATAACATAGGTACAGGTGAGGAGTTACTGGTTCTCAAGGATGCAGCATTTCCTGACCAAGAAGGAAACCCAATACAGATCATAGGTAATTTCTTAGCCATCTCCAATTTTTTTTATTTTATGAGAGTAAAAAAGTAAAACATCGAAAGCAAGCTCAATCCTCGAAACATCTACCAAAGTATGATCCAAAAAGATAGTTTACGTAGCTGGAAATATGTAAGACAGTTTATAATGGTGAATCAGTAGTATATGCTGTCTAAAATTATAAGTTCTACATACTTTCATTTCCACTTTGGAAATCAATAAGAATCAGATGGGTATGTGTAGGCTGATGCTGGAAAAAACAAATTGCTCCAATATTTGTATGAGTATTATTGTGAAGATACGGGCGTTATTTCATTCTAGGTGAATTCATTTTCAAACTTTCTAAGGTGATTATTTCTAGCACTTTATAAATATAAAAAGAAAAAGAAATACATATTCCATTTAAAGCTTTTTCAAGTTGAGTACAATTTGCATATTATCTCTTTGTCTTGCAGAAGAGAAGCATTACGAGTGTGACAAGTGTGAATGCACATTCAGGTCAAAGGTTGCTTTGCGGAGGCATCAGAAGTACGCCTGTAACAACGCAAACGCCATCTTCTCCACTCTCAACCAAGAGTTCAAAGGTAAAAGCAAAAATATAACATTTGACCAATTGTAATTAAAATTATTCATGATTGAAAATGCATGTCATGAAAAATGTGTGTTATTCCAAAATTAAATTGTATCCAGCAGGTGAAAGGAGAGCATAGGGTTTTATTGTCTTAAAAGTGAAAACTCTGAATTAATTTCAGAAATATAAAGTAATTGGTTAAATTGGAAATGTGCAGGAGGAACTAGAAAGATTCCGTAGAAATGAAATAGAGAAAAAGAAAATCATGTACTTCTATATCAGAGTAAGATATGAAATGCATTTCATGCGTTCATGCTTAGGAATAAGACAAACAAATACACACACATTTATGTGATTCCTAGAAGAAGAAATGAGGGGAAGCACCTGACACACATACTGTCTATAAATCAAATAGCAATGAGATCTACAAGCGTAGGTAGGTGCCCGGGCACATGTCAAGAGAGAGCGTGTCTCATCTGCTCTTCTTAATATCATGCCATATCTAAAGCAAACACATTCCTAAGAACAAACAAGCAGATATAGAGCTCTGAAGTGATAGAAGGTGTCAGAGATTAAACAATGGTGTTTGCTCGACGAGCCCTAACCCTTCTTTATTATCAAATTTGAAATGGAATAAACTAACAGAGGAGGCCGTAAAACAAAGGACCCATACCAGAGATGTGCTATCGACGTCGTCAAATTACCGGCTCGTGCTGCACCTTCTTTTTGTTCAAGCATGCTGTATGTCTAGTGTTAGGATCATTGATATTCTGTGTAAGGTGTGATATTTGTATTAGCAAAAGATATGGGATCATGGCTTGAAGATAATGATAATGTAGGTTTTGCATGAGCTCACCTTTATACACATTATCAAAAACCACCTCCTATTCTATAAGTTCATGGTGATGCGAGCATTCAAAACCATCTCCTATTCTATAAGTTCATGGTGATGCGAGCATTCAAAACCACCTCAATTTTGAATTTTCAGAAGTATAGACAAAAGAGGAAATGCAAATAATGCTATTCTTATTCAGTTTTGCACTTTCCAGTTGAGTTAAATTAATTTCTGAATGTGACATTGAAATGAAACTTTAGAGCTTGAAGTCTATTTGCTAGTTTGTTTTTCATTAATCTGTAGTTTTCATTGCATAATTACACATTTTCTTGCAAAGTTTGGCATATATGTAATGAATTGAGCTATCATTGTTCCTTATTTGTCTTTCTCAGCCAATGCCGCGATGGAGAGTAGCAAACCAGTGACAGATGAGAGTTGTGCCAATTCAATGTCAGAGTGTTCTGATGAGAAGCAAGAAGACATAGAAGGCAGACAGAATGAAGAGTTTTCCTGCAATGAATGCGGTCGAAGCTTCCACTGGAAATCAGATCTGATCAAGCACCAGGCAACCCATTACGGCGACAGGATGTATCCCTGCGAAAACTGTGGAAAGTGCTTCTCGGATCCCAGCAACCTGCACCGCCACATTCGCTCACAGCATGAGGGTGCCAGGAGCCACCCTTGCCCGGAGTGTGGAAAGACTTTTGCGACATCAAGTGGTCTGAAGCAACACACGCACATCCACAGTAGCATCAAGCCATTCACCTGCGAGGTGTGCTTGAAGTCCTACACGCAGTTCTCCAACCTGTGTCGGCACAAACGGATGCACGCAAACTGCCGCACCCAACTCAAGTGTGCCACGTGTGGTCAGACGTTCTCCACTGTGACCTCACTGAACAAGCACCGCCGTTTTGCCACAACGCTCAGGTTTTCAACAGCCAGCTCAACACCTCAATCAACGCCTCCCATAACAATCCAAGCTCTGGTGTCCTCTTGCGTGGAAATGCCCCTCTCCTTGGAATGCCACCATCTAGCGCCCTCTATCAGGCTGGCCTTGCACAGATGTGGAATGCCAATCTACACCTCTCCCAACAGGCCTTGATGCAGAATAACCTTCTATCCAGTTCAGGCAACACCAATGGTGTCATCAGGGGACCCTATCCTCTAAGCTACCCATCCCTTGCAGCTCACCCTTCACTCTTGACCGGAAACCTTACTCCATCTGCTCTTGCATCAGCTTCAGAGAGTGCCAACAAGAATGCAAAAGGGATGTCAACAGAGGAATGGCTACAGCACTACACAGTGGGTGCAGGAAGGGACCAGGAGGGGAAGGATCTATGTAGAAGGATCAAGATGGAGAGGGAAGATAGTGACGAGTGAAGCCTCAGTTAGCACTCCATGTGGAAGTGAGCTGGACTGCAGCTCATACAGTGATATTGAAAGTGAAGCTGACATGGAGATCACCAAGGCAAAGAGAGTAGCTGAATTTGTCAAGAAAGAAAATCCAGATGAGGGGGGAATGAAGGAATGTGGAAATGCATCACCTGCAGCAAGTGAGTTGCCTTTTATGAAGAATGGCAGCAGTGAGCCCATCAAGGCCATCGCATCCATTGCAGATAGATACTTCAGTACCAATCCTACAGGTGTAGGATATGGTCTTCTGAAAATTGATCCCATAGCAAGGTTGGGCAACAGTCACTCACCACCAACTTTCAAGAAGATAGACTGTCCGGTCAAGAAACTTGAGTCAACATTTGACCCATCCAGGAACCTGCTGAAACCGCATAAGCCTGAGGAAAGGAAGTTGAATGATCAACCTTTGGACCTGAGCGTCCCTAGACCAAAGACCAAATCCTCGGATCTTCCAGACAAAGAAGAAGGTCACCTGAGGAGACCACACATCTTTGGTATCCCTTCTTCGCTCCTTGGCAAGACAGCAGACATCCCTGTTAGTATGGCCTTCTCCTATCCAGGAGGACTCCCTATCACCATGGACCCCATGTACAGGGTTCAGAATGGCCTTGGCCCCCCTCCAGACAAATACCAGCGGATGGAGAATGGAGAGAAGATTCCTGCTGTCCCTATTCCTCTACCTCACTTCCCTCCCATCCCTAAGATGGATTTCTATGCTGCCAATAAGAATCTCATGAAGTTTCGAGGCCTTCCTGCCCACCAGGCATATGCTTTGAGCAGCACCATGATGTATTCAGGGTCCAGTCCATCTGACAAGATGGTAATCCGCAGCAAGGATCGCTACACTTGCAAGTACTGTGGCAAACTTTTCCCTCGATCAGCAAACCTCACCAGGCATCTACGCACTCACACAGGAGAGCAGCCATACTCTTGTAAATACTGTGACCGATCCTTCAGCATCTCCTCCAACCTTCAACGCCACGTACGCAACATCCATAACAAGGAAAAACCTTTCAAGTGTCCGCTCTGTGATCGCTGCTTTGGCCAGCAGACCAACCTTGACCGCCACCTCAAGAAACATGAGAGTGAAGATTTCTCAGGAGATTCTCAGACCCCAGAGAAGGTGAACGGTGAAGACAGACCACTCCCATTGAAGAAGAGTGATGATTGGTCTGATGAGCTCAGCGAGAAGGATGAGGCCTACTTTACTGAGATCAAGAATTTCATCGGAGTAGCCGAGATGAAAGCTAGAAGGGATCTCATGTTGAGAGAGCAAGAAGAAAAAATGGCCATTGACAGGAGCAAAGACGACATTGAAAAAGAGGATGGTGCTCATCTAGAAAGGGATTCTGAAGAGGGTGGTCTTGAAGAGGAGAATCAACAACAAGAGATAAAGCTCAAGTTGAAGCTCCCCTTCCAGAAATCTTCTGACCCTTCCAAGGTCATGATGGAAACTGACCTTTACCATGACGGCGTGGGCGACATCATCCCTCGAACACCAGACTCTGAGCAAGACATGCAGTCGGACGATGCCATGTCCGTGTCCGAATACCAAGGCGATGATGACAAGGGCGACGATGCATCATCGACGGCCCGTCCGGACAGCCTGGGAGGAGATGAGGAGTCTGGGGATCTTAATAGGTCACGTCTGAATGGACGACACCCAAAGCTCCAAGCATACTCCATCATGATGGCCCTATCAGAGGAGGAGCGTAAGAAGAGCATTCTATCCAAGGGACAGCCGTTGCTCTGCCCTCCTCAACATACTGCTGCTGTCATTTAAAATTTCTCTCTTTGATGTTGCTCCTTCTTGAAAATCTTTCCCTTTACCAGACGATATTGACATTTGGTTGTATTAAATTAAATTAAATCTTTTTCCCAAAGTTCAAAAATTTGGATTGAGAAATTAACTCCCGATTTTGTTAAATAAACATTCAACATTGGTGAAATGGTAGTTGACTATATTTTAATGGTTTAGTTTACTAATAGTAGTAATGATATTTAGAAAACCTATTTTCTATTTTAAAAAGGCATAATGCCATCATTGTTGATGAATTCGAAATTTATGAAGTTATATGTAATTAATTGATTGTATTCAATTACTATCCTCATCAAAACCATTGCCAATTTGATTGACATTATATCGTTGTGATATTGAAATACCCCTACCACATAGTCTTTGTCTATAATTGAAATATGTTTTGGCTGAATAGTAACTGCAATGTTTACTGGGAACAACAAAATATTGAAATAGTATTTCAAGGCTGATCTCTTTCCCGAAGGAATTATGAAATATTTACCATGGCATATTGATATAATGTAGTATAACATGCTTAAAATCGTGTTTGGAGATTCTCCATTATATCCTGGTTTACACTGATGTTAGAACCAAAAGCCTTGAATCATTAGAACTTGAAACATTTTCCTCACCTTAACTATATGTGACCTGCTACAGCAAAACCCAACGCTTCTCGGACAAATCCTATTGTGCTGTAGGAGCTTCCGAACACAAAATTTTGACTTCAGGGACCAGCATAAAATTTGTTAAATGGTGGGATATTCTATTTACTTAAAATTGTTTTGAAGAAGAAATATTTGTATTTAGTTTTTTGTAACTATGAATGGACCCCCTTTTTGAGCATAATTAGTTGAAGCAATGTGGTCAAAAGAATGAAAATGTCCTGATGTATCGCTTGCTATTTCCCCTCATAATTTACCACTTATGTGTTGATCCATGACACATTCGGTACCAAAAGATAGAGAAAAGCATTTAAAATATGGCTATATTGGGCGTTCATAAGTAAAAGGGAATGAATGTGTGTGTGTTTTTATGGTGTGAAAATGGAACCGAATGCTTAACTTTAAACTCTAAATATTTGAAATTAACTTTCGGTGATCAAAATCAAGAAAATAGTAATAACTCTGTCAAATTTCCATCAATTCCTTTGAATGAGGTATCATATTAAAGTTAATTTCTTATTCTCTCCAGAGATATCAAGAAGTCAATTTTCATTTCACTATGAAGTGTTGGGGTTGCCATATCAGGTTACATATATATATATATATATATATATATATAATGCTGTGAGGGTTATAATGGGACTCATATTGTGTTTGACAATCAGATTTTTGTGTATTCAAAATGACAAGGAAATTTTGTATTCCATTTATTCATTTTCCTAAAATGACTTCATTGGAATTAATGTGGATTTTATTATATTTAAAGAAATTGTAAATAGGAAGCGATGACAAATTTGCCATGTTCAATGTTTTTGCTGTATATATTTACTATTTATTAGGAAGGAGAAAGAATAGCATTTGCATAATGCTTCTGTTTATTTGTATGTAAGAAAAATGTGTCAGTGTATTGCCAATTTGACCATCTCTACTGATCTTGTTTAATTGTGCCAAACGAATCAAAATGAAATGTCACTAACCCCTTCTCGATTGCAAGGAATTCGAGAGATTTATTCCAATGAATTAAGAGAGATAATCTATTTGCAGAAAACATATTATAGGGAAAATATATTGTAGTTCAATTATAGCTGAAATGTGACTATATATTCAAAAAAGTGCTCTTTGATACAAGTTTTTAAAAAGTGCCTTTTGAAATATTTCTTTATTGCGCAGTAAATCATGATTTTTTTATTTGTAATTAATTCTAAATAATCTTGCTGCCAAGGATTAAGACTGTGTGGAAGTTGCAAGGTTTAGATAAAGCAAACAGAAGAAAATTGTCAAATTAACACCTCATAATGATGAGCGTGCAAAATTACAGATTAATATTATTCCATTGGTAAAGTGTTCTACTTGTAAAATCATGTAATTTCATATACTCATGCATTTGTTATGCCAGTGTTTGTGTAACATATCAAGGATTTTGCTGTTAAGTAAAATACATGTGGTTTCTGGATATTTTTGAGCAAATGTTAAAGAAAAAAGTTGCAATGTCCTTAAACAGAGCTTACATTAACTGGTTATCTGAGTTAATTCAAAGGTGTTGGCTTAAAATGCTCTTATTCTAAAGATTTGTTGAGTTAAATATTCTTTGAGAAAACCATTAATTTAAAACAAGTGAAAATAAGATGGAGAGAGGCTTGGAAAGCCTGTCGTTCTACTTCTTCACTTTAAAGTAAAACAATCAACAAATTTTCAATCGAACAACATTTTAATCTTTTTTTTTAAATATCTGTATGAAATAATAATAAGCAAAGTGTATTCAGAAAGAGACGTTTATTAATTCTGCATTTAATCAAATTAAATGGTATACCATTAATAATTTGATTGATATTTAGTGCTTTTGATATTGAAATTGATCAAAACACGGATCAAACATTGAGCAGTAAGTTGGTTTTAATTCTCCTAATATAGTGTGGTTAAGGAAGAAAGCAGTTGTAACAAGCATTGAAATTAATTGGTAGTTGAATATTCTTGCCTCCATAGTTTTTGTTGTTTTGTTTCCACAATGTAACAGTAAGACATTTTGAAATGTGTTTCTTTAAGGGCTGTGAGAGGTTATGCTTGTATGTCATAATGATGTAATATATTTAATATATGATAGAATACAGTGGACATGTTATGGACAAAATTGAAGATCCCATGAAGGATATTTCATTTTTAAAAATAACTCTCAGTTTTAGCATTAATGTATTCTGTGCTATCCATTTGCCATCTGTCCTTTTTTGTGGCAGCATATTTTATGTGTTTTTTGTGCTTGGAGATAGCTGTAAATATTTTGTGTCGACACGAAGTACCAGAGAATTTTATGCGTCACTTTTTATTATAAAACTGATATAGTTTTACGACTCTTATCATCATGTATATAATATGGTCACAACAGGTGAATTTTTTTCCTTTCATTTGGAAGTGGAGTTT